>OY757940.1:47608516-47671016 GCA_963585895.1 Sepioteuthis lessoniana | reverse complement strand
TGTTTGATGTCAGGACTACCTACATGCTGGCGTGCATGTAAATTACCGCATTGTGTGATTGACCTGGATGTGGCATTTTGGTATGATTATTTAAGTCCTGCCTGAATGCACCCGGGAGAGAGGCATTTTGAGTCTCCTCTCCAGTTGTTGGGTTGCATTCAGTCGGCCGTGTTCACCTTGGTTCAGATCTGACTGGGTGTACCTAGGCACTGGAGGTTTCTTCCGGCCTCAGGGGCCGTCCCCTCAGGCTTTTACTTCCTTTGGGGCGGGGTTAGGTTTATTGCCTGGTCAGGTTAGGTTTATTGCTGGCACCTGAGGTGCCCCTAATAAGCGGAATGCCGACGGGGCAGAAGGTATATTTTATGCAGGACGTGTGTGGGCTATGGCCCTGTGACAGGACCCACTTTAAAAACGGCCTTGTGCCATACTTGTCCGATGGCAGGACGGATGACAAATACCGAGGCGTTTTGAGTCTTGATGACATACGACAAGAGATGAGCTTGGATGTAGGACTGCTAAAGAAGATTGTTGCAGGCAAAAAGGAATCCATAGAAGTTATGAGAACTGTCATTTTCAGCATAGAAATTCAGCTGTCCACCTTCTATTAAGAAGACAATGACACAGCAACAGCACTTGGAATAGATTCCATATGTTCAGTTACGAGAGACTCTTTTCTTTCTGTTACTGACGAGGCATACTATCCACCTCCACTTCTTTCAGTAGCTTTATGTTAGGCTAAACTTAACTTGACTGTATACTTGTCAGCTATAGTATTCATCTATAAACTTAGTTCATTGGTGACTACAATAGATAAATGGTAAGTAAGCTTGGGTCCCACTTGCTGCAAACCCAAGCTAACCAACTTTACTAACAATTGTCATGGTACTAAACATTACTTGTACTAGTACTAACTACAATGGTACTAACCATTACTTACTTAGCATACTAACCATTTTTAACTATCACTTGTTATAGTACTAACTTCAGTCCTGGGTAATAAACTGCATCTAATGGTGAGACTCTAGTTTTAAAGTTTGAGGAATGTCGAGTAACACTTCATTACCATTATTTTCTGATCCTCTTTGACCTAGAGTTGTAGCACCTGTTAGGGTTCCAATTATAGGTCAAATAGAACTCTTCAATCATTTATTTGGGATTAATATTATCAATAGTTATTTGAAACCATGCAGCTGTGTGCAAATTGTTTGTATTGGATAAGAATACTTGAAAAAGAGAATCACTAATGTTAAATAGCAATTGTTAAAACCGTTTAACTGTGTTCAAACAAATGTGATCTAACTCATTTAAAAATAAAGTTACCTGCAGACTATTTAATTATAAATTATATATAAACAGGATTTAGCATTGAATAACCAACAAGAATTGATATGCCACTAAACCAACTAACCAACCTATAGTACTAACCATTACTTGTGATTGCCCAGTCAGCTGGGGCTGCAGAATACACTGACTGCACCTCTGCAGAGGGGTAAGACTCCCCCTAACGAGTGTCCTGGATATGACACTAAACAATCTGATGGTGAGGTTCCAGCAGTGCTGGAGCTTTGGGGAATGTGGAGTAGCCCTTTATTGCCATTGCTCCCAGGTCCACTCTGGCCTGGAGTGGTAGCACCTGATAAGGCCCTATCTATGGGTTAAATAGAACTAACAGCATACTAATGCTAAACTGAATTGTTTGAATAAACTGAATCGCTTGAAATAAAAATGTTTTTGACAATTAAACTATACTTACATGTAAACTGCGTGCTTATGCTTAACTGAATTATTTGAAAAGGAACTGTTTTTCGACATTAAAACTGTATTTACACTTAACTGAATTGTTACATATGTTTTTGACCATTAAACTGTGTATTTATGCTAAACTGAGTTGTTTTTAAAAGAATAGATTATTTACATAAAAATGGATTTGGCGTTAAATAACCTACAAAGGTTGATATGCCATAAAACCCAATAAACCAAACCAAACCAAACCATTACTTGTGATCAACCCAAACTTACTAATCATTACTTGTACTAAAAAAATAATTACCTTGAATACACGGGCTTAAACCAGTGCCAGTAGGTGTCGTCAGTGATATTTTAATCTTCTGGGTCATTGGGGAGTTTCGGGTCTTTCAACATCATACTCCCCTCACTAGAACAACCCCCTCAGAGATGATCAATTTCTGAGTCACCTACTGTATACAACGCTAGACAAAATTATGGCTTGGACGGCTCGAAATAAATAATTCCTTAGACCAACAACTACTAAAAACTACTGGGGGAGACCTCATGGCATTATGGCTCGAGTGTTGGACTGCAGTTTCAAAGTGTATGAGTTCAAACTCCAGTCATGCTATTATGTTCATTTTTGGAGGAATACTCTTTGGAATGGTCTGAACCCCTTTATTCCTCCAGGTATGGGTTTGCCCAGTTGGCTGGGGCTGTAGAATACACCGACTGCATCTCTGCAGAGGGGTAAGACCCTCCAAACAAGTGTACTGGATATGACACTAAACTATCTGATGGTGAAGTTCCAGTGATGCTGGAGCTTTGGTAAATGTGGAACACCTCTTCACTGCCATCACTCCTAGGTCCACTCTGTCCTGGAGTGGTAGCATCTGATAGGGTCCTATCTATGGGTCAAATAGAACTAAACTGCGTACTTATGCTAAACCGAATTGATGGAAATGGAGTTGTTTTTGACCTTTAAACTGTGCTTAAGCTAAACTGAATTGTTTGAAATAGAACTTTTTTGACGTTTAACTGTGTGTAAGCAAAATCTATACTTATACTAACCTGAATTGTTTGAATTAGAACTGTTTACCTGAACTGAATAGCTTGAAATAAAAATGTTTTTGACAATTGAACTGTGTACTCATGCTAAACTGAATTGTTTGAAATAGAACTGATTACTTGTATATAAAAATGGATTTGGTATTTAATAACCTACAAAGGTTGATATGCCATAAAACCCAACCAACCAACTAACTAGCTATGGGTAAAATAGTAACATTGCAGTTCTACAAGGATGGCATTGGCATTAAATAATCTACAAAGGTTGATATGTCATTAAATCAAGAAACCAACCAACTAACCATTACATGTCATAGACTCAAGTTTACTAACCTTTACGAAACATTGTCATGATACTGAACATTACCTATACTAGTATTAACTACAATGGTACTTGTTGTTGATCCAGCTTACTAACCACTACTATAGACCAAAGCTTATTAACCATTAGTTTACACTAGTCACCCATGAAGTAAGGTTGTGAATGACAACTGTAAAACCCAAGTAGGTGAGTTTAGTTCAGCTTAATCTGGCACAAGGCCATGAATGTAGGAAACTATTTAGGATTGAACTTGCTTTATTCACAAATTCTTACTAATCATTAGTATACAGTAGTTACCTATAATCTAAGTGTTGTATTGTGTTAAGGAAGAGAAACACAGTGAAATAGAGTTAATTATTTATTAACTGAAGTGGTACAGTTCAACAAGTATTATAAATCTCACGCTGACTGAGATCTTTCAGTACTGCTGTACTTAAGAAACACAATGTCTTTTATACCTCTGAGATACAGGAAGTCACGTGGTACAAGCCACTATACAACATTAAGCTTAGGGATGAATGCTGTTGGTCATAAGTATAAGCCATTCTGTGAGGATCAAATTCATTCCAGTATGATCCTCACTGTGTGTCTTACATTTGTTATTTTTGTGCTGTATTAGAGTAAGCATATAGATGAATATCATGTGATATGAATTTGTTGCTCAGTTTAACTTAATCTGGCATAAGGTTACAAATGCCGAGCACTCATTTAGGATTGCTCTCATATCATTGGTAAATGGTCTATGAGACAAGGTTACTAACCATTGGTTTATGGTAATTGAACCAGAACTAAGCTTATGGATGTCTGTCATAAACATCAAGTATAGGACACCTAGTGAGGATCAAAGTCATTCTGGTAATTTAATCCTCACTATATTTACCTGACTTTTGGTTTGGTTGGTTTCTTTGTTTAATGGCATATCAACCTTTGTAGGTTATTTAATGCCAAAGCCATCCTTCTAGAAGAACAGTAGTGATACTATTTAACCCATAGCTGGGAGGATAAGGGGGCTCATACCTTTCCTGAGGGTATTTGTCCGAAAGTGAGTATAATAGCGCAGTCCATTGCTTTAACCATTACCCCATGATGACATCCCCCTGACCTCTGCCATAGGCAGGATACAGTACAAGTTGATTTTTTTCCCTGTCAATAGAGTGTAAAATATGTTGACTCTATTTCTTGCAGTGGGGTAAGGCCACTTAAATGGGTAAAAAAAATTGGTTTGCAAATTATTGGTGTTAGATAAGAATACTTGATATCATATAACTGTGCAAATTATTTGTATTTGATAGGAATACTTGAAACTATAAAACTGGATGCAGAATATTTGTATTAGATTGGAATACTTGAAACCATATAACCATGTGCAAAAACTTTTAAGAAACTATACAAAACATATAAAACTAATCACACAATGTACATAATTTCCTAACTTCTTAGCATAAAACAACCCCAGACAAGTTGACATGTTAAAATCAATCACCCAAGGTCAATTTTATAGTGGAATAAAGCTAGTTTAACTTCAGTTTTCATTCTCCTAGACTGGTTGATGTACCAAGGCTAGAGAGCTCAGTCTGCCCCTACTATTTTACCCATAGCTAGGGAGGAGAGATGAATTCATTCCTTTCCTAAGGGCATTAGAGTGAAATGAAAAACAGCTTTGTCTAATACTTTTGTGAGTGCAGTTACTCTAATCTGTTCTGGATACTTCATAAATGTAGCCTTGTGCCTGACTGAATTAAACTTAGTATATGTAATTTTTTTATTGAATGTTTTTAAAACTTGCTATATATAAGTATTGTAGAATTTATCATGTGAATATTGTTGAGTTTACAAAGATGAGACTTATAGAGAAACAAGTTCTTAAACTCAATTTAAAGTCAGGTTTATGTGTGTCATCACTTTATAATAACAACCATCTGATGGACTGTCATAGCTCTCATTTTTCATTTCATTGTATGACGAACCCCCATTTGGAGAGGATTAAAATATGCTGACTGTATCACCTGCAGAGAAGTAAGACCCTCTCCCCTTTAAAAAAGAGGTGTCCTGGGTATGACCCTAAACTACATCCAATGGAGAGGGTCCAGTTGAGTGTTGAGTAATCCTTCATTGCCATTACTCCCAGGTTCACTCTGAGCCTATATGGTAGTATCTGTTAGGGTCCCATCTATGGGTCAAATAGATACGTTTAAAAATTACTTGTGTTTGATAGAACAGTGCACAAAAAAACCCAACTACACAAAAATGTAAATATGAATATGATTCCTTAACCTCTTGGAATAAAATAGACCTCAACTAGTTGACATGCCATTAAAATTAACAAACCAGTTTACTACCACTTGAGCCATGACTGAATGTACTTTGTTAAACTTTTTTATTTTTGCAGAGGACACAAAGATAAGATTTTTGTCATCAAATGGAATCCTTTTGATAATAACCAAATTGTCACGGTTGGAGTGAAACACATAAAATTTTGGACTCAGACTGGTAAGGTTTTAAAAAAGTTGCAATTGTTTCTACAGCATAAAGAATAATTTCTATTGTCTAAACAACTTCTGTAATTATAATGAATATGGTGAAAGAGATAACTTACCCCTTTGAGCAAAATGTGTATGAACATGTCTCGTTTGCTGGGTTTTTTTGATAGGAAAACATGGCTGCCATCAACACAAGAACTTAAAGAGAATGGTTGCATTTTGATATTGAGCTTAGTGAGAGTACAGCAGAAGTGATTCCATGCCCATGCAAATTATGCCACTGCAAAAACGGCATATAAAATGGTAATTTTGGCACTTGGGGAAGCGTGTGAAAGAGCATGGATTGAGATTACTGCTAAGGTGAGAGATGTGTGTGACTAAACCAGGTGAAATGACCTTAGAAGAGAAGAACTAACATATAAGGACTGATGCCAACTACAATGATTCTTCAATAAAATCAAAGAAAATGCCTTTTATATTGATTATATACGTGAAAAAAGTCATTAAATAGATTAGATTAAAGATTACAAGGCAGGAGTTCCTGTTGTGTAGTGGCTAACATGCTGGACTGAGACCTTGAAGTAATGAGGTTCAAACTCCAGTTGTGCTATTACATACACTTTCAGACTAATTCCCTAGGGATAGTTTTGAATCTTCTGATCCCCCTAGCTATGGGTTAGATAGTATCACTGCTGTTCTTCAACAAGGATAGCTTTGGCATTAAATAACCCACAAAAATCGATATGCAATTAAAGACGCTTTACGTTCCTGGCCTGACTTAACTTAAAAACATGTATCCACGCATACACACATACTCCCACACCCATATACACTCACACACTTACAACCACACATAAACGAAATCTTTATGACTTTTTGTCTGCATTTTGTCGCATTTTCGATTTTTGTCTGTATTTTGTTGCATTTTTGATTTTCAATTTCACTCCATCTTAACTGCCTGATGAATGTTGTTATAAACTTCATGAAATCTTTGGTTGCAGAACAATATTTTCCATGGATTAAATATATATATATAATATATATTTATTTATTATCATTATTATATATATATATATGTATATATATATTCCTAACTAAATTAAATGTCTTCTACTTATGACAGTATTATTTTGTCTGTAAATGTTGCCATGTTTAAATATTTTGTGATGATTTTGACTTGCCTGAAGCAAAAGGACACGCTGCTTTATATGTAAGTGTTCGAATCCTTAATATTACTCTCTTTATGGTATTGCTTGGTTTAGTTTCTTTGTTTAATGGCATATAACCTTCATGGGTTATTTAATGCCAAAGCTATTCTTGTAGAAGGACAGTGGTGGTACTATTTAACCTATAGCTATAGGGTGGATAGGAGGGTTCATACCTTTCCTAAGGGTATTAGTCCAAAAGTGAATGTAATAGCATGACTCACAGTAATATTGCAGTTTACCACGTTAAACACTACACAACAGAGACTTCCACACACACACACACACACACACCTATCACTTATGAATATTTTGCCCAGTTGGCTGGGGCTGTAGAATACACTGCCTGCTTCTCTGCAGAGGGGTAAAACCCTCCAAATGAGTGTCCTATATATGACGCTAAACAATCTGATGGTGCAGTTCCAGTAATGCTGGAGCTTTAAGGAATGTGGAGTACCCCTTTATTGCCATCGCTCCCAGGTCCACTCTGTCCGGAGTAGCAGCACCTGATAAGGGTCCTATCTATGGGTTAAATAGAACTAAACCGTGCTTTCTTGACTTTATTGGTTTTTTTGTATTTAAACTGTGTATATATGCTAAACTGAATTGTTTAAAATAGAACTGTTTTGACATTAAAACTGCGTACTTATGCTAAACTGAATTGCTCAAAATAGAACTGTTTTGTCATCTTAACTGTGTACTTATGCTAAACTAAATTATCTGAAATAAAACTGTTTTGACATTAATTCTGTGTATTGCCCAGTCATCTGGGGCTGTAGAATATGCTGACTGCACCTCTGCAGAGGTGTAAGACCCCCCTCCCTCAATGAGTGTCCTGAATATGACTCTAAACGATCTGATGGTAAGGCTCCTGTCATGCTGGAGCTTTGGGGAATGCCGAGCACCCCTTCATTGCCATTGCTCCCCGGTCCACTCTGGCCTGGAATGGTAGCACCTGATAGAGCCCTATCTATGGGTTAAACAGAACTATACTGAATTGTTTGAATTAGAACTGTTTGACTAAACTGAATAGCTTGAAATAGAAACGTTTTTGACTATTGAACTGTACTTATATTTAAACTGTGTGCTTACGCTAAACCGAATTGTTTGAAATGAAACTGTTTTTGACATTGAAACTGTACTTACACTAAACTGAATTGTTATATATAGAACTGTTTTGACATTTAACTCTAAACAAAATCTATACTTACACTAAACTGAATTAGCTGAATTAGAACTGCATGACTAAACTGAATAGCTGGAAATAAAAATGTTTTGACTATTAAACTGTGTATTCATGCTAAACTGAATTGTTTGAAATAGGATCGATTATTTGCATAAAAATGGATTTGGCGTTAAATAACCTACAAAGGTTGATATGCCATAAAACCCAACCAACCAATCAGCCAACTTATAAATTTTCATAAGTTATTGCGTACCTAAAAGACTTGTTTAAACCAAGTGTCACATTCTTTAGCTATTTGGTCGAATGATTTGTTTTGTGTTACTGTTATCACATATCACTGCAAGACAGTAATTTATGTAACATATCAACTTGACCTGCAATGAACCCAGCAGATGTTGTTGACAGATGTATCTGGCCATAGAAAAAATCAACAAAGTGATTACCAGAAAACAAGCAATGCATGGGTGTAAGCTGTGACCAATGGAGAACAAGCATTGCATGGGTGTAAACCATGGCCAATGAAAAACAAGTAATGCATGTGGATTGCATCAGAGTTTTAAGATTATAAAAGGTCTAGAATTTTAGCTAAAATCAGTTCTTGCTGATTGTTCCAACTCCCAACAGCTCCTTTGTGTGCACAAACTCTCTCTAGTTGCTCTCCTGCTTCACACAAACATCACCATCAAAGAATAGAAATATAAGATTATATTTTATATATATATATATATATATATATATATATATATATATATATATATATTAGGATCCAGTGGTAATATTCTACACTTATTTTGAAGGTTTACTCGTATAAAATGATTGTGAACTAAATTAACACATTAGTTGTTAAAACATTAATATTATAAGTAGGTATTAAATGTCTACTTGTTTAAAATGATTGCGAACTGAATTAACACATTGGCTGTTAAAACATTAATATTATAAATAAGTATTAAATATCTACTTGTTTAAAATGATTGTGAACTAAATTAACACATTGGCTGTTAAAACATTGATATTATAAATAAGTGTTAAATGTCTACTTGTTTAAAATGTTTGGCTTAATATTTTATCAGCCAATATTTTGATGTAGTTCACAATCATTTTAAGCAAGTAAACATCTTATAATTACTTATAGTGTCAATGTTGTAAGAGCCAATGTATTAATGTAATTCACAATCATTTTAAACAGAATGGCAGAGAGTTTCACAGGAGATCTGTACTGTCTGCCCCTGTGTGTGCATCTCAGCCATCTTCAACTCTATCTTACTTTATCCGTCCATACATTTTGAGTTATGAAAGGAAAAGCAAAGAAGCTGATTATTTTCTTATACATCAGTGTTGTTGTTTTTCTCTGCCATTACAACAGTAGGAATACTTGAAACCATATAATTGTGTACACTAAGTGTACCTCTGTTTCATCAAGAGTAGTATGCACAGTCCTTACAGAGATAAACATCCAGATTAAAAGAAATGTTGGTTATATTGTCATGAAAAGAGGAAGGTAGAATAAATAGGCCAGTCGGTAACAATATCATTAGTATGGAATGCCCTATTATTTCTGCCCTGGTCATTTATTAGATACCGTTTTACTGATTTAAAAAAGAAGTAACAGTTAATATTCTATATTTTAGTACTTGTATTTTTGGAATGATATTTTATGAAACATTTAATTTCTATGAGAGTTCTCAATATATGGCTGTTGTAATATATTCCCTATCTAGATTTATATAATAAAACTTACATACAGAGCGTATACAATGTAATTAGAAGAAAACTCAAACCTGGTTAAATTCTCATTATAAATTTATTTCAGTGAAGAATATCATTTTACTCTTCGTCTCATCAGATGACTTCATCACGTTTAATTTGAGATTCAACCTCAAATTAAATGTGTGATGAAGTCATCTGAGGTTTAATTTGAGATTCAACCTCAAATTAAACCTCAGATGACTTCATCACACATTTAATTTGAGGTTGAATCTCAAATTAAACATGTGATGAAGTCATCTGATGAGACAAAGAGTAAAATAATATTCTTTGCTGAAATAAATTTATAATGAGAATTTAACCAGGTTTGAGTTTTTTTCTAATTACATTACATGTATATTATTCAGTCCAGTTAAACTGGAGTTGGGAATAATTCCGTCAGGACAATAAAATCATTCAACTATGAATATTTACATTTTCCTGGTAAAGAGATCAATGACACTGACATCACAGAGCATAACAGGATGGAAATAAATTTATGATCCGAATTGGACTGATTTTTGTTTTTCTTAAAGGTGTGTGTATATATATATATATATATATATATATATATATATATATATATTGCTTTTTTTTTTCTTTATGCCACAGGAATGATATATTATGAAATATCAGTATTGATTGCCCTATTATTTCTGCCCTGCTTTAGCCATTTATTAGATATCATTTTACTGATTTTTTTTTTAATGATATTTTATGAAACATTTAATTTCTATTTTAAATGCTTCTCAGGTGGTGGCTTTACTTCAAAGCGTGGAATCTTTGGTAAGACATCCAAAATGTGTGACCTGTTGTGCATTGCATTTGGAAAATCTGTGGAATGCTGTTACTCAGGCGGAAGTGATGGGCATGTTTTCCATTGGGTTGGAACCACTTTGCAAAGAACAGTCAAAGCCCATAATGGACCATGCTTTGCAATGCACTCTTTGGAAAAGGTAATTCTTTTCTTTTGTTCATTTCTAAGAACCTCCTTACACACTTAAAAGAAAAAAGGCTGTCCTTGGCATGACACTAATCTGTATCAAGTGATGAGGTTTCAGTTCTGGGGGAGTGTAGAGTCACCCTTTCATTTTCATTACCTCTAGGTTCATTCTGATCCGGATTGGTCCAACATATTGACACCCATCTATGGCCCAGATAGATCAATCTGAGCTAATTAAGTGTTTATATATTTAAAATGATTGTGAAGATACATTTTTATACATTTTGTGAGATGTGTTTACTATAAGAGTCATTATCATAGTATATAGAATTGGTGATCTGAGTTCAAATTCTGGATGAAGCTGTTTGTATTTCTTGCTTATGCCCTTGAGGAAGGCATGAATTCATCATTTCTCACTTCAATTATCAGTAACTAGTAGGGTAGCCAGGGATATAAAGTCTTGATAAAGTAAGCAGTCTAGAAGAAAGAGAAAACTGAATTCAAACCTGTAGTATTTCACTTAAAAATTGACCTTGTATCATATCCTGTCTTTGATAATGGAGATGGGTAAATGAATACATTTTCTGTACTGTATATAATTGATGACCATAATTATTAAACTGACTTTGGCATAAAATAACCCACCGAGGGTTGACGTGCCATAAACCCAACCATTACCTAATTCTAGAAGTTTGGGGACATTTTTAGGTCAACAAAGCCACATTTACCCAACACTACATACCTGAAAATATAATACTGAGGAGATTCAATTCTGCAAAGCTCAGTCTGCTGGGCCTGTAGAATACACTAACTGCATCTCTGTCAAGGGGTAAGACCTCCTGCAACGAGTGTCTTGGATATGACATTAAACAATCTAGCTAAGTCAGCTGGGACTGTAGAATACACTGACTGCATTTCTGCCAAGAGGTAAAACCTCCTGCAACAAGTGTCTTGGATATGACACTAAACAATCTGTTGGTGAGGCTTTAGTCTTGAAGCTTTTGGGAATGTGGAATACCTTTTCATTGCTATTACTCCCAGGTTTCCTCTGACTCAGAGTAGTTGTACCTGTTAGGGTCCTCATCTTTTTCAAGTTCATGAGTAAGTTTTATGGTTGGTTCTATGTTATATAGTTTATTGGTGTTTGTTTCTATGTTGTATTTCTTTAGATAGATGATTAGAATGTTGTCAATATATCTAAAGAAATGGATGTCTTTAGGTAGGATATATTTGAAAGTTTCAGATTCCAGGAGTTCCAGAAAAAGACTGGCTAAAATACCACTGAGTGGAGAACCCAGTAATGAACTTGAAAAGATAACTCCTTACCTTTCCTAGATATTGTGTTAAATAAAAACAATAAATTAGAGTTCAAAGTCCCTCACAAAACCAACAGTAGAAATGATTACATCCGCTATTTCTTTAAACACTAACAAATTTTGGTGTTCTGATTTTTAACATCCTTAGTTTAAAGTGACTTATAATCAAGGTACTGGTTCTGGCTGTATCACCAAAGTTAAGCAGGGATGAGCCTGTTCTTTACTGATCATTTAGTAACAGCAGCTACAGTAAGCAATCTGAAGTTGTATTACTGTAAAAAAAGCCTGACTCATATGGGCTATTTAATCTGACACTTCCTGCAAGGAAGGATCATCTTATCAATTTTGGATTTATTGCTGAACTGGATTAAGTAGTTTTTAACTTGGGACTTGATACCAGTCATTTGTGAATTGACTGGAACTAAAACCCTTTTCCATGAGTTTTATTCTCTACTACCATTTAACATTTCACACCTTCCAACTCCAAGTTTTCTCAAGATTGATTTAGTAGCCTAAGATCTTTATAAGTAATAAGCAAGCAAGCAAGCAAAACAAAGAACTGGATTGAGTAATCTTTAACTTGGGACTTGATACCAATCATTTGTGAATTGACTGGAATTAAAACTCTTTCTTACAAGTTTATTTTCTGTAATGCCGTACCTTTCAACAATTAATTAATGGGTACTTCCTCTTATCTGCTTATTTGCAATTATCATATGAATTCTATATCAGCTACGAATATAATGGATCTTTATATTAAGCTTGAGGTCTCCAAAGTCAGCTTTAAGGAGATATAGGACTATAACAATTTCAGAAACTAAAAAATAAAAGCAAAAAAAAAATGTTATTTTTTGTTTAAATTTTTTTTCCAGGGTTTTGTGACAGGAGGGAAGGATGGGAATGTCAGCCTTTGGGATGGTGAATTTGAACAGTGTCTGAGGACTTATGCCATCAAGCGAGCATCTTTCACCCAGGGATCAAGAGGAATTCTTATTCAAGATTGTCCTCCTGTCAGAGCAGTCGTGCTGGGGCATGGGAAGATTTTGGTAGGGACTAAAAATGGGGAAATTCTTGAAATTGAGAAGGATGGTCCCATGTTCATATTAACACAGGTAGGAAAAAATTTAATAAATTTTGGGGCTCTTATTAAGATTCTTAATTTTTTTTCAGGCACTAACATTTTTGTCATCAATGGTACACAAGAAGAGCAAGAATTTAGTTGTGTAATAGCTCAATGTAAGGTATTTTCCTATTGGCTGCTCATTGACCAATTCAATGTTAATGTATAGAAACATTGCTGTCGTATAGAATTGTAGAAAGGTTGTTTTGCAAAATATCATAATTAAAAGTGAGTGCTCTATTGTTTTTATGTTATTGTACTATGACACACGATAGCTGATCAAATTATCATTTTTTGTTTTTTTATATATGATTAACTTGTTTGAATATACTTCATATTTTGTAAATTTTCTGGAAATGATTCACCCATTTACAAGGATTAGAAATATCATTTGTCTGCCAAAGGGTCAACTTGAAATGACTTAAGGCACTAGATCCTACTATATCACCAAAGTTAAGCAATGATAAGTTTGTTCATTGCTTAGATGGATGACTAGTAACAGCAGCTACTCTAAGCAATCTGTATACTTGACTTTAAGCTTAGTAAAATTTTTTTAGTCAAGTCATGTTCAAAACACCAGTTTCTGCTAGATCACTGATGTTAAGCCATGGTAAACCTGTTCAGTATTTAGATGGGTGACTATTTAGGAACAACAGATAAATTGAGAAGAATGATCCTGTGTTTGTATTAATACAGGTGAGAAAAAATATCACAAATTTTTGTGCTCTCATTTTTAACATCCTCAGCTTAAAATAACTTGCAGTCAAGTTGCATTGAAAGCACAGGTTTCTGCTTTATCACTAAAGTTAAGTATAGATGACCATGTTCAGTATTTGAATGAGTGACCAGTAGCTACTGTAAGCAATATGAGGCTGTATACTTAATTAAACAAAGTCTAGTAAAATCTTTTGACTTCTGTTGAAAACACCAGTTCCTACTTGATTACAGAAGTTAATGGTTCAGTCCGCTGGGGCTGCAGAATACACTGATTGTATCTCTGCAGAGGGGTAAAATTCCCCCAACGAGTGTCCCAGATATGACATTAAACAATCTGATGGTAAGACTCCAGTGGTGCTGGAACTTTGGGAAATGTAGAGTACTCCTTGAATGCCATTGCTTTCAGGTCCACTCTAATCCGGAGTGGTGGCACCAGATAGGGTCCTATCTATGTGTCAAATAGAACTAAACTGTGTAATTATGCTAAACTGAATTGTTTGGAAGTAACTGTTTTTAGTGTTTGCCAATGCCTGGGAGACCTGGGTTTAATCCCACATCGCGTCATACCAAAAACTTTAAAAATGGTACTTGATACCTCCTTGCTTAACACTCAACAATAAAAGGTACATATTAAGGGTAAAGTGGAGCAATCCAGGGAAAGGACTAGCATCCTCCCCTACACCTTGGTGTAGTAGCTATTGAAAAGGGAGCCTTCTGGTCGCCCTCGACTACGGATGCCAACTACTACTACATTTAACTGTGTAAATAAAAAACTGTACTTATACTAACCTGATTTGTTTAAAATAGAACTGTTTTGATATTTAACTATGTGTAAACAAAAAACTATTATTACTCTAAACTGAATTGTTTGAGACCTTTATAAAAATGACTTAATTCAGTGTTAAATGACTCAAAAAGGATTGATATGCTGTAAAACAAAACAACTAACCAACCAACAGAAGTTAAGCAGTGCTAAACCTGTTCAGTACCTTGATGGGTGACCATTTAGTCACAGTAGTTACTATAAGCAATATGAAGCTGTATATTTGACCAAAGTTTTGTAAAATTTTTTGACTATTGAAGTAATGTTGAAAACACAAGTTTCTCACAAAAATTACTATTAATTCTGTCTAGAATTTTCTTTTATCTTTTAATTTTTCCTTTTTTTTTTTTTTTTCATCACAACTCACTGAGGCCATCACCGCAACAAACAGTTCAGATGAAAAAAAATTATTAGGGATAAGCTCTCAGTGAGACTTGAATTCATGTCCTCTTTTGTTTCAGGGAATAAGTAAGTAAGTAAAGTTGGCGACCGTAGTTGAGGGAGACCAGAAGGCTCTCTTTTCAATAGCTACTATACCGAGGTGTAGGGGAGGATGCCACTTTTTTCCCTGGATTGCTCCACTTCACCCTTGGTACGTACCTTATATTGCTGAGTGTTAAGTAAAGAAATATCAAGTACCATTTTTAAAGTCTTTGGTATGACGCGACCTGGGATTGAACCCAAGTCACCCGGACCATTGACGAACACTCTACCCACTAGGCCAATGAACTGGTAGATTTGTTAAAATAATGATGATAATAAACATTGCTTATTGCTAGGTAATGGAAAAATGAGTATTTTTACAAATTTCTTTCAGGGACACAAGATGGGAGAAGTGTGGGGTCTGGAAACACACCCTTCAAAAAACCTGTGTGTGACAGTCAGTGATGACAAAACCCTGCGTGTTTGGAGCACCTCAAATGAACATAAAATGATGAATTACAAAGTGTTGAAAGGAGCTGCTCGATGCGTGTGCTTCTCTCCGGATGGCAAAGCAATTGCTGTGGGATTCAAAGATGGTAACCTTTACAACACTGATTTTATACATTTTGATTAGACTTTCACAATCCAATATCTATCAATCTATCTATCTATCTATTGTGGTGTTTAGGGGTCAAAATGAAGACCTACAGACAAGAGAAGTAGGTTGAAACAAATATATTACGATAAGAGAACAAATATACAGAATACAGGGGTGTCCTCGTGGTGTAATGGTTAAAGCGATGAACTGCGGAATCGTAGTACGCGAGTTCGTACTCCAGTCGCGCTATTATGTTCACTTTCGGGCAAATATCCTTGGGAAAGGTATGAACCCCCTTATTCTCCCTCCAGCTATGGGTAAATAGTAGGACGGACTAGGTTCTTCAGCCTTGTTGAGGCAACTAGTCTAGGAGAAGGAAAACTCTGAATTCAAACCTGTTAAACTCCGCTTAAAAACTCGACCTTGTGTCATATCCTGCCCGAGCGGAGGGGTTGGTAAATATAAGTAAAGTTAGCGACCATAGTCGAGGGTGACCCGAAGGCTCCCTTTTCGATAGCTACTACACCAAGGTGTAGGGGAGGGCGCTACTCCATTCCCTGGATTGCTCCACTTTACCCTTGAACCGTACCTTATAATGCTGAGTGTTAAGCAAGGTGGTATCAAGTTCCATTTTTAAAGTCTTTGGTATGACTCGACCTGGGATTGAACCCAGGTCTCCCGGGCCATTGGCGAACACTCTAACCGCTGGGCCAATGTCCCGGTTTGGTAAATATAAATATACAGAATACAGGTGTAATACAACAGTTAGGAATGTCCTTTCAGTACTGTCAGGCAGCTTAGAGATTATCGGTATTTGTCTTCCATCTCACCAACCAGACGAGTATGGCACAAAGCCTTTTTTTAGGTGGGTCCGGGCACAGGGCTGTAGCCCAGACACGCCTGGCATTCCCAATAATGCCTCGGACCCTGTTGACATTCTCCTAAGAAGGGGCGCCTCAGGTGCCAGGCGATGTACCTAACCCTTCCAAGGAAGGTTAGAATCTGAGGGGACAGCCCCTTGAGGCTCAAGGATGCCGGTGAAGGCGAACTTCGACCAACTGCCACTGGAACTAGGACACATCTGACCAGAACCGCATACCGATAAAATGTGGCTGACCAAAGTACCTCCCAACCCAGTGCCTCCTAGAGAGTAGTGCATATGCTCCACTCTGCTTGGAGATTATCTCACCGAGTGTCAAGTAGAGTTGGTATATATTGAGGAAGAATTGTCCATTACCATGTAGGTAGGTATCATAGCACTATCTTAGTCCATTTATTATCTGTTTATCTTAGACAGAAAATAAACATAGATAGATTAGCAGTTGGTTTATATTCCATCTGTCTCATTCTGTCATTTTCTTTTCTGCCTTAGTCTCTTCATTTTCTATCTATCAGTATTGACCATGTGGTTCACTCAGTTTTGCTTGCAGCCCAGTTGGCTGGGGCTGCAGGATACACTGACTGCATTTCTGCAGAGGGGTAAGACTCCCCCAACGAGTGTCCTGGATATGACATTAAACTATCTGATAGAGAAGCTCCAGTCACTAGAGCTTTGAGGAACGTGGAGTACCTTTTCATTGCCATTGCTCCGCGGTTGACTCTGACCTGGAGTGGTATCGCCTGGTAGGGTCCTATCTATGGGTCAAACACAATTGTTTGACATTCCAACTGAGTGGAAACAAATGACTTGTGCTAAATTGAATTGTTTGAAATAGAACTGTTTGATCATCTGTGTGTAAACAAATGACTGATGTTTAATTGAATTGTTAGTTATACATAGCAGTACTTGAAAACATTAAACAGTGTGCAAACAAATGTTTAATAGTAAATAGAATTGTTTGTATTTGATGAGAATAAGTGAAATCATTTAACTGTTGAAAAAAGATGAGCTCAGGCTTGTTTAAAAATGTTATCTACAAAATATGTTTAGAAATCATATATTTAATATATGTGTATAAAAAGAATTTGGTATTAATTTAATGCCAAATTCTACGATGGTTGTTATGCTATAAAACCTAACCTAACCTTAGCACAACACTAGTTTTATTTATCATACTAAATACAAGTTAACCTGAGCCACATTAGATGCAAATTAAACCCAAAAAAGACAAAAAAACTTCTCAAACTTTTGATTCATCAAAATGACCCCGCCTCCTTGGCCACTATCACTGCTTTATAGATTCTCAGCATTCTTTCTACCAAAGACTGAAGATAGACAGAAGGTAGTTCTGCCTAGCTTTACTGCAAGAGTTGCCAGAGGTGAGACACTCTGATGTGTTGTTTAGGGTTACGGTTAGGGTTAGGTATAGAGTTTTCAGTCATATTCATCCCCCACCGGTTCAATGATTGCTGATTGTATCAGCCCAGACATCAGTTGAAGGATGCGCTGTTCCTATTTGCTTTTAATGCACCTCTGACAGAATTTACTAGTATGCTTTGGGTCGTTATCTTGCACAAGTACAAATCCAAGGTACATTCCAGATGGAATCACATGATCCTACAGTATGCTGTGATAGATGGTCTGATTCAATTTGCCTTTCACCTGATCCAAATTCCCAAGTTTGCAATTGGCAAATGCCCCCCACACAATAACAGATCCTCCTTCATGCTTTATGGTTGGTGTTATACAGGGAGTTGCAGCTCTTTCACCAACTCTGCATATAGACTCTCCTACTTAACCCAAAAATTTCAAACTTTTACTCATCAGTCCAAAGGACTTTCTTCCACTTCTCTATTGTCCAGTATTTGTGCGCTTTGGCCCCCTGGAACCTTTTGACATTGTTTTGCTTCCTCAACAGTGGTTTCTTGACAGAAATTCTACCATATAGGCCAGCTTCACAAAGTGTTCTCCTCACAAGCCAGAATTCATCTGCTTGCACACAGTTAAATGGTTTCAAGTATTGCTTTTTAACACTAATAATTCTATTCAATGAAGAAATAGCCCATAGTAAAAGACTGAAAAGTTCTATTTGACCCATAGATGAGATCATAACAGGTACCACCACTCTGAGTCAGAGTGGACCTGAGGGTTATGGTAATGAAGGGGTACTTCACATTCCCCAAATTCCAAGACTGGAGCTGATACAGTGAGTTTAAGATTTTAATAAAAAGAGAGGGATGGTATAAATTTTTTGTTCTTGTTATGAGACATGCATAACATATTAGCCATCTCACCCATAGATTAAAAGCTATTATCCCTAGAGTCAGGGTGGACCTGAGTAATGTTGTTTAAGGGGTATCTATACTCCTCAGGACTCCAATGATAATTGGTCTCCAAGAACAAGTAACAAATTTGTTTTTGTGACACATAGTTTAAGTTAATTTCAACCCAATTACTGAGCAGAGATTTTGATCCTCACTAGGTGTCTCATGCTTGCAGCCAAATACTAAACTAAGGGTAGCTTAGATCCTTTGGAGCACTGGGGTAAAAGTTTACCACTCCCTAGTTTTCCTTAATCCACCTGGCATTCTTGCTGGGTGGGTGTTTTGTGCAGACCATCTGCCCCCAGGAGCCCTTCTCACTGGGCTGAGTTTATAGCTTGGTGCCTGAGGCACTCCAATATAAGAAATGCTAAGAGGAGCAAGTATTTTTTAAACATCCACACATGTCTTTATTCGTGTGTGTCTCCCCATAAAATTGCCTTGTGCTACTATTTCAAACAATTCAATTTAGCATAAGTACACAGATTAAATGTTTTATTTGACCCATAGATAGGACCCTATCAGGTGCAACCACTCTGGACCAGAGTGGACCTGGGAGTGATGGCAATGAAGGAGTACTCCATATTTCTCAAAGCTCTAGCATTACTGAAGCCTCCCCATCAGATTGTTTTCTGTCATATCTAGGACACTCGTTGGTGGTGGTGGGGGTAGTCTTATCCCACCGCAGAGATACAGTCAGTATATTCTCTAGTCCCAGGTGACTGGGCTCATTGTTGAGCTTAACTTGTTTCATTAAAAATAATATATATATATATATATATAATCTTTTGTAGATTATGTATATATATATATATATATATATATATATATATATATATATGTTGAAATATAAACACACTTTAGGTGCTTACTTGATAACTGAATATTGATTGAATATTGAATACTTATTTGATAATTGAATATTGGTTGAATATTGATTACCTAAATTCTTTTTTGTAGTCATTTTGTCTTTTATATTCTTTGTTAATATTTAAAATTTTTTAAATTTTTTTTTAGGAAGTTTTGAAGTGTTAAGTTTTGACAGCATGAATGAAATTGCTTCTTTCCATCACAGAAAAGAAGAAATCTCGGATATAAAATTTTCTCCTAGTAAGCAAATCTCAAACTCTTGTAATTTCCTCACCATGAAATCCATTTTTTTCATTAAACACTAACAGTCACATGATGCATTTATGTGAGATAAATATATATATATATATATATATATATACATACATATATATGTCACATAATTGCATCATGTGGTTGTTTGTGTATATATATATATATATATATATATATATATAAATTTTTTTGGATACATAAGGATGCATGCCACAAGATGACATTACATTTGGTTTGGACACCAACTTTTTACCCAGATCTTTTTGTATCCCCTTCTTTATTTATTTATTTATATTTTTTTTAAACAAGTGAGAATCCATTAAAAAATATTTCAATCAATTTAATTAGTTTTTTTTCTCTCCATTATGTGATGACTATCTGAAGAGGTTGGTTTCCCTTATGAAACTGAAACACAACTGAAATAAGTTTATTATAGCCAAATGACACTTTGTGGAGTTTTTCCAATATATATATATATATATATATATATAAAAGAAATGATGGTTGTTCAAAAAGTTCTAAGCCTCACCCCAGATTTTTGATTAGTCACATACCTCTCATCTTTGTATTGGCCTCACTTGTACAGAAATTAAGACAGAAATCTGAATTAATTTTGCTAGTTTTATAAGAAGTTTTATTGTGTTACCACAACAAAATATTCAGCTGTAGGAATTCTTTCCGGCTTTACATATATATATATATAAAATGATGGTTGTTCAAAAAGTTCTAAGCCTCACCTTAGATTTTAGATTAGTCACACAACTTTCACCTTTGTATTGGCCTCACTCGTACAGAAATTAAGACAGAAATCTGAAATTAATTTTTCTAGTTTTATAAGAAGTTTTATTGTGTTACCACAGCAAAATATTCAGCTATAGGAATTCTTTCTGGCTTTATTTATATATATATATATATATATATATATATATATATATATATATATATATATATATATATGAATTTATCTGTCTTCCCACCAAATAAAATTTGACACAAGATCATTTTATAGCAGGAGGCCGCACATGAATTGAGACTCATGCTTGGTTCCCTTAGCATTTTTTAGGGGTACCTCAGGCAATAAACTTAGCCCTGCTTAACAGGTACTGCATGGGGAAAAGCACCCTGCCACCAAGGACCAAGTGATCAATATAAAATTATTCACCCAGCAAAAATGCCACTGGAGCATACCAGGTGAAATCATTTGGGGAAAACTTGGGCTCAAAACCAGCTGAATTTTACAAGCTACCTGATAGATAACAAGAGGTGATTCAAAATAATTGCTAATATACTATTGATTGAAATTAATTCATTGTTAAATTATTTATGAATAGATTGTATATTTACTAAAACTCAGTATTAACATAATATTCCTGAAGTATCTTTCAAGACATTCATTTTATCATAAATCTTTTTTGCTATTTCCAAATCAGCCCCAGGGAAGTACTTGGCAGTGGCATCACATGACAACTTTGTTGACATCTACAATGTATTGAGTAACAAGCGAGTCGGAACTTGTAAAGGAAGTTCAAGTTATATCACTCATATCGATTGGGATCAACAAGGTAAGTTGATTGAAAGAAATCTTGACAAAAATGATAAAGAGCTAAGTAATCAGCAGGATTTGACACAGTCAATTTTTGTGTAGAATTTTAAAGGTTTGAATTCAGTTTTCCTTTTCCAAGATTTCTTATCATGCTTAAGTTTGAGACAGCCTGTCCTACTATTTTTCCATAGCTGGAGGGAGAATAGTTGGATAAATACCTTTCTCAAGAGTATTAGCATTATGGGAAATACAAACTGCCTTGGGGGTGTCCTTGTGGTGTAATGGTTAAAGCTATGGACTGCGGAATCGTAGTACGCGAGTTCGTACTCCAGTCGCGCTATTACGTTCACTTTCGGGCAAATACCCTTGGGAAAGGTATGAACCCCCTTATCCTCCCAGCTATTGGTTAAATAGTATCACTACTGTTCTTCTAGGAGAATGGTTTTGGCATTAAATAACCTAAAAAGAGTTGATATGCGATTAAACAAAGAAACCAAACCAAACCAAACAAGCTGCCTTATCCAGAATTTGAACTCTAGTTCCTATGTCTGTTTCCCTATGATGATAACATGCGCCTCATCAAGTAAGGCTTTTTTTC
Organism: Sepioteuthis lessoniana; assembly: GCA_963585895.1. NCBI lineage: Eukaryota > Metazoa > Mollusca > Cephalopoda > Myopsida > Loliginidae > Sepioteuthis > Sepioteuthis lessoniana. The sequence goes on along the minus strand of OY757940.1, from coordinate 47,648,874 downwards.
CATTTTGTACCCCTTCTATGTACAACAAAGAAAAATATATGTATAGTTCTTCTTTGGGACATGTTTGTGTTTTTTTTCCTTTTAATGCCACCAGCATGTATGAAGATCATTCAATATATATTGCTGAATTTTTTTTAAAAAAGCAAAATTAATTTTTTTTCAGAATTTTTTTCTTAAAATGTAAACTCTGAATGGCTTGTAATTGGTTTCTAGCAAAAATTATTTTAATATTGCTAAGATATTTGTTTTGAGGCTATTCAAAATGTCAACAAATCAAACAGTGCTTCAGGCTTGAACAGAAGTCTGTTATCAAATTTTTGGTGACTGAAAGTACAATCCATGTGAAATTTACACAAGAATGAGTAATGTGTTACAGAGAAACATGATTTAGTCAAGAAATGTTTACAGATGGGCCAAATTGTTTAAAGAAGTTGGAAATAATATTCAAAATGAAGATAGGCCTACAATGGCAAACACTTTTGAAATAATAAACTGCTTAATTTTTAATTAATTAACTGATGGGAAACTTTTTAATGAAAAGAGTAGAAGAAATGCAACTCTTCTTTAAACTCAATTAAAGATTAAGGAAATACCAGAGGTTTAAATAATGCCGTTGAAACTATAATGATTTACATGAGATCTGTCTAGAAAGTAATGACTGATTATAATTGTTTTTAGGTTGGCAACCCTGATCTGTTGATCGATTTTGACCAATATAACTATATATATATATATATATATATATATATAGGTTAGTATTAGAATTTTCAGTCTAATGATAAAGCTAGGTAAAGGCAACTTTTTTTGGAAAAATTAACTCTAAAATCAATTCTGGATAAGAAAACTCCAACATCAAACCTCTGCTGACTTGTCTGTATCCTTTGACCAGAAATGTTTAAGAGAAGTTACTCTGAAATGAAACCTGCAGTTTACATAATCTTTTTTGTCACTGGGCTATACCTTTGCAGATGCGGAGAGCAGTATAAGTGTCATTTAGGGGTATGTTGGTGTAATACAAAAACCTATAGGTGACTTACTGCCTTACGCATCTTGTATATTTTTCACAAGTTGAATTATTTATTAAAATATCAGAGTTCTAAATTGGATGATTAAGACAGTTATCATACTGCAGCAAAAACGGTGGAAACCGTTAGTCAGTTTGGTTGGGAACATCCTTCTTACATTCTAGATTTAACCCCCTCAGATTTTCACTTGTTTGATTGCTTCAAAGAATTTTTGCATGGAATAAACTTTTCAAGTAACAATGAAGTGAAGAGTCATCATCATGTCGTGCCACTAGCACGGATATTTCTTACAACAAAATATATCAATTTTTAAGCAGTGTAACTCAAAACATTTTTTAAAGAAATAAACTATTGATAGAATGAACAAATAGTTTTCATTTGAATTAGTATACAAAGGTTTCCAACTAAAAATAAGGACTCATTTTAATTCTTAGCTTCTTTTTATTGTTACATTTTTAGAGGGTAAAAAAGAAGAAAAATTAAACAAATATATTTTTTATCACTGTAACTCAGCAGGCAATTAAGAACTGAATTTATATTTTTGTCAGATTTTTTAAGAAAAGTATTTAGAAAAAAAAAAAATTATGATATTGTTTCAAATCATACACAAGTTTACATTTTTTTAATAATATTTTCAATTTAACAAAAAAATTCCTAAAATAAAAGAATATGGTAATATGTGAATTCTTAGATTCTTTTATGGTTAAATTTTAAAAAGAAAAAGAAAATTTGAATTAAAACTGTTGCTTTTCCGAAAATTATTAACTACAATATTGATCTGTCATCATCATCATCATCATGTCGTGCCACTAGCATGGATATCCCTGACGCTCTCTCGCCACTTCTCCCTATCATTCATCGCCTCTGGCAGGTCTTCAGGGCTACATTCCATATCCTCACATAGCTGCTGAATGTATGTTCATGCTAGCCGTCCTGCTTTTGCCCGGCCATATGTGGAGGTCCATAAGAGTACCTCACTTATGAGCTCATCCCTGCTTCTCCAGCAGTGTCCTGCATGTCTGGTTCATCTAACTTGGATAGTTTTCATGATAGGAGGCAGGTGGCCGTATAGTTGGTGCTTTGTGGGGCGTTGCTGCCAGGACTTGTTCAATATTTCTCGCAGCATTCTTGTGTAATTGCCATCTAGCTTTTTCTCCAGCCGTTTTGTTAGCGTCCAAGTAGTGCATCCATAAAGCAGTATCAATACGACAGCTGCCTGGAAGAAACTGTGTTTCATTTTATCGGTTAGGTCTGATTTCCATATGATCGATAGCCTATTGATAGCTGTACATAAGAGTACCATGAACAAATGGCTAAAAACACAGTCCAAAAATTTGTAAGTTGAAGGGATACAAAAGATTGTTTTTCAATAGGGGAAAATGTAATTTAAAGAATGGAGATAATATTGAAAAATAAAGAAAATTTTTTTCGTTGGTGGAATGTGAGTCATTATATTACAAAATTCCCCCTGTTTATTGAATGACCATTTTATATTATGTCTATAAAAAATTAAATGTCTTGTAAGGGTAAATGAGGTTTTTTTGTTTGTCCTTTCGTTTTGTTCAGTGTTAGTATATCACAGATATACTATCTTTCTTTGGTTTCTTTGTTTAATGGCATATCAACTCTTTTTCGGTTATTTAATGCCAAAGCCATTCTCCTAGAAGAACAGTAGTGGTACTATTTAACCTATAGCTAGGAGGATAAGGGGGTTCATACCTTTCCCAAGGGTATTTGCCCGAAAGTGAACGTAATAGCGCGACTGGAGTACGAACTCGCGTATTACGATTCTGCAGTCCATCGCTTTAACCATTACACCACGAGGACACCCCCAGATATACTATCGATGATATCACTTTTTAGTGAGTAGGGATTCCACTAAATAAAGTTTTTTCATTAGGTATTCTATACTTCGAGCTTTGTACTAAAATAAGCAAAACTTATTAATTGGTAACAATCATATTGTTTACAAATTTTAGGATAAATAAAGAAATGAGGAAAATTTATTCCATATAAACTTACTGAGTTTTCATCATTCAAGCATATTTTCTCTTCTTGCTTGACATGGAAAAAAATCATTTTTGGATCAGATAGTTTCTGGCAAAGAAAAATAGTATTTATTATGAAAATCTAAAATAAAGAAGATCCTAGCTAAATCTAGGTTAATCTACAACATATCAATCTAAACAAGGCTGTAGAATACACCAACTGCATGTAAGACCCCCACCATGAGTGTCCTAGATATGACACTAAACAATCTAATGGTGAGGCTCCAGTAATAGTAATTTACAAAGCTCTTTGCTTCGATGTGGCACAAGGCCGAATGAATGGGGCGCCCAATGAGACTCGAACTCACTCGTGTAGGTTTGCTAGTCAAGCTTCCTAACCGTTACACCACCAGAGGTACCCGTGAGGCTCCAGTAATACTGGAGCTTTAGGGAATGCGGAGTACCCCTTCATTGCCATTGTTCCCAGGTCCACTCTGGCCTGAAGTGGTAGCACCTGGTAGTATCTTATCTATAGGTTAAATAGAACTGCTGGACATTTCAAGTGAGTGCAAACAAAAAAGACTTTTGCTAAATTGAATTGTTAAAAATAGAACTGTTTCTTCATTTAACTGTGTGCAAACAAATGATTGATGCTTAACTAAATTGGTTGTGGTACATAAAAATACTTGGAACCATTTAATTTTGTTGATTTATACTAAATTGAATTGTTAGAAATAGAACTGTTTGATGACTTCACTGTATGCATTTACAAAAAGTGTTTACAAATCACTTATTTGATTTCTATATAAAAACAGTATTTGGCATTAAATAACCAAAAATGATTGATATGCCATAAAACCAGGTGCTACCACTTCAGGCCATGGAGGTGCCCGTGGTGTAATGGTTATCGTCATAGGAATTGGACACGGCGACACGAGTTCAAATCCTGGACCAGACTGATTGCATTTCACATAGCACTAATACCCTTGGGAAAGGTATGAATCCAAATATTCTCCCTCCAGCTATGGGTAAATAGTAGGGCAGACTAGGTTCTTCAGCCTTGGTGAGGCATCTAGTCTAGGAGAAGGAAAACTCTGAATTCAAACCTGTTAAACTCCGCTTAAAAAATTGACCTTGTGTCATATCCTGCCCGAGCGGAGGGTTTGGTAAATAGGATAAATATGATATGCCATAAAACCAAACCAAATCAATCAAAACAAAATCCACTAAGGGAAAAATGTATTTGATTGATTGATTTTAATGGCATGTCAACCTCTCTAGGGTTATGTTATGCCTAGAGGTTACAGAAGCACTGTCATTATATATTTATATTTACATTTTTTGTATAGTTCCTTGAGGTTATATTATATCGAGTATTCCTATTGAGTACAGATAATTTTCAGATCTATTTGACCCATAGATTGGACCCTGCTGGATGGTACCCTTCTGGGGATCTGAGAATAATGACTATGAAGGAGTACTCTACATTTCTTAGGGCTCTAGAAGTGGAGCCTCACCATCAGATGTAGTTTAGTGTCATACCCAAGACACTCCTTTGGAGTGGGGTTCTATCCCTCTCTGGGGGAATACTGTCAGCATATTCTAAGCTTTGCCAACAGAGTACAAATATATTTGTATTTGGTGGGATTCAAATGAAATTCTTGCACTTCTATAGAATTGTCCACCCATTGAACTTTTGTTGATAAATTAGAAATATTCATTGACAGTAACCAATTCAAATATGGTGTTTTTAAAGGTAAATTATCTTTGATATAAAGCTTTAAAAAGTTTTGAGTATTATCATTCTGTATTGTTTGTTTTCCACTGGACCAGGCCATTGGCCTAATGAGTAGAGTGTTAGCCAATGTTCTGGGAGACCAGGGTTCAATCCCAGGTCGAGTCATACCAAAGACTCAAAAAATGGTACTTGATGCTTCCTTGCTTAACTCTCAACATTATAAGGTACAGATCAAGGGTAAAGTAGAGCAATCCAGGGGAAGGAGTAGTTCCCTCCCCTACACCTCGGTATAGTAGCTATTGAAAAAGGGAGCCTTTTTGGTCACCCTTGACTAAGGTTGCCAACTTTTATTCTTTGTTTTCCGCTATAGTTGTTTACAGCATATACCAAGAGATTAATCTAACAAATATGATAGGATTGAATTCAAAAAGATTAAAATGTGATTACTGGCCTTGCCGATGGAACTATTCTTACTGTAACATGTTCTAATAAAGATGTAAGTAAAATAAAGTTGGCGACTATGATCAAGGGTGATCTGAAGGCTCCTTTTTCAATAGCTACTACACCACAGTTTAGGGAAGGGTGCTACTCTTGATTGCTCTACTTTACCCTTGATCCTTACCTTATAATGCTGAGTGTTAAGGAAGGTGGCATCAAGTACCATTTTTTGAGTCTTTGGTATGACCTGACCTGGGATTGAAACCTGGTCTTCCATATCATTGGTGAACACCCTACTCATTAGTCCAATGGTCCGGTTATAAAAGACTTGATGGAAAGAATTTGCTCTCTTTCTGTTTTTCTTTTGATGTAATGTAACAATTGTGTTTTATGCAATGTAGTAGATATGTTGAAAGTACATGCCTTGAAAAAGACAAAACCAAACATGACTGAAACAAAATCATAGTTTTGTTGGTATTACTCATAATACTAGTAGTAGTATTAATTGTCTTAATTCGTCTAAATTAATTAAGCAATGTCATTAATATTCTTCTTTTTTAATCTAGTTTTTCTTTGTATCTTAATTTTATTGTTTGAAAGTTTTGTTTCTGTGCTTAAAGATCATAGCATTTTCTTTTTAAATTTTTGTTCATAATTCTTTTATATCCTTTGATTTTCAGGCAAAGTGATAATGGTAAATTCTGGTGCTAAAGAGCAATTGTTCTTCGAAGCACCAAGAGGCAAAAGGTTTAATCTGAGACAAGTAGAAATTGAAAAGTTGCAATGGGCAAGTTGGACATGTGTTCTTGGTGCAACATGCGAAGGAATATGGCCAAGCAAATCTGATATAACTGACATTAATGCCACTTCTCTATCAGATGATAAACAGCTCTTGGCAACTGCAGATGACTTTGGTCTCCTGAAGGTTTTCCAGTTCCCTGTGAAGGTAGCGTAAAAATATTTACAATGTATTTCTATAGAAAATTTAGTAGCAATACTTCCTTATAGTACAACCATTTACAGTGTATGTGTGTGTATATATACACACACACACACACACACACACACACATGTATAAGTACATTTGGCAACCATAGTTGAGGGTGACCTAAAGGCTCCCTTTTCAACTACTACTACACCGAGATGTAGGGGAGGGCACTACTCCTTTCCCTGGATTGCTCCACTTCACCCTTGATACCTTATAATGCAGAGTATTAAGCAAAGATGCATCAAGTACCATTTTTTAAGTCTTTGGTATGATTTGACCTGAAATTGAACCCTGATCTCCCAGGCCATTAGTGAACACTAACCATTATGCCAATATATATATATATATATATATATATATATATATATATATAAGTAATGGAAATGAATCCATTAGTATGAAGAAAGTACTTGGAACTTTGACCTTTCTTTACTTTAAAAAAAAATAGAAATTTCTTGGGTGTAATATAATAGGTGAAAATCAGCACCAATAAGACTCTGATTCATGATTTTATTGAGATCGATATTGTATATTTGTGTGTGGACTGTCAGATATTTGAGAGAATGGTGGTGTAGAGAATTATTTTTGTTTCTTGATGTCACATTAATGAAGACTTCTAGTACAAGGGAAATAACTTATTTCTAACTATTACATTGGGTATGACACTAAACTGCATTTGGTGATGATGCACTGGTTATGGAGCTCTGGGGAGTGTAAAGTACCTCTTCATTGCCATTCCTCCTATTCTGACCCAGAGGGTAAGATCTGCTCAGGTTTCATCTGTGGGTTAAATAGATCTACTTAAAAATTATTAGTTGGTTTGGTTGGTTTGTTGGGTTTTATGGCATATCAACCTTTGTAGGTTATTTAATGCCAAATCCATTTTTATGTAAATAATCTGTTCTATTTAAAACAATTCATTTTAGCATAAGTACACAGTTTAATTGTCAAAAACATTTCTATTTCAAACTATTCAAGCAGTTATATGTAACAATTCAGTTAAGTGTAAATACAGTTTTAATGTCGAAAAACAGTTCAATTTCAAATAATTCAGTTAAGCATAAGCACGCAGTTTAAATGTAAGTACGGTTTAATTGTCAAAAACATTTCTATTTCAAGCTATTCAGTTTACTCAAACAATTCATTTTAGCATAAGTATGCTGTTAGTTCTATTTAACCCATAGATAAGGCCCTATCAGGTGCTACCACTCCGGACCAGAATGGACCTGGGAGTGATGGCAATGAAGGGTTACTCTGCATTCCCCAAAGCTCCAGCATTACAGGAACCTCATGATCAGATTGTTTAGTGTCATATTCAGGACACTTGTTAGGGGGGGTCTTACCCCTCCGCAGAGGTGCAGTCAGTGTATTCTACAGCCCCAGCTGACTGGGCAATAAAAATTATTAGTATTGGATAGCGTTGTGGAGGTAAACCTGTATCTCCTGTTGTATTAAAATGTGTTATTCCAATATATATAAATATATATATATATATAGTTAATAAATTATGATCGGTGGGACCGGATTTTGATGGACACTGTTTATCGAATATTCTGACTATTGTTTTGTGTTTGATTTATTACCATGAAGAAAACTACTTATTTTCTTGTTTAATGAAAGACACATTATAACAGATAGGAATGCTTGATACCATATAACTGTAAATTATTTGTACTATCAGTCTACCACATGACTGAGGCCTATTTTGAGTTTTATTCCGCATGTTTTTATTGCTTGTTTAAACCCATTGTATCATTGAAGGGAGCTTGCTAAAATATTTCTTTTGCGCATAAAAACAAAACTATACTTTATTTTACTCGTTAAAGCTAAATTTATATCCTAATTACATCAAAGCATTGAGTAAAAAAACCCGGCCTCAATGATGTTATGGACTGTAAGTACGAATAATTGTTAAAAATAAATAAAACACTAATGTTATAACGTCAATTAAAAAATAGATTAAATTATTGGTTAAATAAATCTGCTTAAAAATTATAAGTATTTGATAGGAATACTTGATACTATATAACTGTAAATTTGAGTTTTATTCAGCATATTTTTATTGCTAGTTTAAACCCATTATATCTTTGAATAGAACTCGTTGAAATCTTTCTTTTGCACATAAAAATAAAACTCTAGTTTATTTTACTCATCAAAGTCCAATAACATCAAAGTATGGCCTAATGAGTAGAGTGTTTGCTATAACATAGTGGAGTCCCCACCACCACCTATGCAATGTGGATTTTAGAAGAATTACATTAATTTCTGGATTTTAGAAGATCAAGACCCTCCATTGACAAATTGAAAAAGTCATTTTTTCTTTCTTGTGAATGAAGAAAGAAAGAAATAGAAGACTCCGAAAAAAAATTATCAAAACAAAAAATGGCTCTAACCATTGTTGTGTTTATGAGTAAAGAAAGTTATTGCAAGGTCTGGGAAGGGGTGAAGTTGACAGTCAAGAATGAAATGTTATTTTATTTTCCCAGAACAATGAAAAAATAACAGAATCCAAATATTCTCTGACGAAGTTGGGAAGATATTATTCACACATTACACACCTGTGATAAAGGAGTATATTGTGTCTGGTTGTCATGGCCAAAAAGTTGTAGAAAGGTGAGAAAAGGTCATTAAAAACCAAAATAATCTAAGACATTTAACAGGTCTTGCAAATTAAAGATAAAGAATTAAAAAAAAAAAAGTAGTAGTAAACACAGAGAAGCGTCTGTTAGGACCAATCAGAATGAAGGGACACCGTCTTACCCCTGGTGACAGCCTTAGGAATGAATTACGACAAGTGGTCATCAGGTACAATATGCCCACTTGAGGAAGAGAGAAAAATTGAATAAAACCAAAAAAAGTTGACAGATTAAAAGAGAGATTTTACTAGCTGTAGACAAAAAAAACAGCTTTGAGAAAAAACCCTTGTACCAGGTTATCTCTTTACTCTAATTTTCCAACAAGTTGAAGGAAATTAACAACATGACACTTTTCTTTCTCAACTGTTATTATTATTTTTTTTAATTAAAACTTTGTTGTTCATTTCAACCACATATTCTGTCATCTCTGGATTTCAACTTCAATTTATTTCTGTTTAATTTACAAACTGTCATCAGGCTCATCATTTTGACTTCTGACAAATTGGTAGATATCAGTTGCCTGGATAAAAAAAATTACACATGAGCTGGCAGCTGATTCGACTGAGATTTGATCTCCTATCTGGGAAGATCACGTGTCACTTGATCAGGTGATTGACTTGGTGACATGCCAATGATCTGGAAGACCAGGGCTCAATCCCTGGTTGAGTCATACCAAAGACTCAAAAAATGGTACTTAATGCCACCTTGCTTAATGCTCAGCATTATAAGGTAAGGATCAAGGGTAAAGTGGAGCAATCCAAGGAATTGAGTAGTGTCCTCCTCTACACCTTGGTGTAGTAGCTGTTGAAAAGGGAGCCTTTAGGTCAACCTTGACTGAGGTTGCCAACTTTACTTACTTATTGTTAAAAATGCAACCGCGATGGTATTCTGGACTGTAAGAATAGTTTTTTGGTGCTAATATTGTTTATTTAGGGTTATTATTATTATTAGTCACTTGAAACCATATAACTGTGTGCAAACAAACCATTATTATTAAATAGAAATAATTACTTGAAGTCATATATCTATATAAATCATTTGTATTTGATAGGAATACTTGAAACCATACATTGCCCAGTTGGCTAGGGCTGTAGAATACACTGACTGCTTCTCTGCACAGGGGTAAGACTCACCCTCCAATGAGTGTCCTGGATATGATACTAAACAATCTGATGGTGAGGTTCCAGTAATGCTGGAGCTTTGGGGAATGAGGAGCACCCCTTCATCACCATCTCTCACCAGTCCACTCTGGCCCAGAGTGGTAGCACCTAATAGGGTCCTGTCTATGAGTTAAATAGAGCTAAACTGGGTACTTATGCTAAACTGAATTGTTTGAAATAGAGCTTTTTTGATGTTTAACTGTTATGACAAAAACTATACTTATACTAAACTGAATTGTTTGAATTAGAACTGTTTGACTAAACTGAATAGCTTGAAATAGAAATGTTTTTGACAATTAAACTATGTACTCATGCTAAACTGATTTGTTTGACATAGAACTGACTATTTGTATAAAAATGGATTTAGTGTTAAATAACTAACAAAGGTTGATATGCCATAAAACCCAAACAACCAACCAACCGAACTTGAAACCATATAACTGTATGCAAATTATTTGTATTAGATTGGAATACTTGATATCATATTACTGTGTGCAAAAAAAACTCTTAAGAAACAATTACATGAAAAATGTAGATATAAATGTACAATGAATGAGATTTCTTAACCTCAAGGCATAAAATAACTCAAGATGGGTTGATATACCATTAAAATTGATTAATCTATTAATCATTGTGTTATCTAGAGCACAAAAACTAAGTTTGAAGGGAATAATTGCCATTTGTGTGACATTGTATTATTATCTAATGTATTGTAGCATTTATAAAAAATTACTGTTTAATTTTTCATTAAATTTTGCTGATGGAATTATTAACATCATTTCATTAGATTTCAGCTTATTACTTTTATTTGGTCTGTGATATTTGATAAAGCGAAATTACTCAGCATGGCACCTTGGTTTATAGTGTTGTATATTGACCTCCGACCTGGACCAGAGATTGAGTTGGCGAACTTGGCTGATAATATGGGACAGGGTTAAAATCCCACGGTACAGCCAAAAACTGATGCACCGGAAGAGAGTGACCTGTGAACTGCATGACAGTTATTTCCGTTCAATGACGATCAAACATGCCATTCCAAAGACGGTGGGAGTGACACATCCTGATGGCCAGTTATGGGAAGATATTGAGTGGGCGATTGAACTATTATATAACTTGGTGAAGACAGGAAGTCAGTTAGTTTGGCGACCAGACGAGTTAGAGACAAGATGCGGTAGAGAAAGCCAGCACCCAGCGGAGTGGGCCCTTAGGCCCCCGGTTGGGCAGCATCAGGAGAACGGGAAAGAAACACTGATGGCCATAAGAGTGGGGGTCAATATATTGCAGTTTTGTTCGGTCTCCGGCTCCCTCTCACACACAAACCTTTCAAATAAAGTGGGAGGTATATTTTTCTAAAAGAAGTCTTTGCTTGTCTTTATATTTGTGTTAATATGTATTCTGCATGTATATGTGTATATATTTATTATGTGGCTATACAACAATAGGAAATATCCATTTATCAATTATCCTCTTGGAACTGGAATATTTTTTACACTTTTTACAAGAAAAGAAATTTAACTTTAGAAATCTTTCCAGCCACTTCTAGGCAGTTTAAAGATCTTGTTGAAAAAAAGAAAATGTTTAGCTCTGAATATTTTTTTTTTTATTCCAGGGACGATTTGCCAAGTTCAAGAAATATAATGGTCACAGTGCCCATGTGACCAATGTTCGATGGTGCCACAATGATCAGAAACTTGTGACTGTTGGTGGGGCTGATATGTCTGTGATGATTTGGGCATCAAACAATCCTGCAGGCAAAGTTACAATTTGTCGAGGTGAAAGTGATGATTCTGACACAGATTCTGAAGAGGAAGGTAATTTCTTATTCATTTGTAATATATGTATGTCGGTAAAAATTGATAACAAGGTAATCCAAGTAGAAAGAGAGATTTATTGAGAAGCCAAGTCGACACTATAGCGTTTCGGTTCTAATGAACCATCATCAGGACTATGAGGGATGATATTAGTGATGTTAAATCAACGATGGATGTTTAAAAATACAAAAATACCAAAACCTAGGGAAAATCTGTATATTAAGAAAGAGCTGGCCATTCAATTAGACCCCTTCAACAAGTTTTTATATATATATATATAAACTTGTTGAGGGGTCTTAGTCCCCTGTAGAGATGCAATCAGTATATTCTACACCCCCCAGCCAACTGGGCCAGCGCTATAATAGAGAAGACTGAAAAATATGTTCCATTGTAATCATACTTAGTTTTTTAACATCACTAATATCATCTCTCACAGTCCTGATGATGGTTCATTAGAACCGAAACGTTATAGTATCAACTTTGTTTCTCAATGAATCTCTCCTTCTACTTGGATTACCTTGTTATCAATTTTTCTCTATATATTGTCCGATTACAATCCATTATTTACTTCCATATATATATACATTTACAATTATGAGCACCTCACCATCATCATCATCATCAAGGTGTACTGACATCATGAATTCCCTTTACTCTCTTACCCTCTGTCCCTATTGGTCATTGCTCTTAGCAAGTCCTCTAGACGGCATCCAGTGTCTTCATAGAGCTAATGAATATAAGTTTTTGCTATGTATCACTAACAACTCAATTAAACATCAGTCTCCCAGCTATGGGTTAGATAGTATTACTGCTGTTCTTCTAGAAGGATGGTTTTGGCATTAAATAACCCATGAAGACTGATATGCCATTAAACAAAGAAACCAAACCAAACCTAAACAACAGTCATTTGCTTACACACTGTTAAATGATCAAACAGTTCTATTTCTAACAATTCAATTTAGCGTAAGCTATTTGTTTGCACAAAATGTTAATTCTATTTGACCCATAAATAAGATCCTATCAAGTAATTCCACTCTGGGCCAGAGTGGACCTGCGAGTAATGACTGTGAAAGGGTACCCCATATTCACCAAAGTTCCAGGATTACTGGAGCCTCACCATCAGGTGGTTTAATGTCATATCCAGGACACTCATTGGAAAAGTCTTACCCCTCTGCAGGAATGTAAGTAAGTAAGTAAAGTTAGCGACCATAGTCGAGGGTGACCCGAAGGCTCCCTTTTCGATAGCTACTACACCAAGGTGTAGGGGAGGGCGCTACTCCATTCACAGGATTGCTCCACTTTACCCTTGAACCGTACCTTATAATGCTGAGTGTTAAGCAAGGTGGTATCAAGTTCCATTTTTAAAGTCTTTGGTATGTGTTAAGCAAGGTGGTATCAAGTTCCATTTTTAAAGTCTTTGGTATGACTCGACCTGGGATTGAACCCAGGTCTCCCGGGCCATTGGCGAACACTCTAACCGCTGGGCCAAGTCCTTTGAGAGTGTGTGTTTGTGTGTGGGGGCACAAACTAATTAAAACTCACGTGTGGGTATTATGATATTTGCTTGGTCTCTTCCGCATTCCCTTTTTGGGGTGCATCAAGCAATACTTAGCCCTGCTAAGTAGGTAATGCCTGGTGGGAAGACCTCTTTGGACCAAGTGAATAATAGATCCTAAACTTACCTGCCTGAAAACAGGTAAATCTTCTGCCATGTTGAGCAAAGATTTTTCTTAGAGGTTAATAATTCTAAACAAACACTTCTTGTTTATATGTTAAACTGATAGAAATTATTCATTTTTGTCTAAGATCACAACAGTGTTATTTGTCTATTCCAGTATGTTTTTTCAGGACATACTACTACTCTCTCTCTCTATCTTTTTTTTTTTTTTTCATCATACAACGTGTGGAAGCACGTGCGATACCGTAGCCTCATCAGCCGCCATCCAGGGTGATAACACAGTTTCGGTAGCTTAAGGCGGTACTGCCACACCTGGCGCTACCAAGCAGCTTTTGCCACCGGCTAGGGTATTTAAAAAAAAAAAAAAAAAAAAAAAAAAACAAACCTATGTATACATAAGATCAACTAAAAGCGGACATTACATTAGACGTTCGTTCATCTTCATTTTGGTGCAGTTTGTGATTTAAAAAAGCGTTTACTTACGGCCGTTAGATGTCATAGCAACCGTTTCTTGACTTTGCGTAATTACACGAGAATGGTGGTTACACGTGTATAACATTCGTGTTGAAATCCTTTCTATATCCGTTATCTTTTCGATTCGTTTTCTTTCATTTATGCGTTACTGCCCAAAAGCACTCGAGACAAACGTTATATATAATTCCGCTAAAAGATATTATTTGTTGATCAATGGGCCCTCAAGATGGGTGGTGAGTAAAAAGAAAGTATATACCTCTACTTTATACACTACAGTAGTAGAGGTATATTCTGATTCGAATAATAAGAGAGATAAAAAGATATATTTTGGGTCAACCCAAGGGGATTTTAAAACTAGGTACTATAACCATAGAACAAGTTTTTCGCACAAAAGATATAGATATAGCACTGCTTTATCTAGTTATGTGTGGGAGATTAAGGAAAAAATGGGAGTAGATCCGATAATGAAATGGGAAGTAATAAAGAAATGCCGCAAATATAGGGCAGGTAATAGAACCTGTAATCTTTGTATGGAGGAAAAATTGATAATAGCAGATTGTAAAAGTAAGAATATGCTAAACAAAAAATCGGAGGTGTTGAATAGTTGTAAGCACAAAAGAGCGTGGTTACTATATAATTAGGAAATGTTATAGGTTTATTTTTATTTTTTTATTTTTTATTTTTTATTATTATTTTTTTTTTTTTTTTTTTTTTTTTTTATGCAAATTTTAGGATAGGTGGAGGTTTTTGGTGAATAAAGGCAATTTCTCCTTAGAATGGTTTAGGCGAAACTTCCTGATGATCCGTTAAGGTGAAACTTTAGTAGAAGATTTTCGACTAGCGATTTAAGTTAATTCTATATATATATATATATATGTGTGTGTGTGTGTGTTTGTATATATATATATGTGTGTGTGTGTGTTTGTATATGTGTGTGTGTGTGTGTGTACATATGTGTGTGTGTGTGTAATTGTTACACTTAAATCTAATAACAGTAATTGAAATATGTAATTTTTTTATTTGTACTTTGTAGGTTATGATAGTGATGTTGAACGAGAGAAAAAACTTGATTATACCAGCAAAATATATGCTGACTCCTTACAACGACGTGAGGGATTAAAACCAAATCAACAACTTTCGAATGGAAACATCCCAAATGGGTATGGAAAAATTTCTACACTTTTATTAATTCTATAGATCCAAATAATGCTGGATTAAAGGGAGAATGTTAAAAAGAGGTGGTATATATATATATATATATATATATATATATATATATATATATATATATAGATGGTTGTTGGAGGTCCAAAGAAAGAATAAGGATATATTTAAAATAAGATGGTCCATGGAGAGATTTGTATTTTTTGAATTTACTTATTTTGTTCTTACATTTGTGTTATATATATGTATGTTTCAAGCTTGTTGCTTTCGTCAGAGAACATGCGTGGCACAAGGCCTTTTAAATGGGGGACTCAATGAGATTTGAACTCACTCCTGTTTCCAGTATAAATGATGAACCTGTAACCTCTAGAAGATTTTACTCAGAATCACTTTCCAAACAAACGTCTTATCCCTGTGCCATCTCAGAAATTTAGACAAATAAAGACACATTCTTCATTCTTACCTTAGTCCTCTCCTTCTCCTTTCTATCTCACTAGCTGGAGTGATTTCAAGTCTCATTGAATACCCCATTTAAAAGGCCTTGTGCCACACATGTTCTCTGACGAAAGCAACAAGCTGGAAACATACATACATACATACATACATACATATATACATATAATGTGTATGTAATACATGTATATAACACGTATGTAAGAACAAAATAAATAAATTCAAAATATACAAATCTCTCCGTGGACCATCTTATTTTAAATATATATATATATAATGTCTTGAAATCCTTACCTAAATGGACTCGATTTTTAAGCAGAGGACAGCTGGTTTGAATTCAGTATATCCTTTCTTTTATAATGGTTACCCTACCAGAGCTAAAGAACCCCAGTCTGCTTTACTGTTTACCAAGAAGAGATGGATTCATGCCTTTCCTAAGAACATTAGCATGAAGTGAAATGTAAACAGCCTTGTCTAGGATTTGAACTTGGGTGGCTGGTTCCATTTTCTACAATGTTAACTGTTATGCTAATGATGCCTTATATATATATATATATATATACTCTCACACATGCACACTATCAGAGGTATCCAGTCCATGACCAGATTAAAAGGATTTTATGAACACCAGCTAGTGAGATAGAAAGGAGAAGGAGAGGACTAAGGTAAGAATGAAGAATGTGTCTTTATTTGTATAAATTTCTGAGATGGCACAGTGGATAAGACGTTTGGTTGGAAAGTGATTCTGAGTAAAATCTTCTGAAGGTTGCAGGTTCAATTCCAATACTTACTATAGCTTAACACTTTTACCTGGTCATGGTTAACAGAATTGGAACAGTCTACCCCCATGCATCACGTTCTGTGTGTGCTTCTGAGTTCAGCGTGAAATACCTGAAGAAGGCCAAAGGACAGATCAGCTGAAATGTTTTGAGTAAAACAATAAAGATGAGATCAATCGTCCAAATATACTAAGTAATAACAGTGTCTTTATTTGTAGTTGAAAGTGTAACATATTGACCCTCGACCGAGCTGTCAATCAAGAAACAAATGCATCTGGTCGAAGGTATCGGAATATCACCTTGACCTGGGGATGTAGTTGAATTCGGTGCAGATGCGTACGCCCACAGGAAGTAGGTGGGCGTCAAACAATGATATAACCAGGTGCCACAGACAGCTTGAGTCAGTTGGAGTTCGAGGCAGAGTTCTAGTTGCAGTTGGAGTCAGTTGGGGGGCAAGATGCCAGCGTGAGAATCAGCTTGCGGCCCTCAGGACCCACGGTTGAGCAGCCCAGCAGAATGAGGAAGAGATGCTGCTATGGTCAAAAGAACTTTGGGTCAATATGTAGCAGTCTGTTCCCATCTCCAACTCACCTCTCACACATAACCAACATCAACCCTTTTGCAACCCTTTCGAGAATAAAGTGTGAGAGGTATATTTTTCTAAAGAAGTGTGTTCGTTCGTCATTATTGTTGATTATGTTTCCGCATGTATATGTATACGTATAGTTGTATCATGGCTATACAACAAAAGTTTTTGTCAATTCATTCAAATGAAAAGTAATCTTATTTTATGAATTGTTTTCTTTCTTCTTTCTTTTTTAGTTTACATTTAAAATAATATTTAAAAATATGTAACCCCTATATTAATAAAAGGTTTAAGGTATTTGTTATATTTCTTTTTGGTCTCAATTTTTATTTTTCATTATTAGTGCTCAGTTACTGATCAATTGACAATGCATACAAAACTGAATATATGTGCTTTAATCAAACAGGCAACATTTCCACACTAGACGAAATCTCTCTGAAACTGGTAGACAAGTTCACCTACCTGGGAAGCAGTGTCTCATCAACTGAAAAAGACATTGACATGCGGCTAACGAAGGCATGGACAGCTATCAATAAGCTATCGATCATATGGAAATCAGACCTGACTGATAAAAGGAAACGCAGTTTCTTCCAGGCAGCGGTCGTGTCGATACTGCTGTATGGATGCACTACTTGGACGCTAACAAAACGGCTGGAGAAGAAGCTAGATGGCAATTACACAAGAATGTTGCGAGCAATATTGAACAAGTCCTGGCGGCAACACCCCACAAGGCACCAACTATATGGCCACCTGCCTCCCATCATGAAAACTATCCAAGTTAGATGAACCAGACATGCAGGACACTGCTGGAGAAGCAGGGATGAGCTCATAAGTGATGTACTCCTATAGGCCCCCTCATATGGCCGAGCAAAAGCAGGATGACCAGCTCGAACATACATACAGCAGCTATGTGAGGATACGGGATGTAGTTCTGAAGACCTGCCTAAGGTGATGAATGATAGGGAGAAGTGGCGAGAGAGGGTCAGGGATATCCGTGCTAGTGGCACGACATGATGATGATGACAGATCAGTATTGTAGTTAATAATTTTTGAAAAAGCAGCAGTTTTAATTCAAATTTTTATTTTCCTTTTAAAAATTTAACCATAAAAGAATCTAAGAATTCACATATTACCATATTCTTTTATTTTAAGAATTTTTTTGTTTACATTGAAAATATTATTAAAAAATGTAAACTTGTGTGTGATTTGAAACAATATCATAATTTTTTTTCCGAAATACTTTTCTTAAAAAAAATCTGACAAAAATATAAATTCAGTTCTTAATTGTCTGCTGAGTTACAGTGATAAAAAATATATTTGTTTAATTTTTCTTCTTTTTTACCCTCTAAAAATGTAACAATAAAAAGAAGCTAAGAATTAAAATGAGTCCTTATTTTTAGTTGGAAACCTTTGTATACTAATTCAAATGAAAACTATTTGTTCATTCTATCAATAGTTTATTTCTTTAAAAAATGTTTTGAGTTACACTGCTTAAAGATTAATATATTTTGTTGTAAGAAAAATAATCATTTAAAAAAATCTGTTTTTGAGTAACCCATGAACAGTGCTTTCATTTAATTTTTGTTATTTCTTTTTACCCTCGAAAAATGTAGCATTATAGGTAGGTACAAAAAAAAAATAATCTAAGAAATAAAAGTATGTCCTTACAATGAAAAGAAGTTAAGAATTAAAAGTATGAAATATTTTGTATTACAATTTATTTTTTTAGTTTACATTTAAGGTAATATTTAAAAAAATGTAACTCTTGGTTTAAAACATTTTTGTGACTTTTTTAGCTCTTTAAAGAATTAAGTACTTTTTTTTTACAATTAGTACTAAATTAAAAAAAACAATAATTTTCAAAAAACCTTAAATTTAAATTTTGCCTATTGTATCTGCATGATATTTAAACATGGGTCTTAAGAAGAATTGAAAAGTCCTCCCCCAACTTTTTTGTACTCACTCATAAAGAACTGTGAAGAGTTCCACAAATTGGTTTTTAAATATTGCATTATATAATTTAATCAGTAAAAATCAAAAACTAAATTTTGAACTTTTCCATTTGACAAACATTAAAGTGTATGCATGATTTTCATACTCAGTGACATCTCTTTTCTGAATTAGAAGTTGATACATACAGACCAGAATAGACGTGACTCCTGTAAACAGAAAAAGTGTGACATTAACAATGAAAATAGTTTTATAGAAATAAAAATAGAATCTGTAAATCAGTGATATCAGCCAAAGGTGGCCATTTTGAATGAATCAAAAGTTTAAGAAGTTTTTTGGGTTTAATTTGTATTTAATGTGAGTCAGGAAGACTTGTATTCAGTATGATAAATAAAACCACGGTGGAGCTTAACTTGTTTCATTAAGAATAATTTTAGGATGAGAAACAAAAATTTTTGTGGGTGACCAAATACTTTTGACAGGTAGTGTATATGAATAGTTTTGCAAATCATTTCAACTTTGGTATTTAGGTTTTTTGATTCTTGTATCATTGTTATTATTTTGTATACTTGTGTGGCATGTGTTTCAAACATTCTAGTTCTCCTCAGGCATATATATATATATATATATAAGATAAGAATTTTGACTGAATGTTATATTTTAATGTCGGTCCCATTCATTTTCAGTCCCACCATCAGCCGGAACATGCATCCTCCTCCTAAAGTGCAGTCAAATGAAACAATCCACAGTGGCAGAAAGAAGAAAGCCACCCAAATATCTGTGAGTAAAACTTCCATTCAGATCCAAGATCAATTTCAATAATTATTTTGATTTCACAGTCCTCTCCTCAAATCACATCTATGTTGAAACCTTGCTCATTTTTACTGAAGGAATTTTGAGATCATCAATATTAATTTTGATTTTGAATTCTTGATATTTATTTACACTTTTTGTCTCATTGTATCTTCATTTTCTATAGTAAAGGATATTCTTTCAATGATACTTAAACTTCTGTTCCCTTTTATTGGGGAAGTTTGGTTATCTATATCCACTGCTTTACCATCTAACCTACTGAAGACATTGTTATTACAGAAAACTAAATACATATAATAATAATACACATAAATTCTTCCTTACTTTGTCTCCATGGTGCCATGCATGTTGGTTATTTTTTTTGGTTGTCAAGCTTTGTTACTTTATACCAAAATCACTTTAAAAAAAACTATGGTCTCCAGTTATCATCATCATCATCTCGTGCTGGCAGCACGGATATCCCTGACCCTCTCTCGCCACTCCTCCCTATCGTTCATCGCCCTAGGTAGGTCTTCAGGACAGCAACATGTATCCTCACATAGTTGCTGAATGTACGTTCGTGCTGGTCGTCCTGCTTTTGCGCAGCCATGTGTGGGGATCCATAAGAGTACATCTCTTATGAGTTCATCTCTGCTTCTCCAGCAATGTCCTGCATGTCTGGTTCGCCTAACTTGAATAGTTTTCGTGATAGGGGGCAGGTGGCCGTACAGTTGGTGTCTTGTGGGGTGTTGCTGCCAGGACTTGTTGAGGATTGCACGCAGCATTCTTGTGTAATTGCCATCTAGTTTCTTCTCCAGCCGTTTTGTTAGCGTCCATGTAGTGCATCCATATATCAGTATTGATGTGACCGCTGCCTGGAAGAAACTGCGTTTCATTTTATCGGTTAGGTCTGATTTCCATATAGTTGATAGTCTATTGATAGCTGTCCATGCTTTCGTTAACCTCGTTTCGATGTCCTTTTCGGTTGATTCGACGCTGCTTCCTAGGTACGTGAATTTGTCTACTAGTTCAAGAGGGGTTCCTTTTAGAGTGGAGATGTCCCCCGTTTGGTTATAGCACATATATTCCGTTTTGTGTGCATTAACATGGAGGCCTATGCTTGCTGCTGCTCGTTCCAAACTATGCAGAAGTGTTTCGGCTTGGTCAGGTGTATTTGCCAGTATCGCTATGTCATCGGCGTAGTCGGCGTCGGTAATTGTTGTTGCGGGGTATCTTCTGCTTCTTTTCTTCGTCAGTTCGAAGCCATTCTCTTTGATTTTGTCAATCGATGTTCTAAGTACGTAGTCTAGACAAATGATAAAGAGATAAGGAGCCAGCGTGTCCCCTTGTAGTACTCCTGCTACAATGTCGAAGTATTCTGTGTCTCCATCTGGTGATCGTACTTTTACTTTAGTGTTTCTATAGAGAATCGTTATTGCCGCTACGGTTTCTTTAGGTATGCCGTACGCTAGTAGGATTTGTTCCATCTTTCCTCTGTGAATGGAGTCGAAAGCCTTGGTAAAGTCGACAAATATTAATGTCGCTTGTAGGTTCTTTGCCCGTACACCTTCAAGGATTCTGCGGATGGTTAATATTTGTGAGGTCGTGGATCTATTTCTTCGGAAGCCATTTTGGTTTTTTCTAAGTATGTTGTTGATTTTGGGTTCTATTCGGTTTCGCAGTAGGGCATTGTAGATTTTGGCAGCTATGGATGTAAGTGTTATGCCTCGGTAGTTTTTGGCTAATCCGAGGTCCCCCTTTTTAGGGAAGGGGAGTATGCATCCCTTCGTCCATCTATCTATCGGATTTTGATTGTATACTGCGTTGCAGTGTCGGAGCAGTATGTCGTCGAATTGTCTGGTCTTCCATACTTCCGGGGGAATTTCGTCCAGCCCTGCAGCTTTCCTATTTTTAATTTTTCTGAGAACCGAGTCGAGTTCTTCTTGTGTGAACGGTCCAAGTTTAATGTCTAATTGTTTGCTAATTATTCTGGTGATTGGTTCATGTGTTATTTTTGGTGGGTTTCCAAGTAAGTTTTCGAAGTGCTGTTTCCACAGTTTTATTCTTTCTTGTTGGTTTGCTGCTTTAAGTTTTGCTTTGGCTGTGTTCTTTCTTCTGCTCACTTCGTTTATTGTTTGCCAGGCAATTCTAGATTGTCTATCTTCCACCGAGTCTCTAATCTTATCTATCTGATTTTGAATGTATTCTGTCTGTTCCTTTATATATATGCCTGCTAATTGATATTGTGCCGTTTTTAGTTTTAAGGCATTTGTGTTTGTTGGGTTTTTTCGATAGTTTTTGGAGGCTGTTTTCACTAGTGCACGTTTTTCTCTCACCGCTAAAGTTTCCCATGGGACTCTATATTTAGTTTTAATTTTTGTTGGAATGTATTTTGCTGCTGCCTCGAGGTGTGCATTGACGAAATTTTCGTATTCGTCGTTTGGTGTACTTTTTTCCGTCTTTTCTTGTAGTGTTTCGAATCTGTTTCTTAATTCTAATACGTATTTATCTCTTACATCTTTGTTGTTTAATAGGGCCCAGTCATAGTGTTTGGTGGTCGCTGTTCGTTTGTCGTTTTTTCGTAGGCTTAACCGTATTTTCGCTGTGACTATTCGGTGATCGGTGGACACACCCTCAAAAGAGGAGTATGCCTCGCAATTCAATGCACTATTCTTCCATTTCTTGTTGATAATCGCCCTGTCAGCTGGGGCTGTAGAATACGCTGACTGCACCTCTGCAGAGGGGTAAAACCCCCCCAACGAGGCTACCTGTTGGCCGTGGGTGGCGACCCGTGATGCTTAAGGACGGGATCCTGGTGGTTGAGCAGTACTTGGCCTGAAAATCGAGTGGTCAAGTCTCTTGCAACACACCACTTTGGCCCTTACTGGGCTAGACGGGCGGTCGGAGAGGCCCGATCCGATCAATCGGCTGGTCATGACAGTACTCTTAGATTTTTAGGTTTTTTTTTTTTTTTTTTTTTTTTTTAAATCTAAATGAGGACGATGGCTGTAGGGTCAATCATGCTGTGGAAAGACTCGTAGTCCTTTCTGTCCCTGGGGAAGTAGTTATCTTGGGAACAAAAACCCAGGGACAAAAAATTAATTCGTCTATCACCAGCATGAGTATACTGAACATGTAGCCCTGGTGTTGCTAGGCGAATGGGTTTCCCCCTAGGCACATCCCCATATGGGGCTCCGAGGTGGGTGGGGAGCATGTTCAGTGAAACTCATCCAACACTTTTATGGCTTCTGTTAAAACAAAAACCCAAGCAAAAAGACCCCATATTGAATGTGATTCAGACAATGATGAGCCATATCCAAGGTTCATCATTCTAGAATCAAAAGAAAAACTACCGCTAACAAAAATATCCCCCTTCATCATAGAAAAATGTATTTCAGCTCTAATATCACCCAAAACCGTAAAAAACTTGAAGAATGGAACCATCCTTATAGAGGTGACAGGAAAAAAACAAGCCGAAATAATATTAAAGCAAAAAAAAATCCACAACATCGATATAAAAGCTTACCCCCATGAGAGATTAAACACCTCTAAAGGGGTGATAAGAAATGGAGAGCTATCATTATGCTCAATAATGGAAATTAAAAATGAACTAAAAAAACAAAATGTAATAGACATCAAAAGAATAACAATCAAAAAACAAAACGAAATAATTGAAACCAATACCTACATTCTAACCTTTAATAACCCAAAACCCCCTTTAGAAATAAAAATAGGCTATACAGTGGTGAAAGTTGAGATATACATCCCAAATCCCAGAAGATGTCATAACTGCCAGAAATATGGACACTTGAAGCAGCACTGCACAAGAAAACAAGTGTGTGTCAAATGTGGAGAGCAGGAACCAAATCACATAGAGGAATCCTGCAAAAACAGTCTAAACTGCAACAACTGCAAAGGGAATCATAGAGCAGACTCAAAGTACTGCAAAATCTGGGAAAGGGAAAAGGAAATTATCAAAATGAAAATCACCAAAAACATTACCTTCCCTGAAGCAAGAAGACTCGTAGAAAATCCCTTTAACAAATTAACTTTCTCTCAGGTAACCAGGACTCCCTCAAACCAAGTAGAAAACGAAGCAAAAACACAAATAAAAACAACAAAAATAGAAGAAGAATTAACAAATTTAATAAACGACCTACATGAACTAATCAAAACCCTTAAAACCATTATACCCAATGTACAACTAACTCCAACTGACAAATCAAAAAACATCCCTTCAACCTCTAGCCAAAAAAATGAAACGCTAACTATCAAAAACAGAAACCGATCAACCTCAAGAACCAGAGAAAAAGAAGAAAAACAAAAACCTACTCAACACACCCCTTCAAAAACCAAAAATAAATCCAGAAACATAGAAAGTATGGAAACCGAAATGGACTCGACACCTAAAATCGAAAATACAAAAATTAAATAGTACACCCTAAACCCAAGACACACACTGCATAAATAGTTATGGCCAAATACCAAAATACCCACAAGATAATCCAATGGAACTGTCGTGGCTACAAGGCAAATTACAACGAACTCCAGCTGTTAATAACTGAACAAAATCCTACCATTATATGTCTCCAAGAAACATTCAAAAAAAGCAATGATAAAACAAACATGAAAAATTATGAGCAATATGACTATATACATGACACAGGACTAAGAGCTTCGGGTGGTGTATCAATCCTAATAAGGAAAAACATTCCCCAAAGCAAAATCAACATCAGCACCCCCCTACAAGCAGTAGCAATTTCAGCAACTTTACACAAAACCACCACTATCTGCTCTATATACATTCCACCTCAAGATCCTATAAACGAAGAACAGCTAAATAACTTAATAAATCAACTCCCTAAGCCATATATATTGATGGGAGATTTCAATAGCCACAACATTTTGTGGGGAAGCAGGACAACGAGCAAAAGAGGTCAGACCCTTGAAAAAATCATTAATAACAACAACCTATGTCTCCACAATCGGAAAGCTCAAACCCACCTAAGCTCATCCTCAGGTACATTCTCTGCTATAGATCTAACACTCAGCGATCCAGCCACCTTTATAGAATATAATTGGAGGGTATATGAAGATTCCTGCGGCAGTGACCACTTTCCAATCATAATAGAAAATACTAAACCAGGAAAATCAGACCCACAAACAGTCTCAAAAACCCCACGATGGAATTTCAAAAAAGCAAACTGGCAAGCCTACAAAAAACTATGCCTTGACACCCTAATCCCAGAAACAAATATAAACCAAGAAGAACCTATAATACATTTCACAAACACCCTAATTAATATAGCAAACAAAACCATACCTAAACCATACCATACGGAGGAGTGCAAAACTATGATCAGAGAACGCCAAAGAATCCTCAGGAAATTTAAAACCAACCCTTCATCAGAAAATCTAGACAAATATAGACAACAAAGAGCTAAAACTAGACGCACAATTAAAGAAGCTAAAAGGTCCTCCTGGAGAAACTTCACTGCAAAAATAAACTCAAATACTAATCCCAAAACAATTTGGAACTTTGTAAAGAAAATATCAAATAAAACTGTCCACACTCCTATAAATCATCTCTCCCAAGGAAGCACAAAAGCTTTGAATGAAAAACAAATAGCTAATCTGATGGCAGAAAACTTTGCCCAAGCATCATCTACCAAAAAATATTCCAACAAATTTAACTCCATCAGAATCAAAGAAGAAAAGAACAAAATAAAGTTCACCTCTGACAATACTAAATGCTACAACCAACTTTTCACCCTAGATGAACTCCAAAATTCATTATCCAAATCCAATAACTCAGCTGCTGGTCCAGATGAAATCCACTACACATTTCTTAAAGAATTACCTTCAATTTCCCAGAAATATCTCCTAAACATATATAACAATATCTGGATCTCAGGCAATATCCCTACTTTATGGAAGCAAGCTACAATCATCCCCATCCTCAAAAAACAAAAAGACCCAACAAATCCCACCAGCTATAGGCCCATAGCCCTAACTAGTTGTGCATGCAAAACTTTAGAAAGGATGATAAACCAAAGACTAATATGGTTTCTCGAATCAAATAAACTGCTCTCAAACCTACAAGCAGGATTCAGAACAAAAAGAAGCACAATGGACCAGGTGGTTCATATAGAAACTCTAATCAGAGAAACATGCATAAAAAAGGAACACCTAGTGGCAGTCTTTTTTGATCTTGAAAAGGCCTATGACACAACGTGGCCATACGGAATTCTCAAAGACCTTAAAAACTTTGGGTTACAAGGTAGACTTCCCATCTTCATCCAAAACTTTCTTGAAGACCGATCTTTCAGGACACTGATTGGCAGCACATACTCTGATTCGAAGCCACAAGAGGTGGGAGTTCCTCAGGGCAGTATTTTATCAGTATCCCTATTTATAATAAAAATAAACAGCATAACATCCTGCCTCCCTCCAGAAATCAAAGGGTCATTATATGTAGATGACTTCCTCATCTGCTATAATTCAAAAAACATGACAACCATAGAAAGGAAAGTACAACAATGCATAAATAAAATCGAAAAATGGACCACAGAAAATGGATTTACAATTTCAAATAGTAAAACAAAATGTGTACACTTCTGTCAAATCCACAAGATGTACAACCACCCTAAACTTACATTAAATAACACTGAAATACCCATAACAGATGAACATAAATTCCTTGGCATTATCTTTGACTCTAAACAATCCTTTATCCCACATATAAAAAAGCTAAGAATAAAATGCAATCAAGCCATGCAACTATTGAGAGCCATAGCCCACACAGACTGGGGTGCTGATAGAAAGACACTTATCAAGCTATATAGATCTCTAATAAGATCAAAACTTGACTATGGCTGCTTCATATACGGAGCAGCCAGAAAATCCTACTTACAACGACTGGAAACAATACACCACCAAGGACTTCGCCTTACTTTAGGAGCCTTTAATACTTCCCCAAAGGAAAGTCTATACATAGAAGCAAACGAACCCCCTCTCTATTTAAGAAGACAAAAATTAGCACTACAGTACTACATCAAACTCATCTCCTGTCCACAAAATCCTGCTTATGACTATACCGGCAAAACAAAATATGAAAACCTGTATCAAAATAACCCAAAAAAAATCAGACCTTTTAGCTTAAGAATAAGTGACCTCCTCAACGAAATCAAAATCAACACTAAAATAGTACACCATACCATACTCTCCAAAACGGCACCATGGACCATAAGGCAACCAACTATAAACTTAGAACTGGCTAAGTTACCCAAAATAAAAACACACCCCATCACTTATCAAGAGAAACTCATAAAAATACAAAATAAGTTCCCAGATCACTATCACATCTATACAGACGGATCCAAACAAGGAAAAAAAGTAGGCTGTGCTGCTATTTCTCAAAAAAAAGAAACCCTAAAACGCCTACCTAATGAAGCTTCAATTTACAGTGCAGAAACCACAGCCATTGATCTAGCTATGAATATCATAGCAGATCATAAAGCTTCCAAAATTATCATATACACAGACTCCAAATCAGTCCTGCTAGCACTACAGAACAGAGATACATCATCCCCCTTGATTACAAAGCTCTTAAACAAACTAAACTCCCTCTCTAAAAATAATAGCATCATATTCACCTGGATACCAAGTCACATTGGCATCCAAGGAAATGAAAAAGCAGACAAAGCTGCAAAAAAAGCTCTTCAAATTGATATGTGCAAATCAAAAATCCCATATACAGATCTAAAACCAACCATAAAAAAATTTATATCAGACAAATGGCAGAAATCATGGGACAATCAGACCCAAAACAAACTCCATGAAATACAAGAAGCTATCGGAGAGTGGCCAACAGGCTACAGAAGTAACAGAAGAGAAGAAGTAATACTTGCCAGATTGCGTATTGGGCACACCCACATTACTCATTCACACCTGTTAAAAGGGGAGGATGCCCCAGTGTGCCCATCATGCAAAGTACAACTCACAACCAAACATATCCTTCTAAATTGTAACAACCTTAAACATATCCGCACTAAATACTATCAAGCAAGAAACCTGAGGGACATCTTTAAGAATACAAACCCTGAAAACATTTTTAATTTTCTAAAAAAAAGCAACTTTTTCAGTAAGATATAACCAAACATCTCTATAGAACCGCTATTTTAATGACTGAAATTAAAAATAACCTTTTTGGCATTAAATGACCCACAGGGGTTGATATGCCGTTAAACAAAACTCAAACTCAAACTCTTGTTGATAAGGACGTAGTCTATCTGAGCTTTAGTATTGTTTGCGTACGTGTATGTCCATAGTTTGCCCTCTCTTTTTTGGTAGTTTGTATTGAGGCATGCTAATCTATTTTCTATCATGAAATCTGTTAGATGTTGCCCATTTCTATTTGACGTGTTGTGGAGGCTGTATTTGTTGTTTCCGTTTTTCCCGATTTGTGCATTCATGTCTCCGCCAATGACTAGCATGTTGTGTTTCGGGATGCTACGCACTAATGAGGATAACTCATCGTAGAAGGTGACTATTTCATTTTCTTCACTAACATTGGTGGGGCTGTAGCATGAGATGATTGTTGCTCTGGGGTTTCCGTTGAATGTAGCTGCCATCAGTCTAGGCTGTATTTTCTCAACGCTATTAAGCGTTTTTAGTGCTCTAGGTCCTATAAGCAATCCTACCCCTTCTATTGCGGCGTTGACAGAGTTTTTCCATGCGGATACAGTGGCGAGCGACCATCCATTGCCAGTTTCGTGATATTTGATATCTTCTGTGTGCGTGTATCTGTGTTCTTGTATGCATATTATGTCTATTTTATGTTCTTCGGCCGATGCGATTAGCTCTGGGAGTTGTCCTATTCTATTTAAGGTTCTTACGTTAAATGTGGCTATTTGTAGTGTTTGCTTGCATTTTAGTAGTTTTGATTGTTTGAGCTCTGTAGCTGATTTTTTGAACACCGAGGCCAGGGCTCCAACCTCAGCAGGACGCGCCCCCTTTTTTACCCGCGCGAAGAGCGATGCGGTTTGTGTAAGTGGTTTGAGTGTGGGTCATGGTTATCTTTCGATGGCTGTTTTATTCTCTTCTATAGAAGCCACTCTTATAGAGGAGCAGCAGTAGTTCCCCGATCGAACTGGCGATCCTGAGCAAAAAGTCAAGCTCATGTCCAGGACCCATTTGGGTATTGAGTTTGGTCGTCCATGGGTTTATTCAAATACCTTTACGTACATCATGCTGCTTCCCATGTGTACATAATAATAGTAATAATAAAAGATAAAAAAAAAAAAAAAAAAAGAAAGGGGGGTGGATTTGTTTTAAGTTTTAACTTAAAGTCCAACATTAAGGTACTTTCGTATGACTTTCACTAGTACTGACTTATACTTTTTTTTTTTTTTTTTTGCTGTATTGGGACTTTTCCTGGGTTTTTCATTTTTTTTTTTTTTTTCTTCCTACAGTTGGGGACCTAGCAGGCTTCAGGAATTATAGAGCTTTTTTTTTTTTTTTCCTTTTTCTCTTAGGGGGGGCCTGTGGTAGCATTAGGCGTTCTAGGCTTTTTCTTCTAAACTACTGTTAGGGCTTTCTTTACGAATTTTTAAATTATTCGATAGAAGATATTCAAAAACGTTCTGCCTTGTTCGCTGACATGTGGATAGGCTTAATATCAAATTGGCTTTATAGTAGAGTAAGCATGCCTTTACATTTAAAACGCATAGTTTAAGCATTATTTCACAAACAAAATACAGCATAACATTTTGTAAAATTCAGCATTTTAAATTGGAATTAAAGACATACTGACCAATATTGACATATTTCTTCCACTTGGCTCCTGAGTTCAAATGCTTCTTCTTCGTTTGGACTTTTATTTACTACTTATATTTTAGGTAGCTTTGGGGGCGGTCTACTGGGGTGAAGGGGAGAATTCGTTTTTGTTTTTTTGGGTTTTTTTTTTTTTTTCTTTCCTTTTTCCCTTTCGGGGGGGGGCCTGTGGTAGCATTCTAGGCTTTTTCTTCTAAACTACTGTTAGGGCTTTCTTTACGAATTTTTAAATTATTCGATAGAAGATATTCAAAAACGTTCTGCCTTGTTCGCTGACATGTGGATAGGCTTAATATCAAATTGGCTTTATAGTAGAGTAAGCATGCCTTTACATTTAAAACGCATAGTTTAAGCATTATTTCACAAACAAAATACAGCATAACATTTTGTAAAATTCAGCATTTTAAATTGGAATTAAAGACATACTGACCAATATTGACATATTTCTTCCACTTGGCTCCTGAGTTCAAATGCTTCTTCTTCGTTTGGACTTTTATTTACTACTGATATTTTAGGTAGCTTTGGGGGCGGTCTACTGGGGTGAAGGGGAGAATTCGTTTTTGTTTTTTGGGGTTTTTTTTTTTTTTTTCTTTCCTTTTTCCCTTTGGGGGGGGCTGTGGTAGCATTCTAGGCTTTTTCTTCCTAACAGTAGTTTAGAAGAAAAAAAAGCCTCTCCAGTTATACATGGTAGAAAAATGTGTCTTCAAAATCATTTTAAGCAGGTAAACACTTCATTATCTCACAGATCTATTTGATCCATGGATTGGACCCTAACTAGTTGGCTCAGGAGCTGCAGAATACACTGACTGCATCTCTACAGAGGAGTAAGACTCTCTTAATGAGTGTCCTGATAATGACACTAAACAGTTTGATGGTGAGGCTCTAGTAATGGTGGAACTTTGGAGAATGCTGAGTACCCCTTTATTGCCATCGCTCCTAGGTTTACTCTGGACCAGAATAATAGCATCTGATAAGGGTCCTGTCTATGAGTCAAATAGAACTAAACTGTATGCTTATGCTTAATTGTTTGAAATAGAACTTTTGACATTTAAACTGCATACTTATGCTTAACTGAATTGTTTGAAATAGAACTTTTTTTACATTCAACTGTGTGCAAATAATAGGGCAATCAATACTGATATTTCATAATATATCATTCCTGTGGCATAAAGAAAAAAAAAGCAATATGTATGTGTGTGTGTATATATATATATATATATATATATATATATATATATATATATATACACCTTTTAAGAAAAACAAAAACCGGTCAAATTAGGATCATAAATTTATTTCCATCCTGTTATGCTCTGTGATGTCAGTGTCATTGAGCTCTTTACCAGGAAAATGTAAATGTGCATAGTTGAATGATTTTATTATCCTGACGGAATTATTCCCAACTCCAGTTTAACTGGACTGAATAATATACATGTAATGTAATTAGAAAAAAACTCAAACCTGGTTAAATTCTCATTATAAATTTATTTCAGCAAAGAATATTATTTTACTCTTTGTCTCATCAGATGACTTCATCACACATTTAATTTGAGGTTGAATCTCAAATTAAACATGTGATGAAGTCATCTGATGAGACGAAGAGTAAAATGATATTCTTTGCTGAAATAAATTTATAATGAGAATTTAACCAGGTTTGAGTTTTCTTCTAATTACATTGTATACGCTCTGTATGTAAGTTTTATCATATAAATCTAGATAGGGAATATATAACAATAGTCATATATCAAGCACTCCCATAGATTTATATGAAATTACTCAAGTATTCTATACAGGAATTATCCATATATAATATATACATGCACGCAGGTATATAATATATACACACACATAGGTATATAAAAGCAACTCCAATACGTTCGTTACTCTAAATGAGTGTTAGCACGACAAATGTTAAAACAAAATATGTACTGGGACTGTGAACCAACTGACTTTATATGCTTTCTCTCAGTCACAAATCTACAATGCTCATTGGCATACATCAATAGTTGTATACAAATTTCCTCTGCTAACGCCACCTAAGGATGTTCTTTCTTAACTTTCAGTTGATCCGGATACAATAAGTTTCTAGACTTTTTTGTACAGGCATTTAAAATTGTTGTAGACTCTTGAAAAATCACTATGTTATTGCTATACATCTTATGAGATGACTGACCAATTTTTATGATTTCAGCTTCAAATGAACAGCTACAGCAGCAATTGGAATACACCCTACTAAAGTCTGATTGTCACAGCTGGTGAATTTCAAAAATGCAATCTGCACGTGAGGACACTTTAGAAGAACGATATGCAATAAAATTCTGTTTTAAACTTGGAAAAAATGCCACAGAAACGTATGGAATGCTTCAGACTGCTTTTTCAGCATCTTGCATGAATCGAGCATCAATTTTTGAGTGGCATAAGAGATTCAAGGAAGGCAGGGAGTCTGTGAGGGATGATGAGAGGTGTGGGAGGAGTAAGGAAGTCGATACACCAGAGTTGATTAGCCAAAGGGTTAGGGTTACTATGTTGAAGTTTTAAGGGAGTTCAGGAAGAGATTCCATTGGAAGAGGCCAGCACTCTTCAAATTGGGTCAGTGGCATTTGCTCCAGGACAATGTACTAGTCCACAAGTCCATCTTTGTCTCAGACTATTTGACCAAGATGGGCATCAAGACAGTTCCTCACCCTCCCTATAGTCTAGAGCTTGCTCCCTGTGACTTTTGCTTATTCCCTAAGCTCAGAGGCTGTTGTTATGAGACAATTGAGGAGATGAAAGAGGCTGTGATGAAGGTCATTGACACGCTCACACAAGAGGACTTCCATGGGGCCTTCTAGAAGTTGTTGGAACGGTACAACAAGTGCATTGCAGCCGGAGGAGATTACTTCGAAGGGGACTAGAGTTTCATGTGTGTACTATCAATAAAAGTGCCCATGAGAAAAAAGTCTGTAAACTTATTTAATGATCCTCATAATTCTCAGTACTTAACACACCAGGTGCAAGTAACAGTTGGGTCTCTTGCTTATTTGTCTGCTACAATTCAAAAAATATAAATACAAGATTATGGAATATTGACTAACTTCTTTTTTTTAAATTAGTAAAATGCTATTTACTAAATGGCCAAGACAAATTAGTTGGTTGGTTTTATGGCATATCAACCTTAGTAGGTTATTTAATGCCAAATCCATTTTTATACAAATAATCAGTTATTATTTCAAACAATTCAGTTTAGCATACAAAAACAGTTCCATTTCAAACAATTCAGTTTAGCATAAGTACACAGTTTAAATTCCAAAACAGTTCTATTTCGAGTAATTCAGTTTAGCATAAGTACTCATTTTAGTTCTATTTGACCCATAGATAGCACCCTATCAGGTGCTACCACTCCAGGACAGAGTAGACCTGGGAGCGATGGCAATGAAGGGGTACTCTGCATTTCCTAAAGCTCCAGCGTTACAGGAACCTCACCATCAGATTGTTTAGTGTCATATATAGGACACTCGTTGGGGGTGGGAGTCTTACATCTCTGCAGAGCAGCAGTCATAGTATTCTACAGCCCCAGCTGACTGGGCAAGGCCAAGACAGGGTAGAAATAATAGTAATAATAATAGTACTACTACTCTGGGTCCGAGTGGACATGAGAGTAATGGCAATGAAAGGGTGACTCCACACTCCATGGATCTCCAAAAGAGAGCCTCACTGTTTGATGCTGTTTATTGTCTTAGTTGGGACATCCTCCTTCAAAGAATTCAGTCAGTGTACTTTAGCCCCCACCTGACTAAGTTTCACATACTCGTAACTATTGTTTTTACCATTAATCATATTTACCAATCCCTCCGCTCAGGCAGGATGTGACACAAGGTCAATTTTTAAGCAAAGTTTAACAGGTTTGAATTTAGAGTTTTCCTTCTCCTAGACTAGTTGCCTCACCAAGGCTGAAGAACCTAGTCTGCCCTACTATTTACCTATAGCTGGAGGGAGAATAATTGGATTCATACCTTTCCCAAGGGTATTAGTGCTATGTGAAATGCAATTAATCTCAGCTAGGATTTGAACTCGTGTCGCCATGTCCATTTCCTACGATGGTAACCATTACACCACAGGCACCATTAATCGCATATTTTATTTGATCTCTGAATTTTTTAGATAAGTCATTTTAGATAAGTCAACCATTACTATCATTATCATTAATTTTGTGTCATATTTTCTTTTAGCTTTTAATTTTAATTGCTTTTTTATAGCAACTAATAACAATGACCCTATAATTATTTGCTATTTACTAAGTTTTATACAGTCCTTCACTAGGCCTCTTCTCTTTGTCATCTTTGGAAATCACCATCTAAAATCCTAACTTTTGCCTGGGCTTGAACATTGGCTCATGGAACAAATTTTACATATGCAACTATTTTGGTTACAAGGTAGGATCAAAAATGTTTTTTAATTATTTATTTTTGTAAACTATGCATTTTGTTTGTACATCTCTATTACATTTCTTTGTTTTCCTTATTATGTAGGATTTGGTGCTGGAACACGTGTATGGCTATCGAGGATTCGACACACGAAACAATTTACATTATCTAGAAGATATAAATGATATCGTCTTTCACACAGCTGGTGTTGGCATCGTACAAAACGTTTCGGCAGGTAAGTTTTATTTTCTTAATTTCACTTTTTTAACCCCTGACCTTGCAAAATAAAGATGGACATTGTTAAAAAATTTCTTTATCTATAGGATGATTGCTTGTTAAGGTTGGTTGGTTGGTTTTAAAACAGGTTAATCTTTGTAGTATTATTCAAAGCTGAAGTGAGTCTTTCTTTTTTTGGTGGGGAGTCGAAGCTATTAAGATTTTAAGTAACTACTACTGCTACTAATCCTTTGTAAACAATTAAGTAACTATTCTAAATACTAGGGTGAGTCAAAAGTTTTGCACTATTTTGGTATGTGCTAGTTTGTGCACGAATATCAAAGGACCGAACCATTTCAAGCTGTGGTAGGTACTCGCTTTCAGTAGTAGCTGGTGAGCTGACATTCACAATACATTTCTATAGTAAAAAATTTGCTATATTTGTGTGATTTGAAAGTAATTATTCATGATACTAGGGTGAGTCAAAAGTTTTGCAACATTTTCGTATGTGCTAGCCATATGACCAAAGCAGTTCAAGCTGTGGAGGGTACTTGCTTTGGTTAGTTGTTGGTGTGATGACATATGCATTGCTTCACAATTTGTGTGATTTGAAAGTAATTATTCATGGTACTAGGGTGAGTCAAAAGTTTTGCAACATTTTCGTATGTGCTAGCCATATGACCAAAGCAGTTCAAGCTGTGGAGGGTACTTGCTTTGGTTAGTTGTTGGTGTGATGACATATGCATTGCTTCACAATTTGTGTGATTTGAAAGTAATTATTCTTAATACTAGGGTGGGTCAAAAGTTTTGGTATATTTTTGTATGTGCTAGTTTGCAGCATGTATATTATATGACCAAAGCAGTTCAAGCTGTGGAAGGTACCTGCCATAGTTGGTAGTGTCAGTAGTTTATGTACTGACAAGTTGTGCATTGCTTTACTTTATGTGTGATTTGAAAGCTGCACCGATATATGTGAAATGTAGTCTAATCCAGGAACTTATTCTTGACAAGTTTGGCCATTGCACAGCAAAGCAATCACAAACATTTGTTGCGTAAAAAGTGATGGCACAGTTGATTATAGTAAACAGATGGTCGAAAAGATTTAAATTGGGTCACTAGAACCTCAACAATCAGGTGAGGTCAGGTAAAACTATAGAATTTGAGACCGTGCTCCAGGCCATATAGAGGCTAATCTAATAAGTAGCATGTGGAGAGTATCAGGCGAGCTCAACAGCTCACAGTCTAGTGTGAGATATCACCTTCATGACACTGTTAAAAGCTTCCAGAGCTGCTAAATTCTACCTCATCTTACCAAAAAAAGCAAAACTTTTGACTCACCCTGGTACTAATGATTTATATAGAATTATATAAGTAAAGTTAGTGACCTTAGTCAAGGGTGACTTGAAGGCTCCCTTTTCAATAGCTACTACACCAAGGTGTATGGGAGGGCACTACTCCATTCCCTGAATTGCTCCACTTTACCCTTGATCCTTACCTTATAATGCTGAGTGTTAAGCAAGGTGGCATTAAGTACCATTTTTTGAGTCTTTGGTATGACTCGACCTGGGATTGAACCCTGGTCTTCCTGACCATTGGTGAAGTCACTATGCCTATTAATAATAATCGTTTGTTTGTGCACAGTTCAATTGTTTCAACTATTTTTATCTAATAATGATAATTTTCAAACAGATTTATTTGATCCGTAGATGGTTGGTTTGTTCTATTTTATGACATATCAACCCTTGTAGGTTATTTAATGCCAAAACCTAATTATACATGTATAAATAAAATATATATGGTTTGCAAATGAGTAGTTTCTAGGTAAGATTTTTAAACGAGCCAAAGCTCATTTGTTTTGTCTCAGTTAAATTGTTTCAAGGTTTCTTTGTTTAATGGCATATCAACCTTTGTAGGTATGAACCCCCTTATTCTCCCTCCAGCTATGGGTAAATAGTAGGACGGACTAGGTTCTTCAGCCTTGGTGAGGCAACTAGTCTAGGAGAAGGAAAACTCTGAATTCAAACCTGTTAAACTCCGCTTAAAAAATTGACCTTGTGTCATATCCTGCCCGAGCGGAGGGGTTGGTAAATAGTACCTTTTTAGGTTATTTAATGCCAAAGCTATTCTCCTAGAAGAACAGTAGTGGTACTATTCAACCCATAGCTAGGAGGATAAGGGGGTTCATACCTTTCCCAAAGGTATTTGCACGGAGGATAAGGGGGTTCATACCTATCCCAAGGGTATTTGCACGGAGGATAAGGGGGTTCATACCTTTCCCAAAGGTATTTGCACGGAGGATAAGGGGGTTCATACCTTTCCCAAAGGTATTTGCACGGAGGATAAGGGGGTTCATACCTTTCCCAAAGGTATTTGCACGGAGGATAAGGGGGTTCATACCTTTCCCAAGGGTATTTGCATGGAAGGGAATGTAATAGCGTGACTGGAGTACAAACTTGCTTACTACGATTCCGCAGTTCATCGCTTTAACCATTACACCACGAGGATACCCCAAATTGTTTCAACTATTGCTATCTAACACTAATAATTCTATGTACATACAGTTTCAAGTATTGCTATTATCTTCATCCAGTTATATGGTTTCAAGTATTTCTATTCAATACTAATAATTCTACTCAACATTATACATTTGTTTATGCACATTTAAATGTTTTCAAGTATAGTAAATGATTAAATTTTGACTCATAGATAGCACTCTACCAGGTATAACTATTCTGGGTCAGAGTGAACCTGGTAGTAATGGCTGTGATGTGTACTCCACATTCCCCAAAGCTCTATATTTGAAGCCTCACCATCAGATGGCTTAGTGTCATATCTAGGATAATACTCATTAGGGCGGCTCTTACCCCTCAGCAGAGATGCAGTTGGTATTTGAGGGCAGCTTTTTAAAATTATGTGAAGTTTTGAGATATTGGTGTAATTAATTTTGGCAGAGACATTACAGATTATCTGAACAGCTGTTATCAAAATAGTTGCAATACATTCCTGTAGTAAAAAAAAAAAATTGCAATAAATTTCTATATTAAAATAATTCACAATACATTTCTATAGTAAAAAATTTGCTATAAATTTCTGTTGTAAAATAATTCACAATATCTTTCTATAGTAAAAAAATTGCTATAAATTTCTGTTGTAAAATAATTCACAATCCATTTCTATTGAGAAAAAAATTGTAATAAATTTCTGTAGTAAAATAATTCACAATACATTTCTATAATAAAAAAGAAATTGCAATACATTTCTATATTAAGAACTTGCAATAAATTTCTACAGTAAAATAATTCTCAATATATTTCTCTTGTAAAAAAAAATTGCGATACATTTCTGTTTTAAGATAATTTTCAAAATATGCTTGAATTTATTTTTGTTGTTATAGAGGATTTTTTTTCTTTTCAGGCACCCAGAGTTTTTACATCCATCATACAGATGACATCATCTGTCTGACTGTCAACCAACATCCTAAATACAAGAACATAGTAGCAAGTGGTCAGCTTGGCCAGCCACCTTGTATCCATATTTGGGATGCCTACAGCAAGGAGACACTTTCTATCCTGGAGGGTATCCATGAAAAAGGAGTCTGTTCAGTAGATTTCTCTGGTTCAGGGCGATACCTTGTTTCAGTTGGTCTTGAAAAACAACATCGGATTGCAATTTGGAAGTGGCAGGAAGGTTAGTTGCTTTATTTGTGAATTTTAGGATTTGTGGAAATTCTGTTTTACATTTTTGAAATTTATGAATAGAACACAAAATAATCTATATATTTACCAACTCTGCCACACAATCAAGATGTTAGACAAGGTCAATTTTTAAGCAGGGTTTAACAGGTTTGAATTGAGTATTTTCCTTCTTCTAGACCAGTTTCCATACCAAGGCTAAAGAACCCAGTCTGTTTATTTACCCATAGCTGGAGAAAGAATAGTTAGATACATACTTTTCCCAAGGGAATTAGTGCTATATGAAATGCAAACTGCTTTGTCCAGAATTTGAACTTGTGTTGGTCTGTCCTTTTCCTACAATTATATCCATTATGTCATGAGTACCTATAATCTATAAATCAAAAAGAGCCTAAAATTTAAAAAAATTCTTTAAAAAGGGTTATTTATTCAACCTTTATCACCCTGGCTGTATTGTTGTTAAGCAATAGCAATGTAGAAATGGGTATTCACCAGCTGGAATTCAGGTCACCCTGGAATATGTTCCTCTAGGTAATAGTATAAATAGTGGCTGATCAGGATCTTAGGATTAAGTAATATATCTTGTTGGTTTTATTGGTTGATTTCATTAGTAACAACTTTGGCAAGTGAAGGAGAATAAGCAATGTTAAATTTTTTCATTTGTATATTTTGAAAATCTAACAAATATAAAATTTCATTTGTGAAATTTTTATTTTTAAATAATGTCCATATTCAACCCTTACCACCCTGAGGCCTCTATGCTTGTTAGCCCTTCCCCTGGGCTGCTGTTTAAAAAATAGCTGAAAATGTAAAATTTTGTGAAATTTTATTTTTAAATAATGTCCATATTCAACCCTTACCACCCTGAGGCCTCTATGCTTATTAGCCCTTCCCCTGGGCTGCTGTTTAAAAAATAGCTGAAAATGTAAAATTTTGTGAAATTTTTATTTTTAAATAATGTACATATTCAAATAATGTCCATATTCAACCCTTTTTAAATAATGTCTATAAAAATAATAATCTAAATTAATTGATGTGTTTTAGTTAATATTGATATTATTTAATTCTTGCATTTGTTTTTTGTTTACTTGATTGATTAATTGATTTTAATGGCACATCAACCTATCTAGAGTTATTTTATGCCAGAGGTTAGGAAATCACATTCATTGTGTGTTCATATTTACTTTTGTTATGTAGTTGTTCATATTTACTTTTGTTATGTAGTTGTTTCTTAAGAGTTTATTTTTTGTGCATGGTCCTATCAAATACTACTAATTTTTAAAACAAATCTCTTTGACCCATAGATAGAGCCCTAAAAGTACTACCACTCCAGGTCAGAGTAGACCTGGGAGTAATGGCAATGAAGGAGTACTCCACATTCTCCAAAACTATCAAATGCAGCCTAGCATCATATACAGGACATTTCTTTTAGGTGGGGTCTGACCCCTCTGCTTGGGATCCAGTCAGAATATTCTAATGACTAACAATTGTTCATTTTGTTGGATAGCAAATGTGTCATCTTAAAGGATTACAAGAAAGATTTGTAGGAATAACCATGTCACTTTACAAGGATCAACTTTTTTATATAATATAACCATCTTCCTTCCAATTTCGGTGAGAAGTAAGATGATCCATGGATCTAGGTAAACGATTGTATATTTATTGACCAATCAAAATATTAAATAATAGGAGAGGTTTATTCTTTGCTTGATCGGTATTGACTTCTATGATGTTCATAAATCTGAAGTCCAAGGCTCAGTGACAGAATTGTGATAAGAATCATTATCATTCTAAGATGTTTTATAAATTTTCTTTTATTTATTAAGATTTCCCCCTAAGTAAGGCCTTTGAGATGTGGGAAATGTCGAGTACTCCTTCATTGCTATTGCTCCCAGGTCCACTCAGACCAGGAGTGACAGCACCTAATAGGGTCATATCTATGGGTCAAATAGAACAAAATAAATGATTGATGTTCAATTGTAACTTATATAGCAATACTGGAAACCATTCAACTGTGTGTAGAAAAAGAGCTTTGGTTTGTTTAAGAATGTTATCTGCAAAATGTGTTTACAAATCACATATATATTTAATTTATATGTATAAACAGGACTGAAATTAAATAACCAATATATGATATGCCATAAAACCAAACTAAACTAAGAATTATATAATCCAACAAGCTTTGTTATGCCATAAACTAAACCATCACTTATTTATATTTATCCTAATATTTATAATAGGAACTATGCTATTTGATAATCATTGATAAAAATTCATTTCAGAAATACAGATGCAATTCTGATGCTGAGGTCATTATTTTCTTTCATCTTTCAGGGATGCTAATGGCCAGTGTTGATGGACATACTGACCGAATCTTTCGGGTTGAATTTCGGCCTGATTCTGACCAGCAGTTGGTCAGTGTCGGAGTTAAGCATGTAAAGTTCTGGTCAGTGGCTGGCAGTCAAATTCTTGGTAAGAAGGGAATTCTTACAGCTGCTGGCACAGGAGGAAATATTTGCAAGATGCAAACCATGTTATCATTGGCTTTTG
>OY757940.1:47596016-47606016 GCA_963585895.1 Sepioteuthis lessoniana | reverse complement strand
GACGGACTGTTGGTCACTGGGGGTAAAGAACCCATGTAAGTAAAATGTACAATTTTCTTCTCATGCATTTTTTTCATTAAAAACATCAATGGAGTTTGAATATCTTCAAATTATATTTTGCTTATTCAGATCGACAGAAAATGGTCCTGTAAAACTATGGGATCAAGAGATGAAAAGATGTCGGGCGTATCCTCTTCCTGATGGTGAGATGAAAACAAATGTTGTAAAATCTATATGCCGGTCCAAGGTAAGTGTTTAAATACAATGTACAATAAGATCAGGGTTATATTTGAGGGTAGGAAAATTATTCTTTTAGGCTGAAGTTTTTTCTTATTGCCTAATTAGAAACGAGAAACAAGTCATTTTGGGCACTGTTGTAGAAGAAAGCATGAACTCATTAGTGACGTTCTCCTGTGGACTCCTACACATGGACACACCAGTGTTGGCCAATCAATAAAGGTATTTGATCATCATGTCTATGACTCAGGATTGTTCTGGAGTACCAACTGTTCTGTTCCTACAAACATTTTTCTCTGTCACAGTTGCTCCTCTGTTGGTGGGGCTTAGCATACACTGACTGTATTCCCTTGCAGAGAGTATAACACTATAGTATGACACTAAACTGAATCTATGTTGAGGCTTCCAGGTCCACTCTGACCTAGAGTAGCAATAACTATTAGAGCTCCATCTATGGATCAAAGAGATCTGTTCAGAAATTATTTGTATTTGATAGGACTGTGTGCAAAACAAAAAAGAAAAATAAATAACCTCTTTGGAAATAACTATTCAAAAAATGTAGATATGAACACAATTCCCTAACATGAAATAACCCTAGACAGGTTGACATGCCATTAAGATAAATCAATCTGTTACAGTTGCTTTGGCCTTACTATTTTGCAATCATGTAAGTTACTTGTCAAAAATTAATAATGGTTGATAATGCATTGCTCTGTGTCTTTCTTGGCTCTTATTGTTCTTTGGCAACCCACTTTTGCTTCCTACTCTTGACTTGAACTACTATTACTACTACTACTCTTCTTGCTATATATAGAGCCCAGACTTTTGGAAAAGAAAACCACCCCAGAAGGTTATGGAAGAATCCTAGCTCAGCCTACCAGCCTCTGCGTCCAACAGCTAACCTAACACTGCTTTCCTGGACTGCCATTACTCTATCTTGACTTGCTCCTTTGAATATATGGGGTCCTGACTTCTGGAAAAGACCCTCTCACTCCATGGATCACTCTGACCTAAAATGTGTTAAAAAGATGAGATCCTTGTCTGCTGATCTCTAGCTGCCAAAGACTTCAGTTTATCATGGACATTAAAAAACGACTCTTTCATTACCAGAAATTCTTCTCTTTCTATTTCATTATCTGTCAAAATCTATTGACTTGTCTAACTTGTTTAGCTATCCTGTTTATACTACTATACACACACATCTATGTACATTTGTACATATATGCTTGCCTCTATCCATACTGATATGCTCACAACTGTATGCATATGCATGTATATATCATGGCTATTTGAAAACATACTCATATAGATATACTCACACCTACATACATATATGTGTCATTGGAAACCGAACAAAGGAGCTTATAGTATCACACATTGATCAGCTTATCTTTCTACTGACTCGTTTATTGAGCAGTTTATCCTACTATTGAATTAGATTATTGATCAGCTTATGTTTTCTATAAAATGGATCATTGAACAGCTTACTTTTCTATTGATTGGACCATTGATCAGCTCATCTTTCTTCAGATTGGACCATTGATCAACTTGACTTTCTATGGATTGGACCATTGATCAGCTCAGGTCTCTACAGACTGGATCATTTGAACAGCTCATCTTTCTTCAGATTGGACCTTTAATCAAACTTATCTTTCTTTGGATTGGATCATTGATCAGCTCAGGTCTCTACAGATGGGAGCATTGAAGAACTTATCTTTCTAAAGATTGGATCATTAATCAGCTCATCTTTATTAGTTTATTGATCAGCTTAACTTTCTATGGATAAGATCATTGATTAGGTAGTCTTTCAACTAATTGTTCTATTCATTAGTTCTTTTTTTTATTGATTGGTTAAATGACTGATCAGTTACTTATCATTTACTTTCTTTAATTTTCAGGGTAAAATTTTAGTTGGAACCATTTCAAATACCATCTTTGAGATTCCAGAAAAAACTGGTGGCACCAAACTGATCCTTTCAAGCCATGGAGAAGGTGAAGTGTGGGGACTTGATGTTCATCCCAAAGCCATTTCTTTTGTCACAGCTAGCCTAGATGGTACTGTTCGCTTATGGGACCTCCCCATGAAGGTAAATAATTTAATCACACCTTTGTAATTTTTTTTGTTGCTTCCTTTGGCCCATTTGCTTAATGGTTAGAGTGTTCACCAATGGTCCGGGGTTCAATCCCAGGTCGAGTTATACCAAAGACTCAAGAAATGGTACTTAATGCCTCCTTGCTTAACACTCGGAATTATAAGGTGCAGATCAAGGGTAAGTAGAGCAATCCAGGGAAAGGAGTAGTGCCCTCCACTACACTTCAGTGTAGTCGATATTGAAAAGGAACCTTTGGGTCAGCAATAACTATAGTTGGCCAATTTATATATATATATATATATATATATATATATATATATATATAATCTGATAATCCCATCAGCATTTTTCTCATGTAGAATTTAGGCTTTCCTTAAGGGTTTTTAAGATATGGTGAATAATGGACCTTATCCCGCTATGCTGGCTCATAATATGTTGACAGTAGGTTTGAATATGGAGTTGTCCTCTTTGACTGGTAGCTTTATCAAGGTGCCCGTGGTGTAATGGTTATCGTCGTAGGAAATGGATATGGCGATACGAGTTCAAATCCTGGACGCATTTCATATAGCAGTAATACCTTTGGGAAAGGTATGAATCCAATTATTCTCCCTCCAGCTATGGGTAAATAGTAGGGCAGACTAGGTTCTTCAGACTTGGTGAGGCAACTAGTCTAGAAGAAGGAAAACTCTGAATTCAAACCTGTTAAACTCCGCTTAAAAATTGACCTTGTGTCATATC
Source organism: Sepioteuthis lessoniana (assembly GCA_963585895.1). NCBI lineage: Eukaryota > Metazoa > Mollusca > Cephalopoda > Myopsida > Loliginidae > Sepioteuthis > Sepioteuthis lessoniana. The sequence continues at coordinate 47,602,948 of OY757940.1, read as the reverse complement.
CTGTTCGAGCGGAGGGGTTGGTAAATATGGGTCAAGGCTTTATCAAGGCTTGAGACCCCAGTCTGCCCTACCATTTTATCTATAGCTTGGGTAAAAAATGGATTCATGGTTTTTCTAAAGATGAAATGCAGATGACTAATTAATAATAGAAAATATTATATTGGTCTGCTTATTTAACAAAAATCAAATGACGTATATTGTCCAGACAGCTGGGGCTGTAGAATGCACCAACTGTTGCTCTGCACAGGGATAAGACACTCCCCCTTCCAACGAGTGTCTTGGATATGACACTAAACAGTAACGCTGGAGCTTTGGGGAATGCAGAGTACTCCTTCACTGCAATTGCTCCCAAGTCCACTGTGGCCCGAAGTGGTAGCACCTGATAGAGTTCTACCTATGGGTCAGATAGAACTAAACTGTGTACTAATGCTAAACTGAACTGTTTGAAATAAAACTGTTTTGATATTTAACTGTTTGTAAATCAAAACTATACTTATACTAAACTGAATTGTTTGAAATTTAATTCGGTGTTAAATGACCTGAAAATAGTTGATATGCTGTAAAACAAAACAATCAACCAACCAATATATGTAATAATATGAATATACTAAGAAATGAATCTGCTTTCATCATTGCATCATGTTGCAATTTACTATATATATATATATATATATATAATTTATTATATTAAACAACAACATGTATAACACACACACACACACATATATATATATATATATATGTATATATACACACACACACACATATATGAAAAATATATTTTCATATATATATGTCCTGGATATGACATTAAACTGCATCTGATGGTGAGTCTCCAGTTTTGAAATTTGGGGAATATGGCATACCCCTTCATTGCTATTGCTCCCAGATTCAATCTGGCTTAGATTAGTAGTACTTCTTAGGGTCCCATCTTTGGATTAAATTGAACTGTTCAATCTTTTACTAGGGATTATTCTTATTACATATTTGAAATCATACAGCTGTGTGCCAGTTATTTGTACCAGACAGGAGTACTTGATAAATAAAATTACTAATGTTGAATAGCAATACTTGAAACCATTTAACTGTGTACAAACAAATGATTCATATTAAATAGATTTACAATTGTTGAATAGCAATACTTGAAACAATTTAATGGTATGGAAACAAATGAATTCTAACTTGTTTAAAAATGAAGTATCTTACAAACTATTCACTTATGAATCATATATATGTATAAACAGGATTTGGCATTAAATAACCATGAAAGGTTGATATGCAATTAAATCAAATAACCTACCCTCACACACACACACACACACACACACACACACACATATATATATATATAGTCATCCACAGACAGATCTGTTTCGTTCTATCAGAACTCATCAGTGTGGCTAGACAGTATCTTTCCGTAGCTGGGATTGAAACCCGGTTGACTCAAACGTCAACACAAGCTTCTAACCATTCAGCCACGAGGAGATATTAGCTGCAAAGTAAATTTTAAACGGTTATGAATCACAATTAATATTGTTTACATACATCCGTTCAACGGTAGCCGAGACCTCGATTCAAATGAAGAGGCTTGCAATAATCGCTAATGGCAACACGATTACTTCTTTGCCAGAGAACTCAACCCCACGGGGGTAGGGGAGTATATATATCTCTATAGTCATATATATATATATATATATATATATATATTTAGGCAGCATTTCTTCGTTAATGCAAATTTCATTAAACATAATAGACATCTTATGTCTACATATTTTCTTCTGGATCCGTTCAAATTCCTGTATTACTTTTATCGTATTCGGGGGGAATTGATTTATGTATTGTCCATAGTTGTATGTATCCCTAGTACTTTCTGCCCGACTTTGGGCCATCATCAGGGGAGAATCTATTACAAAAGTGATGTAACTTTTGTTTTAGCATATTACTACTGTGTAAGGGCGTCTTTGCTGTTGAAATTATGGCGTTTGCTTTTAAATGTAATTCTATAATTAGTGCCAGTAGCTAAAGACATTTAAGTACATTAGCACTGGTTCGAAAATTATATATATATATATATATATATATATATATATATAAAGGGAGTCATATTGGTATTGGGATGAATGTGTCCACTTACAACTCGGAAAAGAAATGTCATTGAGTATTAGAATTATGTATACACTTTAATGTTTAATCTAAGGAAAAGTACAAAATTAATTTTTTGATTTTTCCTGATTTAAAAATATATATTTCAATGATTAAAAATTGATTTGTGAAACTCTTTGTAGTTCTTCATAATCAGTAAAAAACAAAAAGACAAACTCTTCAGTTCTTAAGTTCTGCCATATTTAGATATTATGTAGGTGAAATTTGAATTTAATCTTCTTTAGAAATTTACTGTTTTGTAATTTAGTACTAAAGTAGTCGAGGGTGACCAGAAGGCTCCCTTTTTCAATAGCTACTACACCTTATTGTGGCGGAGGGCACTACTCCTTTCCCTGGATTGCTCCACTTTACCCTCGATACATACTTTATCATATTTACCAACCCCTCCACTCGGGCAGGATATGACACAAGGTTAATTTTTAAGCGGAGTTTAACAGGTTTGAATTCAGAGTTTTCTTTCTCCTAGACTAGTTGTCTTACCAAGGCTGAAGAACCCAGACTGCCCTACTATTTACCCATAGCTGGAGGGAGAATAATTGGATTCATACCTTTCCCAAGGGTTTTACTGTTATGTGAAATGCAATCAGTCTCATCCAGGATTTGAACTCGTGTCATCGTGTCCATTTCCTACGATGATAACCATTACACCACGGGCACCTTGATACATACTTTATATTGCCAAGTGTTAAGCAAGGAGGTATCAAGTACCACTTTTAAAGTCTTTGGTATGACGTGATCTGGGATTGAACTCAGGTCTCCTGGACCATTGGCGAATACTCTACCCACTAAGCCAATGAGTACTAAGTGTAGAAAAAGTCTGTTTTTTGAGAACTAAAAAGAAATCATGAAAATGTTTTAAATGAATGGGTCCCATGTTTTTTTTTTAAATTTTAAAAAAAAATACTATTTTAAGTGTAAACCAGAAAAATAAGTTGCGATATAGAAAATTTAACATTTTTATTTCTTAGTTTTTTTCATTGTACCTAATTATGAAGTTAGATTTTTAGAGGATAAAAAAGAAAAAAATAACAAAAATTAAATCAAAGCATTGTTTATTGATAACTCAAAAACTGACTTTTAAATGAAAACTTTTCATGCTTTTTAGTACAAAATATATCAATCTTTAATCAGTGTCACTCAAATTTTTATTAAAAAAGAAATGTTTATTTATTTTTTTATAGCATAAACAAATACATTTTATTTGAATTAATATGCAAAATTTCCAAATTAGAAATAAGGACACATTTTTAATTCTTTTCATTGTTACATTTTTATTGGATAAAAAAGAAAATAAATTAAACGAATACATTGTCTATCATTATAACTCAACAGGCAATAGGGGGTGTCCTCGTGGTGTAATGGTTAAAGCGATGGACTGCGGAATCGTAGTATGCGAGTTCGTACTCCAGTCGTGCTATTATGTTCACTTTTGGGCAAATACCCTTGGGAAAGGTATGAACCCCCTTATCCTCCCAGCTATGGGTTAAATAGTACCACTACTGTTCTTCTAGGAGAATGGCTTTGGCATTAAATAACCTAAAAAGAGTTGATATGCCATTAAACAAAGAAACCAAACCAGACCATCAACAGGCAATTTAGAACTGAATTTAAATTTTTGCCCTATTTTTAAAAAAATGTCCTCAGAAAAATAAATTATAATAATGTTTCAAACCACTCATGAGTCTAGGGTTATGTTTTTAATAATATCTTAATTGTAAACAAAAAAAAATTCCTGAAATAAAAGAATTCTTTCTTGAAAGTGAACTGTTTTGCTCTTGGAGTTGATGAATGAAGGCTTTAAGTAGAAGCCTATCAATTGACATAGAGCAGTACACTGAGCTAGTCTTACTACTCACACAACTTTTGTACCTTTTATTACCAGCCTAATAAAGCCTTTTTATTGTTACATGTTATTTAGTGTTTGTCTTTACAAACCCCAAATTAACATCATAACACTAACTGAGCACTAATTGGGGGAAAACAATTATTAGAGACCAAAAAAAAAAATGAATCCTGAAAATGTTTTAAACCTTTTGTCAGTATAGGGTTATATATATATTTTATATATATTATTTTAAATGTAAATTGAGAAAAGAAAAAACAATTCATAAAATGAAAGAATACTTTTCATTTGAATTAATAGGTGAAATCTTTCAACTACAAATAAGGAAATTTTTATTTCTGAGCTTACTCCTCTCATCATACTTTCTATCTCACTCACTGGAGTTCTTAAAATCCTTTTAGTCTTGTCATGAACCTGGCACTTCTGCTTATATGTGTGTGTGTGTATATATATATATATATATATATATATATATATAATGATATTTTCATCTTATATAATATTGTGCAGTTTATTATATATAACTTTGGAAGTTAGTATTTTGTTACTAAACTATAACAATTTTCTGTTTTCTTGCTTGTGGGGTAACGGTTATGGACATAGTGACCTTAGTTCAAATCCTGAATGAGTCTGTAGCAAGTATTTATGGTCTTGCTTCTCAATAGCAGTAGGAGATTGGCCAATCAGTGATAACTAGAGCATATATGAGGAAGGGCAATTTATGGCCTAGTATATAATGCTAATGATAATAAACAAAAATAAATTTATATATCAACAAGCAAAATAAGAGGAAATTTTATTAGAATAGTATGACTGTCTGAATGTTATTAAATATTCATGTGTGTAACTAACATGAATAATATGGTGAACGAGTATTTTTGCTTGAAATGAAGGGTAAGAATGTCAGAATCCTTACTTATGTTTATGTGTTATTATGAACCGACATTCAATAACTTAGGTTCTTCGTAAGCAATTCCACTCCCAAAAGATACATTTCTGTATATAAATTTCACCCTATTTGTTGATTCTATTGCTCTTTCTTCCATTCCTGCTATCTTGTAGACAGTACAACATTCTTGGTCAACTCTGCTTCTTTTCTTCCACACTCTCTTATCTCGTCCCTTGCATTACCATACTCAAATATAATGCTAGCGAGGCTTTCTTCAAGGTTTGGATAAGTTAGATGTAAACTACATTTGAATCTAAAAAAAAAATCATATATTGAATTTTACTGCTCATGCTGTTGTGGTGGTAGGTTGTTAAAAGGCAAACAATACGAACGACGTAGACAAAAGAATATTTACAAGGCAATATAAACAAAAATAAATTTATATATCAACAAGCCAAAAAAAAAGGAAATATTACAAAAATAGTATGACTGTCTGAATGTTGTTAAATATTTGTGTGCGTGTGTAACTAATATGATTATGTTGAATGAGTATTTTTACTTGAAACAAAGGGTAAGAATGTCAGAATCCTGACTTTGTTTGTCTTATTATGTAGGTGTGTGTAAGAAACTAAAATATTAAAACATATCCTGTGGGTGGTATTCCACACGATGTACTAATACACATGAGAATGGCAATGTATTTTTGAGGGCTGTCTTTTCTCCCATGTTGATCGTCTGTCTCTATTGGGGTGAGAGGAAATGTTTGAGGCGGTTTGTATGCCTGAAAGTGGAATGTGTCCAGCTGAAAGGCAGAATGAGAGAGAGGAAAGAAGTCACAGACTACATAGGCGTCCATGAGCTATGTGTTGCTTGCTGGGAGAGTGAAGAAATGAGAGGGAGAGAGCAAGCTATCGAAAGTGTAGAGTATATATAAGTATCCATGTCATATGACCGGCTCCAAACACACAATTTATTTTGTGTGGGACAAAATCAAATGTGTGGATGTAGTTGGGAATACAAGGCACGTGATTTCTTTGTCCAATAGTTTTCTGAACCAAATTAATCCCCCAATATCCACTATTTTTTTGTTTTGGGAACAAGTGAATCATGGATCCTGTTTTTTAGAATTTTTTTTCACCACAGTGCCATCGACGACCATTTAAAAAAATATAGGAGTGTAAATCCTATACTGTGTTCCACATAACATGACCATAATGATAATAATGATTATTATAATAATCATAATAAAAAAAAATCTAAATAAAATAATTATCATAATAATAAGTAAATAATTATCATAATAATGATTAAAATCTAAATAATTATTATAATAACTATTATAAAAATGATTATTATAAAATAATTATTTTTATAATTATTATAAGAATAATAGTAAGAAAATATTTATCATAATAAAATGATTATAGTAATACTGAAGATCAAAATAATTATTCTAATAACTATTATAAAAATGATAATAATAATGATTATAATAAAATTAATTATCATAATAATTATTCCTTATCTCCAAAATTCAGAGAAAAAAATTCTTTTTAAGGAAAGAAAACTCAGATGCCAAACTTAAAACAAATTTTCCTGTTCGAATAAAAAAGAAATGTTTCTCTTTTCTAGTGCCTTATATGCAAGTTGTCAGTTGGACCTGCCTGTTCTGTTAGCTTCAATTCTGATGGAGAGCTTATTGCTGTTGGCTTGAAGAATGGAGAATTCCTGATTCTTACCACAGATGGTCTCAAGTTGTGGGGTCGAAAAAGAGACAGATCTGGAGCAATTAACGATATCAGGTAAGTACAGATGATACTGTTCTATTAAGACCAAAATCAAAGAAACAAAAAGTCAGTTTAACAATTATTGTCTTCAATTATATACAGTAGAAAAATGTATCTTCATGATCATTTTAAAGAGGTAAATACTTCATACTTAGTTGCAATAAGTGGTATAATGATTATTTTTTTAAGAAATGGACCAGTTTGCATTTCTAAAGCAACTAGAATTAAACAGATGAAGGATAATATTAGT
>OY757940.1:47541016-47593516 GCA_963585895.1 Sepioteuthis lessoniana | reverse complement strand
CTTGTCGGCTTCCTGCCTATCCACATTCCTTTGTCTACAATTAAAGGCTGTCATTCCTTTTAAAACAGGACTAAAGTAACAATTTATCTTCTTGTTAAACAACATAAATTTATAATAGACATCTTTTTTTTGTATGTGGGAGTAGATAGTTGAATTTTTAAAATATAGTCATGCATGGTTTAGTGTTTATAGATATTATTAGTCTGACACAAGGTTACAATAGTGGAATACTTGGTGGAGACTAAACTTAAAAGCATTGCTTTGTGAAAATAGCTTATTCATATCCTTTAAGCAGGCATTTTTTCTGTGTGTAGCGATTTAGTAAATTGATATTGAGCATTATTCACAAATATGCCTTCCCTTAGACATTGAGGAACTCTTAGTGAAATGGTTATGGTTCTTGAAAATGGAATGGACAACATGAGTTAAAATCCTCAGTGAGGCTGTTAGTGTTTCACTTTGTGATAATGCCCTTTGGAAAGTCTGACACAAAGCTACAATAGTGTAGTTCTATATATATAGGAGGTGTTTGAGGCATAATAGCTATTATTGTAGAAAATGGATTTGATGAACTTGGCTCAAGTTTTGTGTGACACGATGCATAGCAATTAGTTTCTGTTTGTGTTGGCGGCACTCAGACGATATCTTTGTCTATTTTGGCGCAAAACCCACACAAAGGGCCTGAGGGCGAGATCTCCCACGAGACTGGAAGTGGAAGAGGGAAGGAAGGTCTGAGAGAAGACAGAGAGAGTTAGTTAAGAAAGGAAGGAGAAGAGGCTGGTCTGCTTGAGATAGCTGTCGAGAGAATGACACAGTCAGCAGAAGGAGGCAGTGAGAAGATGGGGGTAGGGCAGAGAAGAGAGTCAACAGAAGTCAGAAAGGTGACTGCTAAGACCTGTTGACCTACAGAGGCCAAGTTAACCAAAGCGAGAAGATGTCAGCATTGTTAGTGGCTTTGTAGAAGTTTCACACAAAATACACACCTGCGATAGTCTACAAATGCGCGTAGAGAATGCACAGTGTCACAGACTCCTCCTTTTTTGCACTTGGAGCTGACCCAAGTCTGTGTTTGTTTGTTTGTTCTTTCTTCCACCCTCTTGGTTGTGTTTTGTGTGGCCCTAAAGAAATGTGTAATGCCCCTGGTCGGAGGTAAGAGAAACCACTGGATGAATCACTGGCCATGAGTAGTTTGGTTTAACGACTTTGATATAGTCGGGGGTCAGCCAGGCAGGGGTGTTGTCACATTTGGATGAATCTTTCTTTCTTCCCAGCTATGTCTAAAATAGTTGGGCAGACGGGAATCTTTAACCTTGGTAAGGCAACCGGAGTAGGGAAAAAAATCTCAATACAAAACCTGAGGAGTATTATTCAGAGAATATGTTCCATAGGTGTGTGCCATTCTTTTGTTATCAGCTCATCCAAAAAGTTGGCTGGTCCTACATGAACCTTTACCACTACAAACAAATCATCTAGCAGCTCATATCATTAACTGAATTGTTGGGCATTTAATGAGCTCAGTAGGAGAGCTTCTGAGATATATACAAAATGTAGCAAAAATACCTCTGACATTTTAAAATGTATCTTAAAAAAATGGTAAAATATTACTTACATGGAGCTACCATTCCCACTTGCTTAAGATTATTTACACCAGACAGGTAACATTTTATATATATATATATATATATATATAAAATAGAATGTACTTTCCTATATCTGTAAAGAGTGCTCAATTACAGTCATAGAACATATGTTGATCTTAGAATGTATATAGTCTAACTTAGATCTACATATGCTCTATCATTGATATCAAGTAATGTTTATCGATAAATATAGCAAAGTACATTTCATATATAAAGAAAGAGAGGGAAATTTCTCATTATTTCTATGTCTAAAAATGCAGATCTAACATTTAAAAAAAAATATAGGGTCTGCTGAAATAAATATCATTACAAAAAAAATATGAGTAATTTTAAAGGTTTTTCTTTTATATGGTGTGTGTGTGTATATATATATATATATATATATATATATATATATATATATATATATATATATACTAAATTAATAATTTGGACTAGTGTTATCCTGCATCTTCCTAATTCTACTTGCTTTGTCAATCATTTTTATTAATAGTATTATTTAGAATATAGGATATGGTTTGGTTTGGTTTCTTTGTTTTATGACATATCAACCTTTGTAGGTTATTTAATGCTGAAGCCATTCTCTTAGAAGAACAGTAGTGCTTCTATTTAACCCATAGCTGGGAGGATAAGGGGTTCATACCTTTCCCAAGGGTATTTGCCTGAAAGTGAATGAAATAGCGCAACTGGAATATGAAATCGCTTACTACGATTCTGCAGTCCATCACTTTAACCATTACACTATGAGGACACTCCCCCGAATGTAGGATATACTTCTGCTGAACCTTGTATGTATAAACACATGAGATGCATTAAAATATATCAAAATTGAAGCTGTATTTACCAAAGTCAAAATTGACAGTAAGTAAAACATGAATTTTCTTCATAATTGTTCTCTTCACATTTAGTTAAGATAATCCAGTGAGTTTTTTTATTGGTCAAATCACCTTTGAACCTCCTCTTTTGATATGAAGGTGCCCTACCATATTTCTTTTAACGTATCTACAATCTCAAATTTTATTCATATAAATTTTCTGTTTAGGGGGCAAAAAAAAGAATTGTATACAGCTGGGGGAGTGGGGGTGTCTGGTAAGTATGATGAGTTTTGCACTTGCACAATTCTGTAAGAAAGTAACAAACAAACGAAAAACAAACTAATGTTCAAAAAGTACTAAGACTTGATATTTCTTTTCAGATTTTTATTGCCTTGGATTACACAATCTGTTACGGATTTTGATAGGGTTCTCCATTGTTAACTCCCTTCTATTGATGATTGTTTTTTTTTTTTTTTTGCTAATTACAGGTTCAGTCCTGATGGAAAGTATTTGGCTGTTGGGTCTGAAAGCAAATGTGTTGATTTCTATGATTTAAGTGCTGGATCTTCTTTGATCCGTGCTGGTTTCTGTAAAGGGATCCCCAGTTTTGTCATTCAGATGGATTTCTCAGCTAATGGGCAACATATTAAGGTGAGTACAATTTCTAGTTAGGTTGATTTTTTTTTTTTTTTTTTTGGCTAATGGGCAACAAATTAAGGCAAGAGCAATTTCTAGTTAGGTAGATTTTTTTTTTTTGGTTAATGGACAACATATTAAGGCAAGTGCAATTTCTAGTTAGGAAGATTTTTTTGGGGGTTAATGGACAACATATTAAGGCAAGAGCAATTTCTAGTTAGGTAGATTTTGTTTTTTGTTAATGGGTAACATATTAAAGCAAGACTAATTTCTAGTAAGGTAGATTCAAAATTTACAAATAAAATTTTATTCCGTTAATGTAATGTTTTTTTTTTAAATATTCAAAATTTTCTCCTGAAGAACTCTACAATCATTGGTCATTTAGAAGCATTATAGTCAAGGTCAGAATTTCTTAATTTTAACAGCCCAGTTAGCTGGGGCTGTAGAATATGTTGACTGCATCTCTGCAGAAGGGTAAGAGCCCCCCTCACCTACAAATATCCTAGATATGAAACTAAACAATTTGATGGTGAGGCTCCAATTCTGTGTTTTGGGGAATGTGGTATACCCCTTCATTGCCATAGTTCCCTGATGCACTTTGACCTGCAGAGGCAGTAACTGTTAGGGTCAAATAAAACTATTTGATCATTTACAATACTTGAAACCAGTTAACTGTGTGCAAACAAAAGAATTCTGATTCAATTAAAAATGTTAACAACAAACTATTCGCTTACAAATCATATTTATGATATATAAATAGGATTTGGTATTAAATAACCCACAAAGGTTGATATGCATTAAAACACAACCAACCAACCTTAATTTTAAATCCAAAATATTCTTTTGTGGTTTTATTTCATTGTTTAGAAAATAAAACACTTTCCACTTCATATTCGAATTAAGCTTTCACCTTTTATGTGTGTGTGTGTATATATATATATATATATATATATATATATATAAAGAGAGAGAGGTGCCCCATTCATTCGGCCTTGTGCCACATCAAAGCAAAGAGCTTTGTAAATTACTATTGGAAGTGCCTGTGGTGTAATGGTTATCGTCGTAGGAAATGGGCACGGTGACACGAGTTCAAATCCTGGATGAGACTGATTGCATTTCACATAGCACTAATACCCTTGGGAAAAGTATGAATCCAATTATTCTCCCTCCAGCTATGGGTAAATAGTAGGGCAGACTAGGTTCTTCAGCCTTGGTGAGACAACTAATTTAGGAGAAGAAAAACTCTGAATTCAAACCAGTTAAACTCCGCTTAAAAATTGACCTTGTGTCATATCCTGCCCGAGCGGAGGGGTTGGGTAAATATGATAAAGAGAGAGAGAGAAGCATAGAAATAGTCAACGGTGCTAGGTAACTGTCAGTTTCTCATCTATGATTCATCTGACAAAGCAATTTTGGGCTATAGTTGGTGTCTTTTTATTTATTGCATTCTAAGTGTTGGGAGGCTGGTGTAGTTTGTGGGTCATTCCAGGTCGGACTTGCTTGTCTATGCAGCTATATTGTGTTACACTTGAGATTTATCAATTCATCTACTCTGCTGTGTTTTTTTATATTATATAAGTAATTAGCATAATAGTTAGTGTGTTCGCCACTGGTCCTGAAGACCTGGGTTCAATTCCAGGTTGAGTCATACCAAAGACTCAAAAAATGATACTTGATGCCTCCTTGCTTAACACTCAGCATTATAAGGTACTAATCAAGAGTAAGTAGAGCAATCTAGGGAGAGGAGTAGCACCCTTTTCTACACCTTGGTGTTGTAGCTTTTGAAAATGGAGTTTTCAGGTCGTCCCTGACTACCTTCTAACTTAGTAACAACTTATATTATTTCCGTTATTTCTATTATTTTCTTGCAACTGCTAGCATTTGCCTCTTTCTAGATTCATCAATCCATCATTTATTGTATTCACTTTTCATGTGCTAACTTTAATCTGTTTGCCTCTATTTCCTGTTTTATGTGTATATTTTGGTGTTTACTTGTCTGTTTTTCATTTATCTTAGCACTTATTTATTTTTTTGATTTATTATTTTTTGATTTATTCATTGTCTTTACTTATATATATATATATATATATATATATATATATATATATATATATGTGTGTGTGTGTGTGTAGTTAGGCAGCTGTCCTTCGTTTAAGCATGTTCGATTAAATAGTAAAGACACATTTTGTTTGTATAATTTAATTAAGATTCTTTTGAGTTTCCTGATAAGTGTCTTGATTTCAGGTTGGAATTGGTGGATAAATTTACCAAAATTGTCCCGAGTGCTTTCGGACCCTTCATAGGCCATCATCAGGGTTTGCTTGCATGTGTAAAGAGTGTTTTTAAATGAGTTTTAAAAGTTTTTTGGTTTTTATAACATAACAAAACTATGCAAACACAGAGTTGGATAAAACTGAGTTGCTGATGAATTTAAAAATCAGAACGCTATCAATGGAATTAGAAAACTATCAAGAAATACAAAATATTAAAAAAAAAAAAATTCTAAAGGCATTTCAAAACATTGTCACTATTTTCAAAATCAATTCTATTGATTTTAGGTTTTTTTGTTTTTATATGTAGGGCGTCTAGGATTTGTAGTCATAGCTTATCAATTTCATGCGTATGTTTAGGAGTGTTTTCAACTAAAATTTTTCAAAACTTGTACTTAGGAATAGAATGGGTTCTAAGATGTTAGGCTATGGAGCTAGAATCATTAAGGTGCATTGTATGTGTGTGTATATATATATATATATATATATATATATATAAACTTTTTTATCTTATTCTGTTTTAATTCAATTAATTAATTTATTTTAGTGAGAAACTGATAATTACCAAGTATGATTTACTCTGTCTACACAATGTTGACTTAAGTGGCTCAGTCAGCTGGGGCTGCAGAATACACTGACTGCATCTCTGCCAAGGGGTAAGACTCCCTCTTGACCCAGTCAGCTGTGGCTGTGGAATATACTGACTGCATCTCTGCAGATGGGTAAGATTCCCCCCAACGAGTTTCATGGTGGCCCAGTCACTGGGGCTGCAGAAAACACTGACTGCATCTCTGCAGAAGGGTAAGATTTCCCCCAATGAGTTTCGTGGTGGCCCAGTCACTGGGGCTGCAGAATACACCGACTGCATCTCTGCAGAAGGGTAAGATTCCCCCCAACGAGTTTCATGGTGGCTCAGTCACTGGGGCTGCAGAATACACCGACTGCATCTCTGCATTGGGGTAAGATTCCCCCAATGAGTTTCCTGGATATGACTCTAAACAATCTGATGTTCCAGTAATGCTGGAGCTTTGGAGTATGTGGAGTACCCATTTATTGCCATTGCTCCCAGTTCCACTTTGGCTCAGAGTGGTAGCACCTGATAGGGTCCTATTTATGGGTCAAATAGAACTAAACAATGTACTTATGCTAAACTAAATTGCTTGAAATAGAATTACTTTTACATTTAACTGTGTAAATAAATCAGTGATGTTTAATTGAATTATTAGTTATACATAGCAGTACTTGGAACTATTTAACTTTGTTGATTAAACTGAATAGCTTGAAATAGAAATGTTTTTGACATCTAAACTGTGTATTTATGCTGAAATGAATTATTTAAAATAGAACTGTTAATATGTATAAAAATGGATTTGGCATGAAATAACCTACAATGGTTGATATGCCATAAAACCAAACCTGACTTAAATATGTTCACTCTATCAATGATATTGAGCATTCTTTATTCAGGAATATACAAACTATATAATCAATATTAATAAATATGTGTATATATATATATAGTAAAGTTGGCAACCTTAGTTGAGTGTGACCTGAAGGCTCCTTTTCAATAACTTCTACACCGAGGTGTAGGGAAGGATACTACTCTATTCCCCGGATTGCTCCACTTTACCCTTGATCCTTACCTTATAATGCTTAGTGTTAAGCAAGGCGACATCAAGTACCATCTTTAAGTCTTTCTTATGACTTGACCTGGGATTGAATCCCGATCTCCCGGATTTATTGGCTAATATTCTACTCATTGGGCCAATGGCCCTGGTAGCTAATGGTTTTTAACAAGCTTCATTCAAAGCCAGACAATGTTTTTAGTCATTTTTGTTAATTTTTTTTTGTTGTCTTATAAGATTGCTTAACACTTTGTACCCTGATCTCCTGAGCCTAAATTTCCCCTCTGGTGTTTGAGTATGATCTCTGCATCAGTAAACTGGTGTAGTGCTGAGAGGGGAAAATAAAAGTACCGCTTGTATATCAGTGTAACAAGTTCAAAAGATTAAATTTGGCTCAATTTTTATATAAAAATCATCCCAAATTTTTTTCTTCCATGATCATTGGTTATCTCTAAGAGTATAGACAAGATGTTATTTTTTTCTTTAAAATCTAATAGACTTGTTTTTGATATCCCAGATACTTTTTGTCCTGAGTCTAAAGGATTTGAATGTTTGTAATTTTTCTTATAGAACTTTTTTATGTTAGAGTTTTTAGGATTATAAAATATGTTGTGTTGTGTGTGTATATATATATATATATATATATAAGATTGTGTAGACACTGTCAATGTCATTTAATGATTGTCAGTTTCTCACCTGTGTGAGATCAGGCCAATGATGATTGCATAGGCATGAAACTGACATTCCCTAAGCACTGTTAACTCGGTGTCTATACTATCCTAACTTAGATCTACATATGGTTTATCTGTGATATTGAGCACTCTTTATTTATAAATATAGAAATTTGCATCAATAATATATATATATATATATATATATATATATATATACTCACATTCTTTTATATATAAGTAGATAAATAAATAGACTGTTTGATGGTTGAAGAGTTCTTCAGTTTTTAATGTCACCTATACTGATTAGTCTATTTCTTTTTCTTTATCTTTCTTTCCAGGTGGGCACTGGTGCTTATATAGAACAGGTGTTTTCTGTGCCTACAGGGAAATTAATAGACAATGACCATACCATTAATTCCATAACCTGGTTGTCTTGGACAAGGTAAGTTGTTTTTTTTATTTTTAAATAAATTAAAGATCAAGAATATTAGATTGGATCCTCTATGAGATTTATAGTATGTATTCATTTAGAAGTTCTCAAAATGTATCTGCTTTTCACTCAATGTATTAATCCTTGTATTAATAATAATTTTTTTTTACCTTGGTTTCTGGAACTGTTTTCTATTTTTGGTTTCTTTTTTTTTATTGGCATATAAACCTTTGGTGGGTTATTTGATGCTAAAGCCATTCTCATAGAATGACAGTAGTAGGTGCTATTTTATCCATAGCTGAGGTAATAATAGAGTTCATACATTTTTGAAAGGCATTTGTCTGAAAGTGAATGTAATAGTGTGACTGGAGTTTGAATTCGCAATGATATTGCACTCTAGTGCATGAGTCCTGTGCCATTGGGAGTGCCCCACCCACCAATTTTTTGTTAAAAGAAAACAACCCTAACACAGATATGTTACATGACTCAAAAGAGAAAAAAAACCTTCCTCAAAATAAAGTCTCTTTTGAGCTTCATATTTTAACAAATATAATTTACTCCCTTCTCCCCACAAAAATACATTAGTGATGTTATATTGGTATTTTTAAAAATATTATGATTTGTTTGCTATACCTCCTTAGGCATCTTCTCTTACTATTTTTTTTTTTTTTCATATAAACCTTTAAAGAAAAAGAATCTTTGAACAAATCATATGCACTGTTAATACAAAATCTATATACAGATTAAATTCTATTAAGTAATTCATCCAGTGTTACCTCTAACAAAATCATAGATAGGATTATTGAAGAGAAATAAAACATGAAACCCTATTTGGCGTCTTTATATATGATGTTTCATTGTACGTGCTTTGTCTGATAACACTGGTTTACAAAAATAAATGTTTGGTCTGAGGCAAGAATGGGGATAGGTGTTTTTTGTTAATTTGGGTGTGCTGAATTCAAATTTATAAATAGTTTTGCTCTATCACCTCTAGTTTTCTGGCTTTTAAATACTCATTTTAGTATAAACAGAGAATATATGTGCATATTTCAAGAGTTGCAGCAGCTTATAACAGATAAAACAGGATAGATAAAGAACACTGATTGAATCAATATACTTGGATGACACAATTACACAATTCATTGTAACACAGACAGTCAAAAGTGTGTTTTCTTAGAAGATCTGGTGTATTTTGCCTCCAGGATGTCACGCAAAAGCATCCAGCAGAAGTCTTCCATCATGCCAGGGTTCCTTTTGCCTTGATAGTTGCTCTCCATCTTCGTAATGTCTTGGTGGAATCTTTATACGTGCTTTGTCTGATAATGATTCGAAAATATTTTTCAATTCATGAAATATATTCAAGAACAATATTCTTTGTGAGATTGTTATGGCAATGTAATTAGGAATTCCAACCAGGTACATGTATACATTTACCCAACCCCTCCACACAAGCAGAATGTGACACAAGGTCAATTTTTTAAGAGGAATGGAATTGGTTTGAATTTAATCTTTTCCTCTAAGACCGATTTTTATACCAAGGTTAAAGAGTCAGTCTGTCCTACTATTTAACCATAGCTTGGGGGAGAATAGTTAGATTCATACCTTTCTTAAGTGTATTAGCTCTGTGGGAGATGCAAACAGCCTCATCCAGGATTTGGACTTTCTTACAATAACTGTTACACCCCGAACATCATAAATGTTTTATTTTCTAAACAAATAAAATAACAGAATGCCAGGGTATATGTACATCTAGCTAGGGACACAAATACCAACTACTCATGTTCGAAGGGTTTAGTAATGTGGATTTCTTTGAAGTAATTAAATCATTAATTTTTGACTTATTTATTTTTTAAAATCTTTTTATTGTTGATTTTTTTTCTTGGATCACTCATGTGGTTCAAATGTAAAGTAAGGAAGCTACATTTTTTATTTTGTATGAAGATGCTTTATGTAAAAATAATCTGTATAATCGGGTTGACTGAATATCTTTAATGAAATTATGCATTATTGAGCGATAAGATAGCAGAAGTTGTACAATGTAAAAATAATCTAAGTGTGACGAGGAAAAAAAAGTGGTCAGGAAAACTTGCCTGTTCAAAAAAAAAAAAAAAAAAAAAGACAAGTGAGTGAACTCTTAGAAAAAAAGAGTTATTTCCCTTATAATTTTTTTTTTATAATGCCAAGATGTAAAATTTTTAGATGATGATTATGAATATTGTTTATTAATTTTAATTTGTTTTTTTTTTAATCTCAAATCATTCCGTTCGTTATATTTATGAAGCACTTAAAAAACATAGGATTAAAGATGACAAATTCAAATCTCACTGGAGCTTGAAACAATAGCTAGTAAATATAAAAACTGACAAGGGCAATAACTCCAAACGTTTTACGTATCAGCTCCCTTATTGACAGTTTCCTGTTTTCGGATGTTTTACGATCCGGGGGGAAGTGCGATTTTAAAAAAACAAACAAAAAACGTAACCAAGATAAAAAAAAAAAAAAAAAGTTAAGATAAAAAAAAGAAAGTTAAAATTAATCATGTTTTTTTTTTTTTTGCTGTGTTATCTTTTATCTCATTGTTGCTTTTTTTAATTTTTTATTTCAATCCTCAGATCATTTTCTATTTAATGACCTTTAAATAAAGCAATTGCATTTTTATTTCTAATTCTTGTTACTTGGTGGTCATTGAGTGTTTTGTCCAATAATAAAACAATAAAAAAAGTCAGTGAGAAGAAAAAAAATTCAATCAATTAAAAATAATTCTGATGAATTATTTTTTTTCAGAGAGTTTTAGGGTTGATGTTTTTCTTTTTTTCTTACTCTATGCACTTACCAAATGAATGACTTTATACGATCAACTTTTCAACCCACAAGCTAGAGGTTGTTCATTACTTTAGCTATGTTTTTGAAAGGTATAACCTTGCTTTTTTTCTTGGCTTAGTCTTGCCATAAATTCAATCAAAAGTATCCCTGCATTGCCTATACCTAATCAAAAGATAACGTTTTTACCTATAACATCTGTGAATATATGTAACTAAGTAAATTTGGCTACCGTAGTTGAGGGCAACCCAAAAGCTCCTTTTTCAATAGCTACTACACCGAGGTGTAGGGGAGGGCATTATTCTTTTTCTTGGATTGCTCCACTTTACCGTTGATCCATACTTATAATGCTGAGTGTTAAGCAAGGTAGCATCAAGTACCATTTCTTGAGGTTTTGGGATGATTCAATTGAACTCCGGTCTCCTTGGCCATTAGCAAATACTCTACCAATATATGTACAAATATTATCATATTTACCAACCCCTCTGCTCGGCAGGATATGACACAAGGTCAATTTTTAAGTGGAGTTTAACAGGTTTGAATTCAGAGTTTTCCTTCTTCTAGACTAGTTGCCTCACCAAGGTAGAAGAACCCAGTCTTCCCTACTATTTACCCATAGCTGGAGGGAGAATAATTGGATTCATACCTTTCCCAAGGGTATTAATGCTATGTGAGATGCAATCAGTCTCGTCCAGGATTTGAACTCGTGTTGCCGTGTCCATTTCCTACGACAATAACCATTACACCATAGGCACCTGTACAAATATTATAAATAGTTAACAAAGTTTCGTAAAAACTTCATTATCTTAGCATAAAGGTCTTGACTTCATTGTTCATGATATTGCATTGATTTCAATTGTTTTACTGTAATTTTAAAAATATAAATAAGTATTTGGATGTTTTCTCTTTATGTTATTTGGGTGTTAAAGAGATAATGTATTTGTAAGCTAGCATAGCCAAAAGTTAGAGCTTTTTTTTACATGCAATTTATGTTAAAAACATCTTTATGTAGCAGAAAATTAAAGGTCATTCATTACATAAGGATGTACCATAAGCAAAAATTATTTTGTGTTGGTGTTCTGCGACAGTAAAGATAGTTTATTTCCATATACAAGGGTTAACTGAAAAGTTCTTAGACTGACCAAGATACTCTCTTGGAATGTGATCAAATGAGGTTTATTTTTCAACAGGATCCTCCTTGCTGTACTCACACTTCTTCCATCAGTGTTGCAGTGCTTTGATTCCATTGGTAAAAAAAGTCATCCTCAGCAGATATGACATCCCTATATGAATTTTTCATCCCACTCTTGGAGTATATATAATTTATCTAAAAATTTTCCCTTCTTTCTAATGACTGTAAAATGATGCTTTGAGCATTGTTAGAAGCAACTGATAATCTCATTGATATGTCATGAAAATGCCAACATTTAAAACTGGTGATTATTATTTGGACTGTTTAATCAATTTTTTTTTTCTTTTTCATTCCCAGTGTTTTAAGCAAAGAAGTCCTTGGAATATGGCCAGAGAATGCTGACAAGGCAGATGTGAACTGTTGTCATCTGTCTCCACATAGCAAGACATTAGCAACCGGTGATGATTTTGGCTATGTTAAACTATTCCAATTTCCATGTCCAGAAAAATATGTAAGCATTTTTTAAAATTCACATTCTTTTAATGTTTTGAAATTAATAAATCAATCATTAGATGCCTTAGTGGTGGCATATTAGTTTGTCTAGAATATAATGACCTATTCAATATGCTAACACAAAGGCATTTTGAATAGGTCATTATATTCTAGACAAACTAATAATATCAATAAAATTTTGATATATCAATAATATCATTATATTATAATATACATAAAGTAATAATATTATCCATAAAATCTGGTAATAATAGCAATATCCATGATGAAATAATCATATTAATATAATCTGGTTATAATAATATCAATAAAAAAGCGAGCTTGAATGGTTCTGTTGAAAATTAAAAAAAAAAAAATTGTGAATGATTTTGCTTGCTTTCAATTTAGAATTTCCTCTACTCTACCAATTTGAAATTGACTTTTTTCATGGAATTACATGGGTAGGGTCTTCTCTACTCCATAGATAAAATAGTAGAATGATCTCTGATACATGGACACAAGTTATCTTTAGGGGGTTTTATTCCTTCCTTTAGGGAATATCATTGCAATTTGACTACTTACTTATATACCCTTATTTTTGTTTTGAATTTTTACAAAATGATTTGACAAATATATCTTCTCTTTATAGAATATTATTTATAAATAAATGTACAATGAAAGTTCTACAGATAATGTAACAGAAAAATATTGTCAGAACCAAATCAAAATAAAGAGCAGATAACTCTTGTTGTTCAAGAGTTATGTGCCCCTCGTTTTCATTTTATGTATGACGGAAAGTTAGGTGATTTTGCTATCATATTTATACAATAGACAGGACCCACCGTCCCTTTCCGCTAGTTCCATAAGAAAATCAGTTTCAAATTTGTCAAGATTGAGTTTTTTTGAATGGAAAGGATGCAAAATTATATTAGAAAAAATGTTTCTTTTTAATTTTTAATGAGCAAGACCATGTAAGTTTACTTGTTCTGTGTTATATAATCATTATTTCTTCGCAGCTGTGTCGGTGAGGTTTAGAATATCTTCTACTGAAGATAGTAAGGCTTCTTTTTCGAGGATCTGGTGAATATGGAATACTCCTTCATTGTTATTACTCCCTGGTCCACTCAGATTCAGACTGGTAGTAACTGTTAAGGTCACAGACCTGTTTGAAAATTGTTTGTATTAGATAGGAATATTTGAAACTATATATATGTTTACAAATGAATGATTATTATTGACTGATAAAAAAAAAGATTGACTGTTTAAAATATAGTTATGATTACAAAACCCATAAAGGTATTGATATGCCATTAAAATAAACCATTTTTTATGGTGTATCAGTTGTGGTGGAAAAGATTTTTTGTATGCATTTTCTTTTTTAAATAGAGGAATTATATTATCTCTTGGGAAGAAGACATGGCCCTGGAGGTGACCGTGTTGTCTGTAGGAGTATGGATGTAACTTACAAGACACATTAGGTTAACTGGTCACGCAATTGCCATGACTAGTTAATTTGGCTTGTGTGTAATATGGACTGATGGCTCAGTGGTAGAGTTTCAGCTCTGCATTCTGTGGTTACTGGTTCAATCTCCAGTGGGGGAGATCACGGTATACCCTGCTGACGAGACCTAATAAGGTTGAAACAGCTGTCCAGTGGTTCCGTATATCATATGAAAGTATTTGCTGGATTTTCTGGTCATTGTAATTCAATTCAGGAGATTTTAGGTGTCATCTTCTTTAGTTTTTAGAGGATACAAATGCTTTATTATTATTTTTTTTTGTTCTTAATGATAATTTTTATTATTACAGGCCCCATTTAAAAAATTTGTTGGCCACTCAGCCCATGTGACCAATGTTCGATTTATGCCAAATGAAAAATACCTGATCAGCACTGGAGGTGACGATTGCAGGTGAGAATAAATTGTGGTGTATACACAGGCTCATATTTAAGCTTTAAGAGACTCCTGGGCTATTAGAATTTGGGGTCCCTTTATTACGTATGTTCACCTCCCCTTGCCTTGTTTATATTTACCAACCCCTTCCATATAAACAGGATGTGACTCAAGGTCAATTTTTTAAACAGAGTTTAACAAGTTTGAATTCAGAGTTTTCCTTGTCATAGATTGGTTGCCCTAGTAAGTTTAAAGAGCCCAGTCTGCCCTACTATTTACCCTTAGCTGGAGAAAGAAGAGTTGCATCATACCTTTCTCAAGGGTATTAGTGTTATATGAAATGTGAACAACCTCATCTATGATTTGAACTCTGGTTGCTGTGTCCAGTTCCAATGATGATAACCATTACATTATAGGAACCTCCCCCCTGTCTGGTTTTGCACTATTTTTTTCTAATTTGTACAATTTTGTACTTATTACATGTCTGTTTTGTGAAGTAGTAAAGCTGAGCAAACTGGACAAAATTTTACATAACTAAAAATCTATATTAAAAATCTATATGTATTTTTAAAAAAATGCATCAATATCTAAATGGGGCTCCTTCAAAGGAATCTATCAAATTTAAAAGACCCACTCCATCTAGAAGGGCTCAAATCTTCCTAATTGTTTCAAATTAGTTCAAGGAACTCAATTAAATCTGAAAATAAAATTCCTCTTTTCTTATATATATGTTTGTTTTGTTTTTGTTTTAAGTTTTATGAGAGGACCAAGACTAGAAGACTCTTGAATGCTTGTCTAGTCTATACTAGTCTATATATAAATCTGGCACTGTGTATACAATGACCTCTGTATTTTCAAGTCAGACTTTAACTTTATGTTGATTCATTCTATAGCAGAGGTGGGCAGTAATTTTCATTATCAGGCCACATTGGAACTTTTGAAAATCTTGCAGGCTGTGTTGAATTTATATAACCAAAATTTAAGAAATATTCTTGATATTGGTATTTTCTAATCAATTTAAACTTTTTATACATATGACAATTTTAAAGATAATGCAGGTAAATAAACTTGAGAAAATGATTTTCATAAGACACACCATATATATTGGCTGAACAGAGGCAAAAATGCAAAGTTTTACTGGTTTAAATATTTTGTGAAATCTTTTGCTATTTTTTGGCCTTTTTTGTTATATGATTTTATATTATCCCATTCTTGTATGACATGTAAATGTGTTTAAATGAAAATATTAAAATTCTTGCTTATTCAATTTCATTCCATTTCCTACTTTGTATTTGCATCTATCAATTTTCATTCAATTATATTTCTTGCTTTTGCCATTTTATTCTCTTTCCTACTTTTTCAGTTTCATTCTTTGTATTTCTATCAATTTTCATTCAATTATATTTCTTGCTTTTGCCATTTTATTCTCTTTACTACTTTTTTAGTTTCATTCTTTGTATTTCTATCAATTTTCATTCAATTATATTTCTTGCTTTTCCTATTTTATTTTCTTTCATACTTTTTCAGTTTCATTCTTTGTATTTCTATCAATTTTCATTCAATTATATTTCTTGCTTTTGCCATTTTATTCTCTTTCCTACTTTTTCAGTTTCATTCTTTGTATTTCTATCAATTTTCATTCAATTATATTTCTTGCTTTTCCAATTTCATTCTCTTTCCTTTGTTGTATTTTGGTTAATTTTCATTCAATTATAATTCCTGCTCTTTCAATTTAATTTTTTTTCATTCTTTATATTTCTATCAATTTTCATTCAGTTATATTTCTTGCTTTTCCTGTTTTATTCTCATTGCTAATTTTCCAATTTCATTCTCTTTCTTTTGATGTATTTCTATCAATGTTCATTCAATTATATTTCCTACTTTTCCAATTTTATCTCTTTCCTTTCTGTTTCTTTCAATTTTTGTCCTTCTTCCTGATTCTCTTTTTTTTTTTTTTTTTTTTTTTCTCCAGTTTTGCTTGATAAATAAATGACTTGAAAAATTCTATTTTTTTTTTCAGTGTATTTGTATGGAAATGTCAGTAGTGCCAAAATGGATTCTTGTGCCAAAAAAAAAAAAAAAGAAAAGTGAAACACACACATTGGATTTTTTTCAAAGAATTATTTTATTTATTTATTTATTTTTTTTTGCATTTTTAAAGCTCACAGATAACAAAATAATTACTCCTACCAACAATCTTTAATGTTGCCAATTCAGATATTTTAATTCATCTTCTTTTTACATATAAATCCAATTTTCTTCCTTTGTAATTTGTAAAAGTCCCTAAACTGAAGTCTTCATATACTTCTCTTTCTTTACATTAGGGAAACTCTTTAAAAAATATGATAGTATTAATATGTTCAATGGCAAAGGATGTTTTCATTATCTAACCCCTTCAGGGCAAGATGTTAATTATGCAAACATCCCCCTTTTTGAAATCTGCACCTTGTCTTCATTTTGTCCTCTGCATTCTGCTAAAAGCATTTTTAAACAGTAAAATCCTTACAGTACTCCATGTATGAAATTGCAGAGCCATGTCACAATATATTTCAAGTATAAAATAAGATAATAAATATAACAGGGAAAAACTTATAACTTGAAGTTTTACTTACCTAAATTTCTGAGATGAAGCTTAATAATTTTTATTACTTATTTTTATTACTATTGTCTTCATCTTCTTTGTTATATTTACAACATTTTGGCTGATGCATACTTCAGCTTTTTTCAGGTATTTTAGGTTGAACTTAGGAGCCCACACAGAACTTTGAACTGAACCCTTTGTTTAATCCTTGGGGCTCCAGCAGAACACATGCTGCAATAGATAAAAGAATTTATTCTAAAAGTGCCTCTGAGTGAAATCATCTGGAGGTTGCAGGTTCAATCCTGATTACAGGTAGATAACAAAGAATACTTACTATAGCTTAACACTTGTACTCGGTTATGGTTAATGGAATTAAAACAATCTATCCCTATGGATTAATTAAAGGGTTCAGTTTGAGGTTCTGTGTTGGCTCCCTAGTTTGACACTTAAAGAAGGTCGAAGAGCATATTGGTTGAAACGTTGTCTGAATATTCTAAGTAATCAAAGTTTCACATTGTCAGTTCTTGGATAAACTAGTATTCAACTCATCGCATTGAATACTACCTCACCTGAGGATCAACAATGTGAAACTTTGAGTTGTGAGTTTTTATCCTGTTTTATCATCTTATTTTATACTTGATTGGTTGGTTGTTTGGGTTTTATGGCATATAAACCTTTGTAGGTCATTTAACACCAAATCTATTTTTATGCAAATAGTTCTATTTCAAACAATTCAGTTTAGCATGAGTACACAATTTAATTGTGAAAAACATTTCTATTTCAAGCTATTCAGTTTATTCAAACAATTCTAATTCAGCTAACAATAAGAACAGATTTTGTTTACACAGTCAAAAAAGTTCTATATTAAAACGATTCCGTTTAGTGTAAGTAGAGTTTCAATGTCAAAAACAGTTCCATTTTAAACAATTCAGTTTAGTATAAGCACACAGTTTAATTGTCAAAAACATTTCTATTTCAAGCTATTCAGTTTAGTTAAACAGTTCTAATTTAAGCAATTCAGTTTAGCATAAGTATGCAGTTCTATTTAACACATAGATAGGGCCTTATCTGGTGCTACCATTCCAGGCCAGAGTGAACCTAGGAGCAATGGCAATGAAGAGGTGCTCTGCATTCCCCAAAGCTCCAGCAGCACTGCAACCTCACCATCAGATTGTTTAGTGTCATATCCATGGGGTGGGGTGCTTACCCTTCTGCAGAGGTTCAGTCAATGTATTCTACAGCCCTAGCCAACTGAGCAACAAGCTTCATGAGTTATTTAATGCCAAAGCTATTCTTATAGAAGAACAATAGGGGTACTATTTAACCCATAGCCAAGAAGATAAGTGGGTTCATATCTTTGCCAGGAGTATTAGTCTGAAAGTGAATGTGAAACTTTGAGTTGTGAGTTTTTATCCTGTTTTATCATCTTATTTTATATTTGAATTATTTACTGACCTGTTTAATGAACAACATTTTAAGGCTAATTTTTCACCTCAAAAACAAGGGGTGGTTCATTACACAAGATATGTCTTTGAGATGTCTATACTTACTTTATTTCTTGGCCTAAACTTACCATAACTTTGATCCAAAGTGTCCTCGCATAGCCTAAAGTTACTTAGGTATAAACAAAGGTTATTTGTTAAGATAATAAAGTTTTTACTTATTATTATTTACTATAACACCTGTGCATATAAAAAGTAAGTAAAGTTGATGACTATAGTTGAAGGTGGCCCAAAGGGTCCTATTTCAAGAGCTACTACACCAAGGTGTTGGGGAGGGTGCTACCCCATTCCCTGGATTGCTCCACTTTACCCTTGATCTGTACCTTATAATGCTGAGTGTTAAGCAAAGTGGCATCAAGTACCATTTTTTGAGTCTTTGGTATGACTTGACCTGGGATTGAACCCTTGTCTCGCAGACCATTGGCGAATTATTGTATATGTATTTATTTTCATCCATATCATCATAGATAGAAAAGATTAGGGCTATCTATATCATATGGTAGCTACTTTATAGAACTAGTGAAGTTTCACCAGGTGTGTTATTTTTCTTTTGTATTTACCCAATGTCTGTACACCATCGGGATATGACACAAGGTCAATTTATAAGTGGAGTTTAACTGGTTTGAATTTAGAGTTTTCCTTCTCTGTCTTTCCATACCAAAGTTAAAGAGCTTAGTCAGCCCAACTGTTTACTGATTACTCCCTGGTCTACTCTGATCCAGATTGGTAGTACCTGTTAGGGAACTATCTATGGATCAAATAGAGCTGAGATAATATTCAAAATGTTTTTGTACTATATAAATACATTGGCTCTTAAAACAATGATATTACAACTAATCATGAAGTGTTTAATCCATTATAACCCAAATTTTTATTTTCTAATCTGTAATGAAATTATTATAAGGAAGCATAAAAATGGATAGTAAACACACTGAAATATCCATTTAACTTTTGTTACTGTAAATATGTAAATATAAATATAAATCTTATTAATGAAAAATATACTCTAAATATTATTAATGAAAAGTATACTTTAAATTTTATTAATGAAAAGTATACTCTAAATTTTATTAATGAAAAGTATACTTTAAATTAACCAAAATGTAAGTATTTAATAAGATTTTCAAATTTGTTTTAAATGTCCTTAAACCAGAACATTGGGTGGTAATGAGTTAACTGTTTAAAATGATAGTGAAGATATGATTTTTTGATCATTTATAATTTGAGACCATAATTGTTAAAATGACTTTGGCAAAAGATAACCCAACTAGACTTGAAATGCTATAAAACCAAGTAAGCAATGATCTGATTATGTTTATAACTCTCTTAGGTTCCCTAATATTAGGTTAATAAATAACACTTATGATTTTGCGGGTGGAATTGAAGATAATTAACAGTAATTAAAGATTAAATGTATCACATGACCTCTGAAATATCAACTCAAGTCAGTTGACATTTCAGAGATTAGTATGATACATCTAATTATCTTCATATTTTGTGATAACTGACTTGTGTCAAGAACTTTTTTAGAGCTTTGATGAAAAGATTGTATGGAGAATTAGATGAATGTAGTTAGATGAACTTTGTCTGAAAACAGTATTCATTGATAAAAGTAGATACTCTGAAAGAAAACACAACTGCAACATCTTGAATGCACTTTAATTTATTTAAGATTACATGTTCGAATAATACAACTGGCTTAGAGTAGATGATCATATAAACAAATATACAAATTAATATCTCTACAAGTTCCAACATAAGGGGGCGTATCAATAGTAACCTTATTCCATATTTATATTCTGTATACCCTCCTTGGGGATTAATATGGACCTATAGTTTTGCATGTATATGAATGTACAGGTGACAGATACAGTGTGATACATTATCCTACACCAAAGATTGAAAATTTTTTTTAGAATGTCTACTACTTCAAAAACATAGCATATATATATATATGCTATATTTTTGAAGTAGTAGACATTCTAAAAAAATTTTGTGCTATATATATATTTTTGGAAGTTATTTATAACTTCCAAATATATATGTATATTTATACATATTTTATATATATTTTATATATATATGCTATGTTTTTGAAGTAGTAGACATTCTAAAAAAATTTTGTGCTATATATATATATATATATATATATATGAATCTAAATCACTTATCTTCAGACTGTTACAATTTTATCTTCTGTCACTTTATTCATCTTCATCATTTAATCTTCTGAACTAGTAAGCCTGATATTTTGGGCTGAGTGCTACTTTACTATACACAGTAAACCCAATGCATAGGTTTGGATACTTAATAATAAAAGCTTGGCTTATTATATTGGCCATTCACTTTTATCTTTTTGCCGTGGTGCATTTGTGAATAAATCTAATGGTTGAAATGCACTTTTGACCATAAAATTAAAAAAAAAGTCTATTGGAGTTTCACAATTACAATATTACAATACATTGTTGGTATTGATGGGTATATCATACAAGTGTGTTTAAAAGAAAACTTTTTATTCATCGAAAAATGACTCTTTTACTAGAGTCTTAGAAGTTACAAGATCCAAAATTTTTTAGTAATGTGGACTAAAGTTGCATCTCACCCTTACGCATTAAGTATATTTTTGGCAACTTTAATTGCTCTCTGCATCAAAAGGGTTAATAGAATAATAGGATAATTTCAAATAAAGATATCTGTATACTTGAATGAATTTTGGATATATTTTGTTCTTGATAGTTATTTTAGTGAATTTTGTGAGCTCAGGTACAGGGTATCTGATATCCAAAAGAGTTAATGCTTATAAAGTTATTAGTTTGTGCCCGTGGTGTAATGGTTATTGCCATAGAAAATGGACACGGCGACATGAGTTCAAATCCTGGACGAAACTGATTGCATTTCACCTAGCACTAATACCCTTGGGAAAGGTATGAATCCAATTATTCTCCCTCCAGCTATGGGTAAATAGTAGGGCAGACTGGGTTCTTCAGCCTTGGTGAGGCAACTAGTCTAGGAGAAGGAAAACTGTGAATTCAAACCTGTTAAACTCCGCTTAAAAAATTGACCTTGTGTCATATCCTGCCCGAGCGGAGGGGTTGGCTAAATAGGATAAAGTTATTAGTTATAAATAGTGAACATTGTTTTACGTATGAAGTTAAGAGTCACTCTTCAATCTTCTTAATTGGAATAAATCTCAGTCTGGCAACTCTAGTTAACAATTGCTCATACTCAATTTTCAACAGCCCCCAATTGGTTGTTACTGTGAAATATGCCGACTGCATCTCTCACCAACAAGTGTCTTGGATATGTTCTAAACTATCTGATGGTGAGGCTCCAGTTCTAGAGCTTTGGGCAATATGGATTACTTCTCCATTTCCATTACACCCAGGTCCACTCTGACTCTGTGCTAGTACCAGTTAGTCTCATCGATGGGTCAATCAGAAATATTTAGTAATTTCTATACTTGAAACTAAAACCATTTAATTGTGTGCAAACAAATAACTAGTGTTAAATTGAATTATTAATATTGCATTGCAATACTTAGAACGAATTAACTATGTGCAAATGAATGAATGAATAATGTAGAATATAATTACTTGTATTAGATAGCAATACTTGAAACCATTTAACTGTGTGCAAACAAATGAGCTCTTGCTTTGCTTTACTTAGAAATTGTTCCCTAAGGTTTTTTTTCTCACCCCACTTGTTTATGAAATTTACTTATTTTAATTGATTGACTATTGAAAAAGTGCTGGATAAAAGAGTCCCTTTAGTTTAATTTTATTATTCTAAACTGATTTAATGAAATGATTCTCCTGATTCAATTAATTATATACATAAAAGAGTGTTCAAAAAGTTCTAAACTTCATCCAGAAAATGAACATAGCGGAACATTTTTGTTATGGCTACACTCTACCACTTCTTTTAAAATTGGAAAAATCTGAATTGAAATATTCAGCTATAATTCTTTTTTCTGGGTGTGGCTTAGAACTTTTTGAATGACCCTTGTGTGTGTGTGTGTGTGTGTGTGTGTGTATATATATATATATATATATATATATATATAATGTGTGTGTGTGTGTGTAGAAAAATTGATAAGGTAATCCAAGTGGAAGGAGAGATTTATTGAGAAGTCGACACTATAGCATTTCGGTTCTACTGAACCATCATCAGGACCATGAGGGGTGATATTAGCAATGTTAAGTCAACGATGGATGTTTTATGGTCCTGATGATGGTTCAGTAGAACCAAAACGCTATAGTGTCGATTTCTCAATAAATCTCTCCTTCCATTTGGATTATCTTGTTATCAATTTTTCTACATATTGTCTGATTACAATCCTTTATTTACTTTCATATATATATATATATATATATATATATATATATATATATATATATAAAATAGTGGAATTATATAAGATCATAACAACCTATCAAAACAATCTTTAGTATAAAAAATAGCCTGCACTTAACCATTCAAAATCTCCTGAAGAAAAGTCCAAAACATGTGTAGAGCAAAATTATATGAAATAATAAAAACATAAATAACAAATTTGAAATCATTTGCAGACCTATTTATTTTAATATATATATAAATAAAAAAACAACTTTTACATAGACTAGAGATCTACACAGACAATTAACTTCAATAGGACATTCACAAACATTAATCTAGAATTAAACAAAAATAAAATCTATCTAGTGTATTTATACATGAGTATATGTACATATTCACACACACACAATATATATATATATATATATATTTATATAGAGAGAAAGATCATTAATTTATATATACATTTACATACAAAGAAAATTTACATACATATATATATATATAGAATTAACTTAAATCGCGAGTCGAAAATCTTCTACTAAAGTTTCACCTTAACGGATCATCAGGAAGCCTAATTTCGAGTCGAAATTAGGCTTTAAGTTAATTCTATAATTGGCTCCATTGTATTGTGTTGAGCACTTTAGTAATTATAGCATTGCAGCATTCGCGGAGGGTTTTTTGGTTTTCTTTCGACTACTGAATGCGTACCCCTTGATTTTTTTCAAGGAGTCGGACAAGGTTGGCCTTTTCTTTCTTTTTTACCCAAAGAACTTTTTTCTTTTTCCCCTGGGCGGTGATTCGAGGTACTTTTATCTCTTGTTCCTGACCAGGGGTTTTTTGTTTTTTCCAATACCGTGAATACTGGTAGATATTAGATTAGTAAATATATATATATATATACACATTTACACGTCTTCATGGACAATTAACTCCAATGGGACCTTCACTGACCCATATCCTAGAATTAAAAAAGATCACATCCTATCAAAACAATCTTTACTATAAAAATAACAACCGAACTTAACCATTCAAAATTTCCTGGAGAAGATAAAAAGTCTGAAAGCTCAAGTATGGGAAATAATAAAAACCTGTATAATAAATTTGAAATTTTTTGCGAGCATATTTGTTTTAAAATATTTACTTTTTTCTTGCTGGACTAATAACAATCTTATATATATGAAAAAAGGAAAACAATATAGAAAATTAAATTGATGTATTTCACTATAAGGATATCTTCATCAGAAATGAAATTTTATTTTGCTAAAATAATGTCTTCATGTGAAAAGAGAAAGTGAAGGTTTTATATTTTATTTTGAAATAAGATTTTTTTTCTTTGTAGATATTATGTATCAGTTTTAAGTTTTAGGGCTTTTTGTTTCATTTATTGTGTTGTTTGTGTCATCCCAGATTCCTTCAAAGAATGTGAGGTACTAAGTATCTCACATTCTTTGAAGGAATCTGGGATATTAAGCAACATAAATAATATCTATTAAAATAGATATAAGTGAATAAATAATAAAGCAACATGCTTCACTCTCTCTAGTTATGTGCCGATTTCGTTTTTGTGAAATAAAATTTCATTTCCGATGAAATTAACCTTATAGATAAATATTTCAATTTAAATTTATTCCAAACTGCAGATGCATTTGTATGATTATGTAATAGCATCACATCCCCGAGCTGAAGTGTAGAGATGTGATTCAGGTGGGGTTAAAGGTCACTTTTGTTTTAAGTAAGTAATGAGAAAGTTTTACATTTTTGAATATTTGCAGTTACATTTGAGCAGTGCTATAGAGTGGATACATGTTTTTGGATTTATATATTTACCAACCCCTCTGCATGAGTAGGATATGACAAAAGGTCAGTATTTAGTGGAGTTTAACAGGTTTGAATTCAGAGTTTTTTTTTCTCCTAGATTGGTTGCCATACCAAGTTTGAAGAGCTCAGTCGGTCCAACTATTTACTGATACCTGGAGGGAGACGAGATGGATTCATACCTTTCCCAAGAATATTTGTGCTATGTAAAATGAAATGTAAACAGCCTCATCAAGGATTTGAACTCGGGTTGCAATATCCATTTCTTATGATGGTAACCATGACACCACAAATGCCTAATGTGTTTTTAGATTTAACATAATAGAAGTCCTTAAGAAGAGGTTTGGATATTTTCTGTAGAATATGCAGGGAGTTTCCTCTTTCCTATGAAGGACAGTTTAGAAACTCACAAAGATGGCTAGCCTGAATTATTAAAACATTAATAAACATTGGAACTAAGTTGTAAATGCATGTTTGTTCCTTTCTTTTGTCTCTAAGATGAATTCACAACCTTTTCAAGATTATATTTTTGTGAGATACAATGTTGCAGTTTGTGATTTAATCAGATGAGAAACACTTTGGTTCTGCTGGGTGGAGGGCTGGCTTAGAAGACGCTGACTATATCCTCTGCAGATGAGTACCCCAATCAACAACAAAAAAAGGTAGTGTCCTGGGTATGACACAAAACTGCATTTGATGGTGAGGCTCCATACTCCCAAGATCTTTTGTTTGCATTTTGAGTAGGATTTTTTGTGTTGCAGAGCAGAGGTTTGTTTTTGAGTTTGATGTTTTAGAAGGCATTTGTTAAGGGGTTGGATATTTTCCTTAGAAAGCAAAGAGACTTATCTCTCTTTGAAAGATAGTTTGGAGACTCATGGAAATGGCTTGGCCAAATTATTAACATATCAATGTGGAAACCAAACTGTAACATGTTTGTCTGTTCTTTTGTCATTGGGATCAAGTGACAACTTTGTTCACCATGTGAGAAACCAACAATGTCACTAATATATATATATATATATATATATATAAGATTCACGTTTGAAAATGATTTCAACATTGGTATTTAACTTTTTTTTATTATTATTATTCCATATACTTATTCTACATGTGTTTCAGACATTTCCGTCCTTAGCAGGCGGTCAGGCAGGATTTGAATTTTGGCTGAGTGTTAAGTTTCTTCAAGAAAAGAGCAAAACAATCTTTACTATAAAAAGTAATTTAGAGTGTTCGCCAATGGCCCGGGAGACCTGGGTTCAATCCCAGGTCGAGTCATACCAAAAGACTTTAAAAATGGTACTTGATACCACCTTGCTTAACACTCAGCATTATAAGGTACGGTTCAAGGGTAAAGTGGAGCAATCCTGGGAATGGAGTAGCGCCCTCCCCTACACCTTGGTGTAGTAGCTATCGAAAAGGGAGCCTTCGGGTCACCCTCGACTATGGTCGCTAACTTTACTTTACTTACATCACATAGATTTGAAACAGAATGCCAACAACAGAAATAGAATGTTTAAAATCTTCACGAACAATCAAGTCCTAAGGGACAATCACAGACACAAAATCTGGGATTAAACAAAATTTAAACAAACTATTTAAATAATTATTACTATAAAAGAAACTTAACACTCAGCCAAAATTCAAATGCCCTCTGACTGCCTGACAAGGACTGAAATGTCCGAGACACTTGTAGCATAAGGAATAATAATAAAAAAACCGCTAAATATCAAATTCGAAATCATTTGCAGATCTATTCATTTAAAAAAAATATGTATATATAATGTTTTCTCCCCACATTATGTTAGTAAGTTTATGAGTTTCATGTATTAAAAAAAAATGCAATCTTCAGATGAAATGTTTTAAAAAACACATGAAATTTATAGACCTGAAACTAATATGAGAAGGTAAGAAGACACACACACACATATATATATATATATATATATGTGTGTGTGTGAGTATGTGTATGGTATTTTTCTCTGCATAACCTTATTCATATATATCTACATATATTATAAACTTTACATTGAGAATTTAATTTGGATAATTCCATTTAAGTATATCTATAGAATCTATTGATATTATATATATATATATATATATAAGGTTCCTGCTCTGTTGGGCAGTATTTGAGCACTTTTGAATTTAAGAAAAATGTTTTTATTACAATTTGTTCATTTCACTATATATATATATATATATATATATATTGTGTAATTCCTTCTGCTTTGTAAACAGGTATGAATATTGAATTTTTTTTACTGTTATTAGAAATTAAATAAGCAAATTGTTTTTTTTTTTTACTTAATTCTCTTTTGTGTCAAATATTGTTGTAATCTCAAATCCTAAGTAACATTTCATGTCTATATCTGAATTTGGCAAAAGTTGGTGTGGTATCAACTTGCGTGTGAAAATGCTAAAAAAAAGAAGAAAAAAGCTAATCTCATTATTATTATTGTTTTGTTATTTTTTATTACTAATTATTATTATTATCTAATTATCATACACTAAATATATCTCAATCTGAAAATTTGTTTTTTTTAATAAAACTAATTTTAAAATCATTGTTTGTTTATCTATTAAAATTTATTTACTAAGGTAAGTCAAAAATTTTCAATATTTTGGTAACATAAGGTACAGTTTAGCAACTTCAGATGCTTTTCCCAGGGTCATGAAAGTGATGCTGAACTTGCCTGATACTCTTTGATTATAACTCACTGGATTTGCCTCAATGGCTTGGAGCATGGCCTTGGAATCCACGGTTTTAGGCCTATCTAACCTTATCTGATCATTGAGGTTCTTATAACCTGAACAAAATTTCTCGACCCATCTGCTTACTGTACTGTAAACAACTGCACCTTCACCTTTTGTATAACAAATGTTTTTGGTTGGTTCCATGGCATTATTGTTACATATTGACCTTTGACAGCATGTTAACTGTGGATTTTTAAACAGGATATGCACCTGTTTAAATAAAGGACAGCGGAAATGAATTTTGAATTGTGAACCGGAAGGAAAATGTGTGGGTGTTAAGAATATTATATAATGACAAGACATTTGGAGTCATTTGGAGATTAACTTGAGGAGGGGTGCCTAGCAGCCCTCTCGCTGAGAACCTCCCATGAAAGAAGCAGACAGACGGCCAGTCAGGAGAAGCAGGCAGTCAGAGTAAAAGCTCCCTTGGGCACTGGTCCTGGGGGACAGTAGCCCCACATTGAGAAGTGGCCCTGATAAGTCCCATCAAAGAAGCAGGGCTCTGAATATATGTATCACAATGTGGTGTAAATATGACTCTGTCCCCAACACGGTGTCAATGATAGCAGTCATCCATTTCTTGGTCTCACTGTCTCTGTCTCTCTTTCACTTGAAGCCATTTAGACCCTTTTATGATAATAAAGAAAAGATATATATTTTTATAATGAAAAAGTGTTATGGTCTCTTCATTACATCATTGGCTATATAAGATTATGGTCCAGTTTAAATTTGTCAAAACAAGTTTATCTGTGCAAGTTTCTAAGTACACATAGAGGGAAACATTGTAAAACATGTCAGCAAACCAACTACTATGGTATTACCAACCATAGCAGATAGTTGCTATGACTTGAACTGCTTTGGTCATGTGATATACATCTTTCGAACTTTCAAATACCAAAACCTTTAACTCATAATTGTACAAATCTATCAGAAATTATTTTTACTACAATTAGAATTTCAGTTGCCATGATGGTGTAGAATGATGAAAATTATGTTTGAAATTGAAACTTATGGAATTGGTCATTTGTTGCCAGTATCCCAAAGTCCATTCTAATCCAGAGTAATATTACTTGTTGGGTCAATTAGACATGTTTGAAAATTATTAGTATTAGATAGGAATACTAGAAACCTTTCTAATTTTGTGCAAACAAATTATTAAAAAATAGAAATAGTTACTTTAAACTATATAATTGTACAAATCATAACAGTGTTGGTTGTCACTAAATCACTTTGTGAGTCTGTGGCAAACCAAGTGCAATAGAGAGCTTAATTGTACAAATTATTAGTAATTGATACAAATACTTGAAACTATTATAACTGCAAACAAATTATTATAAAATAGAAATAGTTACTTTGAAGCATATAATTGTGCAAATTATTAGTATTTGCTAAGAATACTTGAAACAATATTGTACAAATTATTAGGATTTGATAGGAATACTTGAAACTATTATAACTGTGTGCAAATTATTTGTATCAAATTTGTACATTCTGTAACCAATCAGAATATGCTGTTAAACAAACAGTCAAACCACAAAATTTTATCCTCTGTATTTATCCCAATCTGTTGACATATATCTAATCTGGACTTGCTTTGGGTTCTTGTCTATTTCAACCTGTCCATATCTATCTATATAACTTGTTGGGTTTTTAATATCTTTCTATATAACTTATTCTGTTTATATCTTAACCTGTTAATATATCTGTATACAAGTCATATCTATCTTAATCTGTTCATAATTTTTGAGTTCATGTCTATTTCAACCTGTTCATATCTATATATCTACTTTGGTCAGTTCAGATCTACCAATAGTTATTTAACTCATTCTATTCATATCTCTCTCTCTATCTATCTATCATTATTCAACTCGTTCACTTCATATCTCTCTATCTATCTATCTATCTCAAATCTTTACCATCAATAAGCCATTGTCTGTTCACATTTATCTATTTCGTACTGACATTATTTAGCAGTATTAATTATTTTGAAAATTAATACAAACCAATGACAACAGACTAATTTTATAATTTCAAATGGTTTTAAGTATTCCTATGTATCATTAATAATTCAATTAAACATCAATCATTTGTTTGCACACAGTTAAATGATAAAACAGTTGTATTTCTAACAATTCAATTTAACATAAGTCATTTGTTTGCATACAGTTTAAATGTCAGACAGTTCTGTTTGTTCCATAGATGGGACCCTCTCAGGTGCTACCACCCTGGGCCAGAGTGGACCTGGGAGGGATAACAATGAAAGAGTACTCCTCATTTCCCAAAGCTTCTGGATTGGATCCTCACCATCCTGCTAAGAAGTAGTTGGTGTATTCTACAGCCTCAGCCGGCAGGATTATCATCAAAATGAATACGTATGTGACAGTTGATTACTGGGATTATGTGAGCTTCTACAAAAAGCAAAATATGAATAAAATGGATATTCTACCTCTGGCTGAATTATGGAATTAGCACTCTTATAGGATGTTCACTTAAGTTTTTTTTTATTTAGCAGTAAATAAACTAATACCAGATAAGATGAAAAACATTTTTATTGAATAGCTGAACATTCTGGTTTCATAAGATATTCCT
Organism: Sepioteuthis lessoniana; assembly: GCA_963585895.1. Taxonomy (NCBI): domain Eukaryota; kingdom Metazoa; phylum Mollusca; class Cephalopoda; order Myopsida; family Loliginidae; genus Sepioteuthis; species Sepioteuthis lessoniana. The sequence goes on along the minus strand of OY757940.1, from coordinate 47,563,511 downwards.
TAATCAAACTGAATTAAATTATTTAGATTAATGATAATTTTTTTCAAAGCCATGCAGAAGAAAATATAGGATGACCCTGTGTTAAAGGAAGAAAATATAGAATGATCTTATAATTTTCATTCCTAAAACTAATACCAGTAGAAGTTGGCCCACAGTTCGAGACGTCAACAAGTGGTTAGATATATCTCGTTGAAAGGAAACATGACTCTAACAAAATAATAGTTAATTGAAACAATGGAAAGGGTCGTAAAACTCTTTCAAGAAAGCAATCCACTGTAGAGTGTGATGAAGTACATTGGCTTTTTTCCTCCAGTAATGCGTATCTTTTTGTAACATATTGACCTTCGACCGAGCTGTCAATCAAGAAACAGGTGCATCCGGTCGAAGATATCTGGGTATCACATTCACCTGTGGACGGGTTGAGTTCGGTGCAATTGCGACGCTCACAGGAAGCAGGTGTACGTCAAACAATTATATAACCAGGTGCCACAGACGGCTTGAGTTGGAGTCAGTTGCAGTTCGAGGCAGTGAGAACCAGCTCCAGACAGAGAGCTTGCGGCCTTCAGTGACCTCCGGTTGAGCAGCCCAGCAGAATGAGAAAGAAGTGCTGCTATAGTCAGAGGAACTCGGGGTCAATATGTTGCAGTCTCCTCCGTCTCCAACTCACCTCTCACATACAACCTTTTCGCAACCCTTTCGGGAATAAAGTGAGAGAAGTATATTTTTCTAAAGAAGTGTGTTCCTTCGTCATTATTGATGATTATGTTTCCGCATGTATATGTATACATATAGTTGTATCACGGCTATACAACATTTTTGTCTCCTCCAAAGTTTTAACATCCTTTTCTTTAAAAACCTCTTTCCTTCATTTTACTGACGACTGACTTCCACGAAGTATCAGTTGAAAGGTGCACGTGGAGTAATGGTTATCATCGTAGGAATTGTACACGGCGACACGAGTTCAAAACCTGGACGAGACTGAATGCATTTCACATAGCACTAATACCCTTGGGAAAGGTATGAATCCAACTATTCTCCCTCCAGCTATGGGTAAATAGTAGGACAGACTAGGTTCTTCAGCCTTGGTGAGGCAACTAGTCTAGGAGAAGGAAAACTGTGAATTCAAACCTGTTAAACTCCGCTTAAAAATTGACCTTGTATCATATCCTGCCCGAGCGGAGGGGTTGGTAAATAGGATCAGTTGAAAGGTGCCTAAGTTTTATGTTTGTTTTAGTCAATTTTAATCGTTATTAAAACCATGTTCCCTATATTACAACTTATTTTACCATGGTGTCGTACAAGAAATCTATGGATGTATGTATTAGTCGTTGGAAGACATTCTCGTATTGAGTGTGTCACCTTACATATAAATTACCTAAAATATCCATCAATGTATCCTTATCTTAAACATTTATCATATATACACAAAAAAGAAAAAATAGTTTCCTACTTCACTGTGAAATATTGTAATAAGTCATTGAATTATTTATAGATAATCACATTCGCACATAATACATACAGAGAGATACACATATATAGACACATATATGTATATATAAACATATACACGCATGATTACGTTCACAGACATACACTCTTGAACAAATGTATACACACACATACAAAGTAGATCCTCCCAAATAACGTGTTTTACACACACACACACACACACACACACACACACACACACACACACACACACACACACACATAATTGGTATTTGATAAATATGGTTGAGATCAAAGGTTACATTTATTGGAAAGATAGATTGTTGAAAATACTTTTTCAACCGTTTCTTACCTGTGAATACGCATGCGTAAACACAAGCAACCCCCACCCCCTATATAGTTATAAATCTGTAACCTCAGTTGAAAAAAACTTTTTGATAAAAATTTCTTTTTATACTTTATATATTGTGGGTCACTTGATGTATAGAAGCACAATATCAACAAAAATATGTACTATATGTCGTGTGCGTACGATATATATCAGTATAATATATATATAATGTGTGTGTGTACGATATATATATATATAATGTGTGTACGAGATATATATATATAATATATATGTGTGTACGATATATATATATATATATATATATATACACACGATGTATACAGGTGTGTATAAGATATATGTATGTGTGTGCGCGTGAGATATATCTTTATGAAATATGTGTGCGTATAATATATATATATTGTGCACAGAGATATGGTACACACACACCCACATATATATATAGTGCACATTTACGTAGATGTACGTTAACTCCCCCCATATATATGTTTGTGTGTGTGGGTGTATACATCGTGCACAAAAATATGGTGCACACACACACACACATATATAGTACACATTTACGTCGATATTGTATGTTAACTCCCCCTATATATATATATATATATATATATATATATATATATATATATATGTGTGTGTGTGTGTGTATGTATGTATATATATTATATATATATATATATCTCGTGCACAAAAATATGGTTCACGCACACACGCATATGTATGGTACAAATTTACGTAGATATTGTACGTTAACTCCTCCCTATGTATGTGTGTGTGTGTGTTTATATACAATATATATATATATCGTGCACAGAAATATGGTACACACACACACACACACACACATATATATATATATATATATATATATATATATAAGTACACATTTACGCAGATATTGTACGTTAACTCCCCCATATATATGTGTGTGTGTGTATTTGGTTTTCATTTTTTGCATGTTTTTGCGATATAAGACATTTCGTTGCTAATGAGAAAACAAATTAGATGCATCATGTTAACACTGAATAAAACCGTGTACGTCTATTTTACAACAACCACCTGTTGATCGCTTCAGTGCATTGTAAACAATCTCCTGGCTGATCAGATAGTGCTATTATTATTATTATTATTATTAACAAGTTTTGTCGACTTCTTAAAGAGGCTTTTACAAGCACAAAAAATACCACTTGATATGTTACAAGTTTTATTTTTCTTTTTGTAAATAATTTTGAATATATATTTGCCCAACACTTCTGCTACAATCAGGAAGAGACACCAGGTCAATTTTTAAACGGAATACATTTAGTCTGAATTTAGAGTTTTCCTCTTCCTAGACAGGTTGCCTTATCAGAACTAAAGAGTCCCAGTCTGACTTACTATTTACACATATATGTAAAAGAGATAGATTCATGCCATTCCTACCCAATCATGTTTACTCTTGTACTCCTTTTGTGCCAGTTGGCTACATTCATTTTTTTTTTTAGATGAACCATTTCATCCCTTTCTGCACATAATCTACACTTGCTCTTTCCTTTTCTTAACCATGTCCAGGTTTTCTCGTGTGCAGTCTCCCTAGTTTGTCATCGGCTGGGACTGTAGAATACATCGACTGCATCTCCGCAGAGGGGTAAGACCCTCTCTCCAACGAGTGTCTGGGATATGGCACTCGTTGACAATCTGATGGTGAGGTTCCAGTAATGCTGGAGCTTTGGGGAACGTAGAACACTCCTTCATTGCCATCGCTCCCAGGTCCACTCTAACCCGGAGTGGTAGCTACGGATAGGGTCCTATCTATGGGTCAAATAGAACTAAAATACGTCCTTATGCCCAAACTGAATTACTTGAAATAGAACTGTTTTGATATTTAAACTGCGTACCTATGCTAAAGGGAATTGTTTGAAATAGAACAGCGTTTGTATGCCAAACTGAATTGTTGAAATAGAACTATTTTGGGATTTAATTGTATGTAGACAATAAAAACTATAGTCATACTGAATTGAATTACTTGAAATAGAACTGTTTTATATGTACAAAAATGGATTTGGTATTAATAACCTACAATGGTTAATGTGCCATCAAACCAAACCCTAGTTTGTCACTTGAAGAACCCATACAGTTGTTTTTCTTCCTATTTTTGTTTTCTAGATTTTACTGTTTTATTGTTTGTTTTTATGTTTAATGGCTGCTGTAATGAGTCTTTCTTTGCTCTTTTTAGTATATTTTTCGAGTCCTATGTGTCAAATAATGCGTCCTTATGCCCAAACTGAATTACTTGAAATAGAACTGTTTTGATATTTAAACTGCGTACCTATGCTAAACTGAATTGTTTGAAATAGAACTGTTTTGGGATTTAACTGTGTATAAACCAAAAAAAAACCAAAAACAAATTATAGTCATACTGAACTGAATTGCTTGAAATAGAACTGTTTTATATGTACAAAAATGGATTTGGTATTAATAACCTACAATGGTTAATGTGCACCAAACCAAACCCTAGTTTGTCACTTGAAAAATCCATACAGTTGTTTTTCCTCCTATTTTTGTTTTCTAGATTTTACTGTTTTACTGTTTCCCATGCTGTTAGTGGCTGCTGTAATGAGTCTTTCTTTGCTCTTTTTAGTATATTTTTCGATTCCTTGAATTGATGCATCTATGTAATCCTTAATGCTAACAAGTTCTCTTCTTACTTTTTTCTTGACACATATATTCTGTTTATGTTAACTCTTGTTGGTTTGGTTTGGTTTTATGGTATTGTTACATATTGACCCCGGCTAAGCTGTCAAAAGAAGAAATGCACCTGTGTAAATAACAGGTGCATCCGGTCGAAGATACATATATAATGTTTATGTTAACTCGTTTATGTTATAATGAAGACTCATATATTCTGTTTATGTTAACTCTTGTTGGTTTGGTTTGATGGTATTGTTACATATTGATCCCGGCTAAATGGCAAAAGAAGAAATGCACCTGTGTAAATAACAGGTGCATCCGGTCGAAGATATCGGTGGGGGGCGACCTTGACTGTCGAGAGGTTGAATTGAGTGCGAATTGTGACGCTCGCAGGAAGGAGGTCGACGTCAAATTATTATATAACCCCGGCGACAGGAAGTTCAGATGAGTTGGAGAGAAGATGCTGGAATGAGAACCATGTCCCAGCAGAGGCTGGGCCCCCAGGGCCCCGGTTGAGCAGCCTAGGAGAACGGGAAAGAAAGGCTATGATAGCCAGAAGATTTGGGGGGTCAGTATGTTGCAGTCTTTGTTCGGTCTCCAACTCCCTCTCACACACAATCCTTTCAATAAAGTGAGAGGTATATTTTTCTAAAGAACTGTGTCCGCTCGTCTTTATTGTGTTGAATATGTTTCTGCATGTATATGTGTGTGTATAGTTGTTCATGGCTATACAACAGTATATCAACTATTGTTGGTTATTTAATGCCAAATCCTGTTTTTACATATATATCAAATATATGATTTGTAAATACATTTTGTAGATACAGACAGTTAAATGAACAAACAGTTCTATTTCTAACTATTCAATTTATCATAAAACAGCAAATTTGAATGGTTCCAAGTATTGCTATGTATAATTAACAATTCAATTAAACATCGGTCATTTATTTACACACAGTTAAATGATCAAACAGTTACATTTTTTATAATTCAATAGAGCATGAATTATTTGTTTGCATACTGTTTAAATATTAAACAGTTCTATTTGGCCCATAGATAAGACTCTATCAGGTGCTTCCACTCCGGGCCAGAGGGAACTTAGGAGCGATGACAATGAGGGTTACTCGGCATTCCCCAAAGCTCCTGCATTACTGCAGCCTTGCCATCAGATTGTTTAGTGTCAATCCAGGACATTGGTTTGGTGGTAAGGGGGTCTTACCCCTCGGCAGAGATGTAGTCGGTGATTCTACAGCCTCAGTCGACTGTCTTCTCTCGTTAGTAAAACCTTGTGCATCGTCATCAATTTTCTTGTACCTTTGTTGATTTGTCTGAGTTCCTCCCTTGTCCATTTTAAGAAGGGTCCGGAGTATCTTACAAGGAGTACTGCCCTCTTATTTTACTGTCGAGTTTGGTTTCGAAGAGATTTCTTATTCTTCTGAGGTATTATCTTTTTAAAAAACTTTTTCTTTCATCTCTGTTTGACGGTGTCCGCTTCTCAAGTGCTTGTTATTTTCCTTACAGCAGTGGGAATAATAATATTACAATATGTATATGTCCAACCCCTCTGTCACAAGCAGAATGCGACACAATGTTAATTCTTAAGCAGAGTACAGCTGGTTTGAATTTACAGTTGTCCCTCCTAGACTGTATTAATATATTTCCTATTGAAGTCAACTGCTGAGATTTTATTGCAAATTCGACTTCTGCATATTTGACTAAACTTATTTTGTCACTGGCAGAAAAATGGAAATACGTCAAGAGATTCTTTGATCACCCAGAACTTACATCTGTATGGATTTGATAATTCCTCATTAATATAAAACCATTCACGAGGGCGATATCTGAAACCCCCCTCAAAAAAAAAAAACAAAAACAAAAAAAAAAAAACAAACAACAAAAACAAAACGAAACAAAAGAAACCCCCAGCAACTAGTTAACCAAATTTATTATGATTATATATCAGCAATTGACGTTTAGTCGACATCTTTTTACTGGTTGAGAAAGGGAAAGACAAAAGAAATATGGTGAATAGGTGAATTGATAAATTGTATCGTATGGGTGAATTTGTTATATTTTGACCTTCGACCCGGCCCAAAAATACTATTCCAAGGTAATACACCAGAGTTATTATTTAACTCAGTTGAGTTTGGGTCCCAGAGCAGTTGCCAGCAGACTCCCAGAGGGTTAGAGACGAGATGTGGTAGGGAAGGCCACACCAGACCGAGGGGGCCCTCGGAAAGCCCCGATGGAGTAGACCCCAACATCAGGAGAACAATAAAGACACAACGTGACGGTCATAACAGTGGGGTCAAAATATGAAGTTTATGTTCGGTCTCCGGCATCCTCTCACATGCAAACCCTTGAACAACCCTTTCGAACCCTTGCAATAAAGTGAGAGGTAAAAATATTTGTAAAGAAGTCTTCCTGCGTCCTTCATTCCTGCGTCCTTTCTTCCTGTGTCTTCCCTCTTGCGTCTTTGATGTTGTGTCGTTGTGATGCATGAACGTTTAAATAACTATACAACAAATTGTTGCTGGTTCAATATGGGATTTCTAAATGTTACTGCTCTGTAAAAAAGCATGAAGCAAATGATTAAAACTTATTCTTGGTTTGGGTTTTTGTTTGATGGCAAATCAACCTTCCTGGGTTATTTAATGCTAAAGACATCTTTGTAGAAGAACAGTAGTGTTACTATTAAACCAATAGCTGTAGGATTAGGGGATTGATACTTTTTTTTCAAAAGGGTTAGTCTGAAAGAGAACCTAATAGCGTGACAGGAGTTCGAACTCGCTAAGTATGATGTCACAGTCCAGCACGTTAGCCGCTACAATGACGGGCCCTCCAAAAGCATACTCTTATCTAGATGGTGAATGTAAGTATTATATTCTTATATACTCCGTCAGTGGGCTATTCTTAGCAGGCACTGTTTTTTTCTTGTTTAGTTCGTATGGCAATAAAACTCGAGAAATCGTGAGACTTAAAGTATTCAGTTGGGCGTTTTCCTTTTTAAACATCATCAAGTCACGCTGCCAGCAAGGATTTCCCTGAGTCTCTATCATCCATCGCTCCCAGCAAGTCTTACAAACTGATGGAGATAAGTTCTTGCAGGTCGACCAACACTTGCACGTGCAGGTGTAGGGGGCCATAGAAGAATGTCATTCATGATTTCGTCTGTGCTTTACATTAGGTAAATTCGCCGAGTCAGCTGGGGCTATAGAATACGTCGAATGAATCTGTACAAAGGGAAAGACTCCACCTGCAATAAATGTCCTGAGTGTGATACTAAACCAACTGGTTGTAAGGCTCCAGTTTGGGAGCTTTGGGACATGATGTATTCCTGTTAATTGCTATTACTACCAGGTCCACTCTCTCACGTGGTAATACTTGCTAAGTTCCAATTAAGGGGTCAAATAAACATCTAGTACAGACAACTAGTATATCATTTATTACACTTGAAAGTATTAAAATATGTGCACAAAATAAATGATATCAGACCAAATTATGAGTATTATAGAGTGATACAAAAACTATTTCAATGTGTGCAAAAAACGATTAATATTAAGTAGAATCATAAGTGTTGGATACCAATACTAGAAACCATTTATCAACGAGCAAAAAAATGAGCTCTGGCTAGATTTAAAAAAAAAAAATCTTACCCCAAAACAATTTGCTTACAAATCATATATATATGGTGGTGCTTTCAACAAGTTTCCAGACTTTTTTTCGTACAGGCATTTAATATTGTCGTAGACTCTTGACAATGCAGTATGTTATTGCTATACATCTTATGAGATGACTGGCCAATTTTTATGATTTCAGGTTAAAATGAACAGCTACAATAGCAATTGGAATACACCCTACTAAAGTCTCATTGTCACAGTGGGTGGATTTCAAAAATGCAATCTGGACGTGAGGAAGAACGATATGTAATATAATTCTGTTTTAAACTTGGAAAAAATGCCACAGAAACGTATGGAATGCTTCAGACTACTTTTCGAGCATCTTGTATGAATCGAGCATGAGTTTTTGAGTGGCATAAGAGATTCAAGGAAGGCACGGAGTCTGTGAGGGATGATGAGAGGAGTGGGAGGAGTAAGGAAGTCAATACACCAGAGTTTATTGGCCAAAGGGTTAGGGTTAGGGTTACTATATTGAGGTTTTAAGGGAGTTCAGGAAGAGATTCCTTGGGAAGAGGCTAGCACTCTTCAAATCGGGTCAGTGGCATTTCCACCAGGACAATACACCAGTCCATAACTCCATCCTTATCACAGACTATTTGACTAAGATGGGCATCAAGACAGTTCCTCAGCCTCCCTATAGTCCAGACCTTGCTCCCTGTGATTTTTGGTTATTCCCTAAGCTCAGAGGCTGTCGTTATGAGACAATTGAGTAGATGAAAGAGGTTGTGAGGAAGGTCATTGACACGCTGACACAAGAGGACTTTGTGTTGCGTAGCCATATACACGAATATGGCCATGTGCAAAATAGACATGTAATGTTCATAACGATAGAATATATAAAGAACAGGAATCTCAAAAACACGTAACTACTTCTTGTTCAGGTACGAAACCTTTTTATTAACTTTGAGTTAAAGGTTTCGACGTAAGGAGGAGAGACACAATCTTCTATGCTGTCTTATTCATTTGGCCCCCAACTCGCGCGGCCCCCATCGGGCGCAAGTTTGCCTCGCGCCTGTGAGCTCCAAAATTGATCCTTCTCGTTTGGTGTCTAAAACCCGACTCTTATTTTCTTCAAATTCTCACACAAACTTCCGCGTGCTTCCGGTGCGTGACGTCACCCGCACCTTGTCACCCAGTATCGTCTCGGACTGTTATGACATCTGAGTGACACCTCCATCCGCTCGCGCGCACCCGCGTCAACACCTGCTTCAATCTTACACCCAACCAACCCATGTGCTGAGCCGAAAGGTTCTCAGCCTAACTAAACTCAAAGGTATGAACCGAAATCCCTCGGCTATTTTATAACATTCGATGGGGCCTTCCAGAAGTTGTTGGAACGCTATAACAAGTGCATTGCAGCCGGAGGAGATGACTTCGAAGGGGACTAGAGTTTCATGTGTTTACTAAGTGCCCATACGAAAAAAGTTTGGAAATATATGATTTTTATGTATGCAATATATTTATATAATATATAAATACAATATGTATATATTATATATAGGTATTCAATATATATATAATACGTGTTTGTACAATATCTTTAAATAACATATATATGTATAATATATATATTTTTCATATATAAATATATATATATATATATATATATATATATATAAAATACGTATACAATATCTATTTTATAATATGTATACGTATACAACATATATATATATATATATATACATAATTTGTATATGCATACAAGATATATATATTATATATATATATATGTAAGGAATATATATATACATAATATATACGTATAAATAATTTATATGTATACAATGAATATATATAAAATATAAATGTATACAATACACATAGATATATGATATATGTGTATACAATATATATATAATATATATGAATACAAAATATAAGTATATAATATATATATACAATATATATATACTATATATATGTATATATGTGTATATAAATATAAGTATATAATATATTTGTATAATATATATATGTATATGTGTACTTAATATATAAGTATAAATATGTATATATATATATGCATATAATATATATGTATAAAATTATTAATATCACCCCTCACGGTCCTGATGATGGTTCAGTAGAACCGAAACGCTATAGCGTCGACCCGTTAATAAATTATTCCTTCCACTTGGATCGTTGTTATCAGTTTTTCTACATATATATATATGTGTGTATAATATATATGTATAAAATATATATATATGTGTATAATGTGTATGTATATAATATATTTGTATATAATATATATGTATAGAATATATGATATATATATGTATGTGTGATATATATGTTATATTTATATGTATAAATTTCATTTGACAGTAAATAATACTGTGACTTTATTTGCTATTTAACCAAGTGAGTGAATAGGTTCTATCAGTGTGTAATCACTGGACTGAATAAACATTTTTTGTTGTATTTGATAAATCTGGTTGGGCAACCTATATAGGAGAAGAAAACTTCAGAATTATTGTGAATGTAAATATTGAAGTTACTGATAAACCGCTGAAAATTATTGATTGCCAACAAAAACATCAACTTTGGATAGTTTACGGGAAGTAGACCTAACCCTGTACTGAAAATAAATAAATTAATGAATAAAAACAGGAAGTTCCTGTTTTCGACCAAATATCTCCTAAAATATGGAAGATAAATTTTGAAGAGATATTTATTCCCTTATGCAGCGCTGTTTCTATACCAAACACAACAGAGAAATTGACAAAAGGCTGTATCCCCACTTACCCAAGAAAGGCGAACTCGGAAACACTAAGAACTATAAACATAATTCTTACTGCTCTATCTGTTAAAGTTTATAATATTCTACTTCTCAATCGTATCCAGTCTTAAATCGAAAATGATTTTAGGAATAATCAGAACGCTTTTCGGAGGAATCGATCTACAACCTGACAGATTCTCACAATCCGTCGAATCATCGTGGATTTCTCCAAAGCATTTGATTCCATAGATAGAGAAAAGATGGAGCAAATACTACGAGCATATGTTCTTCCTAAAGAAACTGTTACCACTATGGCGATACTCAACAAAAAACAAGAAGGCAATCGTTCTTTCACCTGATGGCGACACCGAATTCTTTGACATTGTCGCTGGAGTTTTGCAAGGAGATACACTAGCACCATAAATATTTATAATTTGCTTAGACTATGTTCTTCCAATGTCAATAGAGCCAATAAAAAAATGGTTTATACTAATAAAAGTAAGAAGCAGATGATATCCTATGGAGACTTTGACAGACACAGACAACAAAGATGATCAAGAACTTCTAGCAAATACAGCCACGTAAGTAAAATTCCTACTGCATAGCCGGGAGTAAGCTGCAGGAAGTATTAGTTCCTATATGAACGCAAACAAAACTGAGTTAATGTGTTTTAAACAAAAAGGAACTATCTCCACTAAGTTATAAGCCTCTGAAGTTAATAAACCAATTCACATACTTCGGTAGCAATATCTTATCTATTGAAAGTAATGCCAACATATGCCTAGCGAAGTGTTGACAGGTGATCGACCAAATGGAAATCTGATCTCTCCGACAAAATGAAACGGGATTTCTTCCAAGGTGTTGCTGTATCAATACTACTGTATCACACAGACGCGAACGAAACACATGGACAAAAAAGTTAGGTAGGAACCACACTGGAATGCTACGTGCTATTTTGAACAAATACTGAAAGGAACAACCCATTAACAGCAATTGTACAGCTACCTACCACCCATCTCACAAATTATCCAAGACGAATAAGACGTGCAGAGCAATGCTGGAGAAGCAAGGACGAACTTATAAGCGACGTTCTATGGACTCCTACACATGGACATCCCAGACAAAGACTTACATACATTAGTCTGGCGGGAGGGGGACACAGGGTGTAGTTTGAAAGGCCTGCCTGGAGCGATGGATGATAGGGACGGATAGGGAGAAAGAGTCAGGGTACTCCGTGTTGTCAGCGCATCTTGATGATGATTGTCTGGAATTGAGCACTTTTTTAATTTATGAAAAAAAGGATTTATTTAATTGTGTGTGTACGTGGCATTACTTTATTGAACAGAAAAACAAAACAATTTCATTATGAAGAGCATCACCGCACCGCCGCGTCCGGAATTTGTCAAGTGAAGTAATTCGAACGTTTTAGGTGTCTCGAACCGGATCTGAACACTGACCTCTCATCTTTCACGATTGTTCAGTCTACGATTTCCCAGTTGGCGCTGTACGGTCCTTTGTCACTGAAGTACCCATTACATTGTTGTTGACTCGTCCGGTCACCCCTACCTTAAAAACCCTTAAGTGTCCTCCTCGGTTTCCAATAATGTCTATTTAGATTACCATCTCTGGTAGATACAGGCAATATTTACTTAAAGAAGTTTACAATATCGAGTGGATTCTCAACGTCCCTTGAACAGCTGAGAGGATTTTACAAATAAATAAATAAATAAATGTATGTATATATATATATATATATATATATATATATATATATATATATATATATATATATATATATATTGTCATCCACAGACAGACTGTTTCGTTGTATCATAACTCTTTCAGTGTGGCTAGACAAGCTGGGATCGAAACCCACCTAACTTTACGGTAGACATGGTATCTAACCACTCAATCATTTCGGCGACATACACACACACATATATATATATATATATATATATATATATAGTCCATAGTCGAAATTGACCCGAAGGCTCCCTTTTCGGTGTAGGGGCGTGCGCTTCTCCTTTCTTTCCCTGAATTGCTCCACTTACCCTTGGTTCGTACCTTATAATACTGAATGTTAAGCAAGGAGGTATCATGTACCATTTTTTTAGTCTTTAGTATGACTGTGCCTGGGATTGAACCTAGGTCATCCGGACTATTGGTGAACACTCTAACCAATATGCCAATGGGCTGGTTGTTCTCCGAAAATATGTAACCCTTTATATATGTATTTATGGAGTTTTATTTTTTGGTTACAGACTTTTGAAGATGTGGATTTTGGTAAAAGAATCATCCCTTATAATATCCATTTTTATTGTGTAATGTTCCATAAGAAATTATAAAATCCTTGTGTCTTTGTTCTTGAAGAAAATAAACTTTTTATTAAAAACAGAATATTATTTATGAGTTATATATAAAGAAAATAGAAAAAACAAAGTAATCCAAAAGTGCCTGATTAATTATTAATAGAAAGTCAATGTTAAAACGTTTCAGTTTTATTAAACCTTCTTTAAGATGGTGAAAAAAGTGTTGCTCTTGTTATTTTATTTTATCAAAAAATCCAGGGTTTTTCTCGCAACATCTTCCCCCCCCTCTTAAATTCCTGATGAAGGTTTACTACAACCGAAACGTTTTAACATTGATTTTCCATTATAAAGAAATTCCTGACTTTTTGATAACTTTGTTTTTCTATTTTCTTTATACAGTCGGATTCATTCTCTCTCATTATTCACTTATATGAGGGTGTTTATTAAAGTAAATCTTAGTTCTGGTATGGTTAATTTTGTTGTTGATTGGTTAGTTGTTGGGACTTGGATTACAAGTTCAAATTTTTGGTTACAGTGTTTAAATTGCTTTAAAGTTTGGTAAGAAATGATAACTAACAATATCTGTTTTGATTGTATAATTTCTTCCTAGAAATCATAAAATCTCTTTTTAGAAGAAAAATAACTTTTTGTTCAAAAATAAGTGATGTATTTATTTCGGTATGATATCATAGATATCTTTGTTAAGAGGCACGCGAAAATTCGTTTTTGGTTTGCCGAGATATATCTCGGGAAATCAAATTTGTACATTCGTACTCTTGCAAAATCGATACTGACTTTGAAAGGAATAAAAAAAAAGAAAGAAAAGAAGATGAAAAAACAAACAAACAAACAAACAAACCCAAAGTTGAATCGATTTGGTCTTTTATTTCTTTATTTCAAAAACCAAGAAAAAAGCCATAACCTCATAACCCCCCCCCAAAAAAAAAAGACAACCCCCTACCTATGTCGGAAGGACTTGATCTTTAACTTGTTATTTTTGTAACAAAAATACTCTCCCCCAAGTCAAAACAAAGCAACAACTGACGTCTTTTTTGTTTCAAAAAAAAAAAAAAAAGAAGAAAATAAAAGACCCCCCCCGCCCCCAAGAAAACAACAACATCGGAACGACTTTAATCCATCATTTTTGTTTCTACCCTTCCCCATAAAAACATCGTTGGAACATATTGTCATTTTTATTTTAAAAACTACAACAAAACAAGAAGAAGAAATAAACAAACAAACAAAGAACAACCTCGGAACGATTTAACCTTTAACCCGTCTTTTTTGGTGGTTGTTGTTGGCTCCTTTTTGTTACTTCGGCAATCATAAAATCTATTGCATTATCAGGTCGTTGGTAGGCAAGATTAATGACCATATACTGTAAGAGAAAAGAAGAGACCTGTTAAATACAGAAGTGTGTCTGTATTCAGTAAGAGATGTGAGGATTAAAAAAGAAATAATAAAATGAAAAAAAAAAGTTTTCCAGAAGGCCTCTGACAGGAAGCGAAAAAATGCCTAAAAAGAGGGGATTCCCTGCATCAAAGAGAAATTCTTTCTCATTAATCAACTCGACTGAAAGCACCTGTTTCTCTCTGCTGCTAGTAGGAAGAGGACGTGCCTGCTAAGTCCAGAACTTTGCTGCATGGTGTGTATCTCCTTCTCGCAGCAGCTTCAACTGAACGTACCCAGCTAGACACCCGACGAACTCTCCAACTCGTAATTGCCGAAAAAGTCTTTTCTGGGAAAAGCGGCTATTTCTACTGGGTCAGGAAAACATTCAACATCAAAGAATAGTTGTAAACTCCAAAATAAAGTTTGAGTCTAAAGATATTTCTGTCTTTTTCCTTCCGTCCTTAATTCTTTCATAGACAAAAAAGAAGACAACAAGTAAAGGAGATAAGATGAAGAAAAGGAGTCAGATACGAAATTCAGAACTTCCCAAGAAAACCCCACCAATACCAACAATTCACCACATACCACAATAAACACCTTTATAGAAGTTTATTGAGTAGCCAGATGTTCTAATATATTGATGCAGATTGAAGATAATAAACAATTGCAACACTAGATCCGACGGCACCCGCCTCTGCAAACTGTTAAATTTGCATCCTCAAATAAATAAATGAAAAACTTTTAGCAGATCACAGAGTAAAAACAAAGGAAGATGAAAAAGTGAGAAAACACTATGACCTAACCAGAGAGCTCAAAAGCTATGGACCATGAAAATGGTGGTGATACCGATCATAACTGATCCTTGGAACAATCCATAATAGCCTGGAAAAGAGGTTGGAGTAACTGGACATTCATGGAAGGATTAAAACCGTTCAGACCACATTATTGAGATTGCTAGAATACCGAGCAAAGTTCTTGAGAACTAAGGAGGCTTGTTGCTATTTGGGCTTTTGTGAATACTACAAGTTTCTGGTTAAAAAAGCCAAGGGTAATAATAAAAGTAAAATTAAAGGGACACAGAAAGCTGAATAAATACCAGAAATTTAATCGAGAACTAAAAAAAATCTCTGGACGATTGAGGTAATAGTGATAACAAACATAGTCAGGGTTGCCCAGTCGGCTCGGGCTGTAGAATACACCGACTGCACCTCTGCAGAGAAGTAAGACCTTCACTGTCAACGAGTGTCCTGGATATGACACTAAACCATCTGATGGTGAGGCTCCAGTAATGCTGGAGCTTTGGGGAATACAGAGTACCCCTTCATTGCCATCTCTTCCAGGTCCACTCTGTCCCAGAGTGGTAGCACTTGACAGGGTCCTATTTATGGGTTAAATAGAACTAAACTGCGTACTTATACTAAACTAAATTGTTTGACATAGAACTGTTTGATCATTTAACTGTGTGTGGACAAAAACTATACTGATACTAAACTGAGTTGTTTGAATTAGAACTGTTTGACTAAACTGAATAAATTTTTTTAAACAATCTCAAATAACTTGAATTAGAACTGTTTGACTAAACTGAATAAATTGAAAAAGAAATGTTTTTTGACAATTAAACTGTGTACTCATGCTAAACTAAATTGTTTAGAATAGAACTGATTATTTGTATAAAAATGGATTTGGCGTTAAATAAACAACAAAGGTATGCCATAAAACCAACCAATCAACCAATCAACCATAGTCAGTGTCCTTTAAACAATCTCAAATAACTTGGAAAAATATTGGGAGAGATGTAGATCTGCGAAAGAATTGACGCCATCCTGACAACAAATGTGGTGAAGAGACATGTTGTCCCTTGCTACAAATGGTGTGAAAACTCGTATAGATTTAATAATAATAATGATAATAATGATAATGGAATCCCTCCTAAGAGCAGCACAGGACAACGCCATAAGAACCAATCATATCAAAGCGAGAATAGATCAGACGCAACAAAACAGTAAATGTAGGCTATGCAGTGACAGAGACGAAACGATCAATCACTTAATAAGCGAATTAGCATAGAAGGAGTATAAGGCGAGACACGACTGGGTCGGCAAGGTGATCCACTGGGAAATGTGCAGGAAATTTCAATTCGACCATACAAACAAATGGTATATGCACAACCCAGCACCTGTCCCTAGAAAATGACTCGCATAAACTCCTATTTGACTTTAACATACAATCGAATCATCTAATCCCGGCCAGAAAACCAGACCTCATAATAATCAACAAAAAAAGAGAATCTGCAAAATTGTCGACTTTGCTGTCTCGGCGGACCACAAAATAAATCTGAAGGAAAGTGAAAAGAAGGATAAGTACCTCGACCTTGCTAGAGAATTGAAAAAGCTGTGGAACATGAAAGTAACGATTGTGCCAATTGTGATTGGTGCGTTAGGCACAATAACTAAAGGATTATTAAAAGGCCTGGAGGACTTGGAAGTTGGCGGACGGGTAGAGACTATCCAAACGACAGCATTGCTAAGAACGGCCAGAATCCTGAGACGAGTCCTCGAGACTTGAGGAGACTTGTTGTCACTCAAAGTCCCGTGAAAAACCATCAGCTAACACTGATGTGAAAAACTGTAAAGAAGAAAAAAAAATAACAACCCCAGCCAGAAGATCAAATCTTGTGTTAATTAACAAGAAAGGGAGAAAGAAAAAAGAACTTTCCTTCTTGTGAATTTAGCCGTTTTGGCGGATCACAGAGAAAAAAATTAAAGAAAGCGAAAAGATTAACAAATATTTAGACCTTGCCGGAAAACTAAAAAACTGTGGAACATGAAGATAACGGTGGCACTGTTGGAACGGTCCCCAAAGGTTTGGAAAAAAAATACTGGAAGAGTTAAAAATCAAAGGAAGAATCGACACCATTTGGACCGCAGCAATGTTAAAATCAGCTAGAATACTCAGAAAAGTCCTGAAGACTTGTTATCACTCAGACTCCTTAGAAAGACCACCAGCTAACGCAAGTGTGAAAAATCGGAAGGAGTTAAGTAAAAATAATTAGCCCCAAGGGAGTTCAAGACTAAGTACGACTTGGTGGGAAACCAGACAATGTGCTAGAAAATGTTATACATAAAATTCTCAGAGACTTTGTGGTAGAAATGGATCTCCCAATCCCGGCCAGAAGATCAGACCTTGTATCTCTAACAAAAATAAAATAACTTGTCATCTAGTGGATCTTGCTGTTCCACTAATTTTCACTCTGTGAGTGAAAATGAATGAAAAGATAGACAACATTTTGAATTTTGCTATTGCCCAGTCGGCTGGAACTACAGAATACACTGATTGTACCTCTGTACCCCCCCCCCAACGAGTGTCCTAATTATGACACTAAACAATCTGATAGTAAGGTTCCAGTGATGCTGGAGCTTTGGGGAATGTGGAGCACCCATTCATTGCTATCGCTCCCAGGTCCACTCTGGCCTATCAGTGGGTTAAATAGAACTAATTTGCGTACTAATGCTAAACTAAATTACTTGAAATAGAACTGTTTTGATATTTAAACTGTGTACTTATGCTGAAATTAATTGTTTAAAATAGAACTGTTTTTGACATTGAAACTGTACTTACGAGAACTGTTTTTGACATAAAAACTGTACTTACGCTAAACTGAATTGTTTGAATTAGAACTGTTTGACTAAAGTGAATTGCTGGAAAAAGAAATGTTTTCGATGATTAAACTGTGTACTTACATTCTAACTGCGTAGATATGCTAAACTGAATTTTTTAAAAATAGAACTGTTTTGACATTTAACTGTGTGTAAACAAAATCTATACTTATACAAAACTAAATTGGTTGAATAAGAACTGTTTGGCTAAACTGAAGAGCTTGAAATAGAAATGTTTTAGACAATTAAGTTATGTACTCTTGCTAAACTGAATTGTTTGAAAAAGAACTGATTATTTGTATAAAAATGGATTTGGCATTAAATAACCAACAAAAGTTGATATGTCATAAAACCCAAACAACCAACCAACTTGAATCTTGCCAGAAAGCTGAACAAGCTATAGAATATGAAGGTGATGGTAGTACCAATAATAGTTGGTGTACTCAGAACAGTCCCCACAGACTTGGAAAAGAGACTGGTAGAATTGGAAATCAAAGGAAGAATCGAGACCATGCAGACTACAGAATTGTTTCGATGGGCTAAAATACTGAGAGGAGTCCTGGAGACCCGAGGAGACTTGCTGTCACTCAGACTCCAATGAAAGACTATCAGCAAACGCTGGTGTGAAAAACTCGCAAGAATTGGATACTTCTGTAGACAAAGTAAAGAAATCGCGCAGGAGATGACTAAAATATGGCTGCACAGAGGAAACCTAAAAAGAGAAACCGAATTACTCTTTTAGTCCCGAACACCGCCATCAGAACCTCTTATGTAAAGACTCGAATAGATAAGACCCAGGAGAATAGCAATTGTAGAAGAAGAAGAAGAAGAAGGAGAGAGAGAGAGAGAGAGAGAGAGAGAGAGAGCACGATTAAATAATCAGTCACATAATGAATGAATGCAGCAAACTGGCCCCCAGAAGGAATACAAGAGTAGACATTATTGAATGGGAAAGTTGATCCTCTGTAACCAGGGTTTTGGTCATGGAGGTACTACTCATGTAGCATGAACAATAACCAGTTGGAGCCCATCCCTCTCCAGGTCTACAACTAGCATGAATTCAGAGTTTCTTTCTAGACCGGTTACCCTACCAATCTTAAATAGCTCAGTCAGTCCTACCATTTTTACATAGCAAGAGGGAGAATAGTTGGTTTCATATGTTTCTTATTGGTATTAGTGCCATGTGAAAGATAAACAGCTTCGTCAAGGTTTTGAACTCGGGTAGCTGAGTCCACATTTTTACGATGATAATCGTTATACCACGAACGCTTCCATATTAGTTTTTTTTTCTTGCTTAATTAAATACCCAAGTGTGTTAATTCCATGATTTTGCCTGGAATAATCTATCTATCTATCTATCTAAGCCTGTTTATATGTGTGTATCTATGTATCTTATTCAGTTCATATCTATCTATCTATCTATCTATCTATCTATCTATCTATCAGTGAAACTGTGTAGAACGAAAAAGGAAGAAAAAGATTGAAGAAAGGATAGATTCTTTCAATTAAAAAAAAAGCAGTGTTTTATTCTCTGTCCCCTGTTGGTAATTGACAATTAAAATTTAAGATAAATAAAATAAAATATAAAATGAATAATTTTTTTTAAAACAATAAGCTTAGAAAAAGAAAGAGAAAAAAGTACACAAAAAAAAAAGCAAAAAATAAAAGAAAAACGGCGAACGTCATTGGATTCGAAAGCCGGCATTCTCCTGTGTTTAACAACCAATATTAAACTATTGCAAGCTCCCTCTACTCCCGACCGTCAACTAAACTATCTACTCAAGTGACCGCATTTGATATAATCATCCGGAATTATATACAGGGTATTTACAAAAGACTTGACAACAGTTTCGTAGAAAAACACTTGAACTTTATAATTAAGGCTTTCGGTATACTAAATGTTCCATTGTCAGTGAAAACGCCAAAAATCTAAAACACGAGTGTTTGTTCAAACATGGTCAATAACGTTCCCTTTGATTGGTTGCCAGGTTACGCCATGACAATGTAATAGCTGGATGTCTTCCATGAAAACTTCGTACATACAACTTGTTCATAGTAGGGTGTCCGAAAAGATACAAAACTTTTCAAAAGTTGGGACTTGAGCTCAATGTTTGATGTAACGGTTACAAAGCTGGGATAGTAATAGGTATTGGTAGTCAGTTCGATTCTCACTAGGGGCACCATGCTTCTCGCTTTGAGTTAAATTAAACAAAGTTTAGCATGTATTTACCCAACCCCTCTGCTAAGAGAAGAATGCGACACAAAGTATGAGGAATGTGCTCAATTCAATAAATATACTTGATTTCAGGTTTTAAATTGCAACAACCAACATAGTTGACAGAATTATCCGAATTTTAGTCGCTATATAAAGATTAATCCTACCTAAATTACCTAGTAGACTTTATCTCTGCCTTGCCCAAGAATATCTAGCAATAACTGTCAGGTTTGGTGAAGAGGTACAGAAATATATAAAAAGTAAAGTAGACAAAAAAGGGGAATGGGAAAGCTAACTTTTATTACCTGAAAGAAATATTTTTATGAACAAAAACAAGCAGTTCCCACAAAGTCATTTATTTCAAGAAAAATTAACTTTACAGAATCCGGCTTTGCATATTTTCCCTATGCTTCTCGAAAACATTGAATTTAAGGTAAGAAAAATAACGTACATTCAAGTAACGACAATATTAGAACCAAAAAAAAAAAAAAAAAAAAAAAGAAAAAGAAAAAAGAAGGGTATAAAGAAAAACAACGACTAACTTGCTCGAAGCCATGCCGTCAACCACCTATTGTCAGTTTAACTTTTGTTAATGATAAAATACCTTTCTTTGGTATTTTAAGTCAAAGTTCCTTTTGAAGCCTGTTTTTAGGGTTTATTCTTTTTCTTGGTGTCTCCTTCTCGTGTAGAATCAACCTGGACAACTGTGTTCTAGTTTCCTGTGTAGACTTGTTGAAAACGATGTTTACTATTTCTTAAAGAGAACTTCGAGTGGACCACCGCTTCCTCCTCCTAGAGATGAATATCTTTCTGTTTCAACTCGAATTTTCTTCTATTGAGTCTACGGAGGCATTTACCGAACCTACTGACCGATACAACGCTTCTCTTATAGGCAAAAGAGTCCAATAATTCCGCCTCCAGACCTTAGACAACTTTCTTTTGAAGGGGACAGCATACCAAAACCACAATTAGCCTGCAGTAGGCTTATTATTTCAACAAGTAACAAAAAACCCTGGAAGGAAAAGAGGCTTAGCCTAAGCAGCTAATAGGCCTTTCCCTCAAGCCACATTGCTAAAGAAAAACGAAGGTGAATAACCAAGTGCTCACAAATTGAAAAAAAGCAAAAAAGAGTGAATCAGGCAGAGCAGTGGGCTCAAGTCCTCAAGAAAATAAAAAAAGATAAAAAGAAGAGAGAGATCCCGTGGTGGGTCTCACTTAAATAACGGTAGGGGCGGGGGATAACACCAGAATTTTAAAACAGCCAATCATATTCGAGCAGACATTAACTGTCGAATTTCCAAATTCTAACAAAAGTTAATTTTTATGCGGGTTATAGCTGGTTTGAAGCGCTAAAGGCGTTACGCCTTTAGCGCTTCAAACCAGCTATAACCCGCATAAAAATTAACTTTTGTTAGAATTTGGAAATTCGACAGTTAATGTCTGCTCGAATATGATTGGCTGTTTTAAAATTCTGGTGTTATCCCCCGCCCCTACCGTTATAGTCGTAGGAAATGGAATTGGCAGTCGGTGTCCAATTTCTGGAGGCAGTGGTTTGCGTTTCCTTTTGCGCTAATGCCTTTGGGAAAGGCATGGCTCTATCCGTTTTACTCATCTATGGGTAAATAGTAGGGCAGACTTTGTTTCTTTCGCTTTTGTTAGGTAACCAGTCTAGGAGAAGGACTTCTTTGAATTCAAACCGTCTTGAAGGAGTTGGTTAAATACATACAGCTGCTTTGAATTTAGAGTTTTCCTTTTCCTAGACTGGTTGCACAACCTAGTTTGCTCTACTATTTATACATAGCACTGAGGAGAAGAGACGGATTCATGCCTTTCTCAAGGGCATTAACGCGAAGAGAAACGCGATTCGAACTCAGGTCACCGATTCCATTTTCCATGACAATAACCGAAACGCTAAGTGAGCCTCTCTCCCAAAAAGGCAACACAAAATAAAGAAAAAAAAACGAAGTCTAAGTTATTTTTCTAAGTGCACTTAACCTTGCGGTTATCCTAAAGTTAGCTTTGTAAATTGCAGCAATTTAAT
>OY757940.1:47478516-47536016 GCA_963585895.1 Sepioteuthis lessoniana | reverse complement strand
ATGAATTGGCATTAAATAACCCACAAGAATGGATATGCCATAAAGCACCAACAAACCACTACTCACAAAAGAACACTTTTTAGACTTAAAAAAAATTGAACTCTAGGATAAATGTGTTGACTCCCAAACGGAGGGTTCTTTCGAAAGGGGCTAAGGTACCACTTCCTTAGGCAGATTTTTTTTTTATTGATATTAAGTGATTGGAAATAAGCACGTAACTTAAAGTAAATCAATAAATCCATTGCCTGACGATGAAAAGAAAGATGCTTGGACACACACACACACACACACACACACACACACACACACACACACACACACAGAGGTTTTGTTTTTGTTTGGTTTCTTTGTTTAATGCCATATAAGTCTTACTGGGTAATATAATGCAATCAATACTATATATATATATATATATATATATATATATATATATATATATATATATATATATATATATATATATATATATATATATATATATATATATATATATATATATATATATATATATATATATATTCTGGCATTGCTAGCATTAAATAACCCAAGTCTGTGGATGACTATGTATATGCACCCCCGCACCCAACGGGTTGAGCACTAGAGTGGGGAATTGCCGGCTGCGAAATACGCGTAAATACAAAGCTCTTCTCATTAATTGAGCGCTCCAGTAGCCGATTGCGATAGTCTAGGGTAAGATATCCGACTGATGTAAAGTCAGCCGGGTTTCGATCCCAGCTTGAAGCATCTCGCGTGTCGAGCCACATTGAAAAGTTGTGATATAATGAAACAGTCTATGGAGAGCACTAATATATATATATATATATATATATATATATATATATATATATATATATATATATATATATACCATCTTTATAGAAGAATATATATATATTCTTTTATAAGGATAGTTTGGCATTAAATAGCCCGAGTAAATTTATATGGCATTAAACAAAGAAACTATATATATATATATATATATATATATATATATATATATATATATATATATCTCAGTAATATCCAGTCAACGACCGAAGACAGTGGGTGTGGATTATTCGCGGATAGAATATATGAGGAATATCATATAAATCTATGGGAGTGCTGGATGACTGTAAACCATATTTGCTGTTTATCAATCTCAAGTTAAACATGAACAGTCATCTTATGATATTCTCTGGTGAAATGAATTTATAATGACAATTTAACCAGGTTTGAGTTTCCTTCTAATTGCAATATATATATATATATATATATATATATATATATATATATATATTGGAAATTTTTAATCCTAATGTGACCGGTTTTTGTTTTTCTTAAAGAAATATATATATATATATATATAAACAAGTTCACATAGATATATAGATAGATATATGAACAGGTTGTGATCTTTCAAATATTTTCCTGAAAAAATTACGGCTGTTCTAAAAGATCCAAGAAGGGCAACTAAGTATTAATTCCAAGTTTTTTGTCAATGAATTCCATTTCTTTTTTATTAAGCAGTAAATAAACTAAAATCCATGTCTGGAAGAAATAAAACCTCATAAAAGCTCCTGGAAAGACAACTAAGTAGAAATTGTAATTATTTTGTAATGAATTCCATAATTTCTTACTCAATAATCGGTTATTCTATAATATTTTCCTATGCATGGAATAGATTATACCATTAATTTAAATAATCTAATCTAGTTTATTTATGTTATATCTAATGAAGCCGGAATGTTCAGCTATTAAATGAAAATACTTGCGTCTTATCTGTTATTAGTTCATTTACTGCTAAATGAATAAAAAACAATGTGAACACCTTTCAAACGGGCTAATTCTATAAGTATAGAAAATTTTCAACAGGTACAGGTGCTACATTTTGATCATGAGCAGATGTATCATGGAGCAATTCTTTGATACTAGACAGTGCGTTTATCTCTGCACTCTAATCTTGACCAGATATGTGAGGGAGCAACATTTTAATCTTTGACAATGTGTATAAAGACCTCTCTCTAATTACAAGGAGCCGAGCCAGGGAACGACAATTCAATTTGATACGCGACAGTACGAACAGGTTCTTCATTTTGATCCTAAGAATTATTGTCAAGGAGCGATAGTTTCATTTAAACTGCATGGATATATATACTACACTTTGATCCTAAGATCTTCCGTGAGAGATAGTGTTATTCAAGACAGTGCAGACATGTAATACACTTTGATCATAGACAAATATGCCAATCCTTACGAAATCACGTCGTTCTTAACGGAGCTATATAAGTGTGTGTGTGTGTGTGTGTGTGTGCGCACACACACACACACACACACACATATATATATATATTTAACAATTATATATATATATATACCAAAATAGTTGCGTAATAATAGAGAGACATTTGTGAATAGATTGCAATAAAGATATTTAAGCTTGAACAGTTTTTCTTTCTCGTATTCTCTATTCCTTTCTGTCTCTGTCTGTCTGTCTGTCTGTCTCTCTCTCTCACACACACACACACACACATTCTCTCTCTCTCTTTCTCTCTCTCTCTCTCTCTCTCTCTCTCTCTCACGCACACACATATATATTTATATACACATATTTATAAGTTCTTATGAAGGCGTGTATGCATGCCTCACCCCCCCCATTAGCGAGAGCGCGGTAGGTTGACAGATGGGTAAGTCTAATACCTCTCTGTAAATGTTATTCGAACAATTTTAACGATCCTTGTTGTGGTCACGGTGCTTGAAATACCCGGACGAGACAGCAGAATGTTTAGTAACAGACAAGGAATTTAATATAAAGAAAAATAAAAATAAAAATGTGACTTTGCATGTCTTTCGAGTTGACAGCTATTGAAATCGTCTACAAACTTATGACGAATAAAAAGGAAAATGAAAAAGACAAAAAAGTGTTTTAAAGGGGAAAAATTACTTAGATCATTGTTACATTATATATATGTTTGATAAAATAGGGCAGATATTTCGTTTCTGTTTATTTTATCGTTGATCCGTTCAAGTTGTTGCATGAGACGTTTGACATCTGGATACAATGAATTCAAGAAAACGTCGTATTTTTCGTTAGTACAGCGTCAGCTTGAATTCATTCCATCCAGAAGATAAACGACCCATTCGCAGACTTGAACGGATCAACGATAAAATCGGCAGAAACGAAGTGTTTGTTCTATTTAATCAAACATGTTTAAAAAGTTTGGTTGGGTGGTTGGTTTTATGGCATATTAATTCTTATAGGTTATTCAATGCCAAATCCTGTTCATACCCATATATACTAAATATGATTTGTGAACGAATAGTTTGTAGGTAACATTTTAAACGAGGCAGAGCAGATTTGTTTGCACACAGTTAAATGGTTTCAAGTATTCCTATCTAAGACTGATGATTTCGTTTAGTATTAATCATTTGTTTGCACAAAGTTAAATGCTTTCAAGTATTGCTATCTAACACTAACAATT
Source organism: Sepioteuthis lessoniana (assembly GCA_963585895.1). NCBI lineage: Eukaryota > Metazoa > Mollusca > Cephalopoda > Myopsida > Loliginidae > Sepioteuthis > Sepioteuthis lessoniana. Next base: position 47,532,555 of record OY757940.1, on the reverse strand, counting down.
CAATTGAACATCAGTCATTTGTTAACAGAGTTAAATATTTAAACAGTTCTATTTGACCCATAGATAAGACCCTAACAGGTACTACCCCTCCAGATTAGAGTGGACCTGGGAGTTATAGCAATGAACGGGCACTCAACTTTCGCCAAATCTCCTGAACTGGATCTTCATCATTTGATGGTTTAATGTCACACCTAGGACACTCTTTGGTGGTGGTGGTGGTGGTGGTAGGGGGGTGCCTTGCCTCTCTGCAAAAATGTAATCTGCGTATTCTACAGCCCCTGCCGACTGGGCTAATGTTTAAAAGTGAAAATGCTGTACATATATATATATATATATATATACATATATATATATATATATATATATATATATATATATATATATATATATTAACAATGCGAATCTTTTTATATATATCCTGAAAGGTCTAATAGACAATCATTGAGCACTCCTGTGGAAGATGAAGTTTTTCATATATTCTATATATGAATATTCCAAACTCATAGTCTCTGGACACTAACCGGATATATATATATATATATATATATATATATATATATATATGTTGCTTTAAAAAGCGAGCGCATGGTGTTACGAACGTTTTAAAATCATAAAAACGAATAAAAATCCTTAAAAAGGGGACCCTTTCTTTTGGTCACTTCTCTTCAAAGAATCGTCAGTGACAATCGATTTTGTACAAGACGAAGTAAGCATGGGATGGTAACCAAAGGCAATCCCAGAGGGGCGAAGAAAAACATAATGAAAAAAAAAAATTACTGCAAGCCAGCAGAGTTGGTACTGGTAATTGTGCTTTCTTCTGAAGGTCCGAGAAGGAGGTTATATATATATATATATATTGGAAAATATACAGGACAATTTGCTATTGCCTGGCAGTCTTGTCAGTAACAGTACTCAATATTCAAGATAGAATTATATGTATATGAAATATCAAAATGCAAACTTGTTATTCGTAAATATCAATTTCACGTTTTCACGCTCATGATAATATAGTTTATGCAATGACCTTCCATTCTCTTAAAGAAAAATTTAATTATCAACTGTTAATCATGAAAACCTGACACACAAGCACGCACGCGAGTGCGCAGGAGTACTCGGTGTCGTGCGCGTACCATAACAAATTAATACCATTAATGCGTAAATCTTTTTTTTAAATCAGAAAATTAGTGATGGAAGAACAATATTTCTTAAAATTTACGTTTTTGCCTCTATTTAACAAAAGAAATACATTGTCTATGTATTACATATAAAAATATCTTATTTTCTTTAAATAAAAAATAATTGGTGGATGCACTATTGCAAAAAAAAAAAAAATGGAATCGATCAGTTTTTTAAAGTATTGATTTATCAAAAACAAAAATAACTTTTAAAAAGATAATTATTCAATTAATGTTATTGTTTTACATTTGTAAAAAATTGAGAATTTGTATTGTTTTTTGTTTTTACGATAAAAAAATATGCGTACGATATTAAATAAACGAATCAGACCGTTTATTGTAAAAAATAAAATTCTTTCTTCTTCAAATGGCATATCAAACTTAATGGATTATTGAATACCAAATCCATCCTTGCAGGAAAACAGCAGTGGTACAATTTAGCTGGGAGGAAAAAGGGGGTTCGATACCTTTCCTTAGGGTATTAGTCCAAAAGAGAACGTTATAGCGCAACTGGTGTTCGAACTTGCTTACTTCAAGGCTGCAGTCCTGCCATCACATTTAGAAGAATCCCCAAAGCAAAATTATATGATAATGTATATATTCATAAATTATCACTTTTATACTTTAATTTAAGCAAAGTATATGTTCGTAAAATTTGAAAGTTTGCATTGGTATTTATTGGTTGGGTTTTATTGCATATCACCCCTTGTTGGTTATTTACAGATTATATGATTTGGTTTGGTCGGGTTTATGGCATATCAACCACTGTAGATTACTTAATGCCAAATCCTCTTTATACATATATATTAAATATATATGATTTGGTTTGGTCGGGTTTATGGCATATCAACCACTGTAGATTATTTAATGCCAAATCCTCTCTATACATATATATTAAATATATATGATTTGGTTTGGTTGGGTTTTATGGCATATCAACCATTGTAGGTTATTTAATGCCAAATCCTCTTTATACATATATATTAAATATACATGATTTGGTTTGGTTGGGTTTTATGGCATATCAACCACTGTAGATTATTTAATACCAAATCCTCTTTATACATATATATTAAATAGATAGGATTTGTAAACACATTTTGTAGATAAGATTTTTAAACGAGCCTGAAATCACCTTTTGTTCACAGTTAAATGGTTTCAAGATTTTTTCTAAGACGAATAACTCTATTTAGCATTAATCATTTGCTTGCACACAGTTAAATGGTTTCAAGCATACCTATGTAACAGTAACAATTTAACATTGGTCATTTGTTTGCACACGTCTAAATAGATAAATATAAGATTTTTAAGTTAATAGTTTGTCAGTAATTTTAAAATGATAACTAATTTGTTTACACCCGAGTATTACCATTGTTTCAACACAGTTAAATGGTTTCAAATACGGCTATCTGACACTCATAATTCTATTCAACATAAATAATTTGTTTGCATATGTTTAGTTTTAAGTATTGCTATCAAACATTAATAATTCTATTAAATCTTAATCATTTGTTTGCACACAGTTAAATGGTTTCAAGTATTCCACATTAATAGTTCTATTTGCACCGTTAAATAGTTCCATACTACACGAGAATGCAAGTCCTGGAGGCAGCACCACACAAAGAAGGAGCTGTACGGCCATCTACCACCCATCATGAAAACTATCAAACTTAGGCAAACCAGACATGCGGGACACTGCTGGAGAAGTAGGGACGAGCTCATAAGTGATGTACTCCTGTGGACCCCTTCACATGGACGAGCAAAGGCAGGATGAACAGCTCGAACCTACATACAACAGCTCTGTGCCGATACAGGATGTAGCCCTGAAGACCTGCCGGAGGCAATGAACGATAGGGAAGGGTGGTGAGAGAGGGTCAGGGATATCTGTGCTGATTGCACGACATGATGATGATGATGATGATGATGAAACAGTTCCAAATATTGCTATGTATCACTAAGAATTCAATTAAACATCAATCATTTATATACACACAGATAAATGTTCAAACAGTTCTATTTCTAATAATTCAATTTAGCATTGTGAATTGAATTACCACGGCCAGAGTACGGATGTTACTTACAAGACACATTCAGGTTAATTGGCCGCACATTTACCGTGACTAGTTAATTTGGCGTCACTTGTGTTCGATATGAACTGATGGCTCAGTAGTAGAGTTTCGGCGTTGTGGTCGCTGGTTCGATCTCCAGTGGTGGAGATCACGGTATACACTGCTGATGAGACCTAATAAGGTCGAAACAGCTGTCCAGTGTTTCCGTATGTCGTGCGTAGGTGTTCGCCGGATTTTCTGGTCATGGTAATTCAATTCAAAATATAATTCCTCTACTAAAAAAGAAAAATATACATCAATTTAGCATGTCCTTTGTTTGCACACATTTTAAATGTCAAACAGTTCTATTTGACCAATCAGGTGTCACCACTCTGGATCAGAGTGGACCTGGGAGCAATGGCAATGAAGAAGTACTCCACATTCCCCAAAGCTCTAAGACTAGAGCTTCACCATCAGGTTGTTTAGTGTCATATCCAGGACACTCATGGAAGAGGAGATGCAGTCGGTGTATTATACATCTCCAGCCGACTGGGCTTTTTTGTGTTTTTAAGAGTAAAACAATGAATTAAATTGTAAACGTCATAAATTATATAATAATTAAACATTATAATAAACAGTACGTATACCTTATTATATAATGTCATTCTATTTTTTTACGATGAACGGACTGATTTGTTTATTTTATATCGTAACTTTGCTGAAAAATGTTATGTTTTTTAATGTTATTATTACATGTTTCCAACTGAGACGCAATGTGTGGAGCAGGTCACGTGACCCTTTGACCAACTAAACGGCACCACAAAATTACCCCTGTTCTCTCTTTTGACCCTTGGCAGCCAGCCAACACACACGCGTCTGGGCTTTGACTTTTGGCTTCTCCGTTAGCAGCGATCAACTGAGCCCACCAACGAGCCAGTGGACGAAAAAATCTCTTATGGAAACTTTAGGCTGTACTCCAGCAATTCCCGAACACGGCTATTCTCAACTTCGCGGTTTTTTCAATGATTGAGTTCCTTACAAGTCCTGACTGTACAAACGTAAAAACTCAGCGACTCCATAGGCTTCTTATTGATTGCAAATAGATGCAGAGAAGGGACCCTATCGTAGCCACTAGCTACTCATGTCGGGATTCTCTTGTATTAAAGCATCACGATTATCGATGTCGTGAGCGAACGGAATTTTCCATCACTAACCAAAAACTATTTCCGAGACCATTAATTCTGTGAATCGTTCCGGAGATATTTTCTGACTACTTCCCATAGCAAGTAATATTTGCAACCTTTTCTTGGCCGAATAATGACCAGTTTTATTAGTATACACTACACCAACATTAAAGAAAAGTTTTTCCGCCAAAATCTGAAGTATTCGAAGTCAGCGGAGAAGCGACCAGCTTCACTCTAAAATCAGCAGTCACAGACGACAGCGAACACAAGAGGAGCGTGTGTAGCCCTGGTCGTAAGGATTAAAGTAGGTAACTCATTTTGACAGTTCCTTTCACGTGTATGCCCTCTCGAGTTCCTGACCTTGGTTTCTCAGCGACACCCAGAGAACTCAGCAATCCAGCTACTTCAAACTGTCCTTTTCAGGTCAAGAAAATTTCTCTAATCCGAGTTAGATGTCCAGCTAGTTTTTGATCCGCTAGCCCGATGTAGCGACACCCTGCGTTGCAGAGCAACCAGTCCATTGCAGCGACACCCGGAGTAACAGATTGATCAGTCCAGTGTAGTGACACCCGGAGTAACAGACCGATCCGTCCAGTGCTAGCTTCACGCTGACGACACCAGTCCACAAGCGATGAACTCTGCTCGGACGATGACTTCATCTACTCGCTCGTAGCTAACGCTGACCATACCCCAGGTTATGTACCGATTCTATTACAGGGACGTCGACTAGCTTGGTTCAACAACCCAACACGTCTAGCTCTCGGCCCGTTTGCAGACCACCTGGCATCATAACTCCAACAACCTGTTCAAGTATCATCCAGAATCATTGTCGTCAAGAACTTCAAGACAGTTTAGTTTCCGCTTTTGACATAAACAGGAATTTCCTTCAAACACCCTTCTTGCTATTTCTTACCATATAAAAACCGGCTCTATTAACACACCCTCTTGCCTTTTGTCATCCTTGCCTTAGCCGTTGTTTATTCAATTTCGAACGAATGCGAGACTAACATACTCATCGACCCTGCTACACACCCAACCACCAGCTCCACTCTTCCTACGTAAACCTGTGTAGTGCAAGAGACTTGCATAACCATACCCTTACTTCCAATGTTTCCACACGCAGGATCAGACACCTTACGTCGTTTTCGACGCTCTCAGCGGTTATCCTGCACCAAACCTATCTACCAGCAAGCCCATTGTCCATGCCAGCTTGAAAGAATTCATCCATCGATCACTCTCAGAATTTCCGTTCGCGCCACACATGTGAAGCTGAAACCTTGAGCGCCAAACTTATCTTTCTTCCTACTATACAAGTACAACGTCAACACAGTTCAGAACCCTTAGTCGAACGGACTTCCTATTATCTGTGTTGCCTTTTCTATTATATTGATGGATACCATTTTTTTAACCCGTGTCGTTTGCCATTTCTTTTTTTTTTTTTTTTACTCTTTATCCACTTCGCCTCGTTTCTTTCCTTTGATTACTTCGCACGTAAAATAACTGCATCATGATTCTTTTACTAAAATTTGGCTGGGGTAATTTGTTTTGGTTGTCATGTCTCGTAGTTTTTGAGTTACATCCGAAGACACATACACACACACACTGGCCCCCCAGTCGGCTAGAGCTGTAGTATTGCTATTGTTTCTACACAATTAAATGGTCTCAATTATTGCGATCTAACACTAATATTGCTTTTCAATATTTGTTTGCACACAGTTAAATAGTTCCAAGTATTGCTATGTAATTCCAACAATTCATTTTGCAAACAGATAAACAGTTTCAAGTATTCTTCACGAATAGTTTTATTTGCACACAGTTAAATGGTTCCAAGTATTACCATATAATACCAACAATTCATTTTGCAAACAGGTAAACAGTTTCAAGAATCCTTCACGAATAGTTTTATTTACACACAGTTAAATGGTTCCAAATATAGTTATATATCACTAACAATTTAATTAAACACCAGTCATTTGTTCGCACACTGTTGAATGGTCAAACAATTCAATTTCTAACAATTCGGTTTTACCTAAGTCATTTGTTGGCACACAATTTAAATGGTCAAACAGTTTATTTGACCCATAGATAAGACCCTATTAGGTGCTACCACTCCGGGTCAGAGTAGACCTGGGTGCAATGCCTATAAAAAGGTACTTCACAATCCCCAAAGCTCCAGGGTTGAAGCCTCACCGTCATATTGTCTAGTGTCATATCTAGGACACTCGTTGGAGGGGGAGTCGTCGTCTTATAGCTCTGCAGAGATGCAGTCGGTGTATTCTACAGCACTAGAAACTGGGCTGTCTTTCAGTGTTGAAAAATCAAAATTGCTGTTGCCAATGATTTTTGTCTAGTATTCTATATACACTGCAAATATTTGTGCGTATATCTATGAATACTTTAGTTTGTACTCATATACATTCAATTCGCACTCATTTCCTATAGAAAGTCATAAATCCGCTTCTCCCTATGTTCCGTTACCTCACTATAAATCTTGAGAAAATGTCTCGTAACAAGAATTTTGTTGCTGTTGGGAAGATTGTTGGTTGGTTGTTTTGTTTTACGGCATGTCAACCCTTTTCGGGTCATTTAACGCCGAATCAAGTCATTTTTGGTTTAGTTTCGTTTTATGGCTCATCAACCATTGTAGCTTATTTAATGCCAAATCCATTTTATACATATAAACATTTTTATTTCAAACAATTCACTTAAGCAAAAGTACACAGTTTAAATGTCAAAAACAGTTCTATTTCAAACAATCCAGTTTAGCATGAATGCAGTTTTTTGTTCACACACAGTTAAATGTAAAAACAGTTCTATTTCAAGCAATTCAGTTGAGCATTAGTACACAGTTTAGTTCTATTTAAACCATAGATGTGACCCTATCAGATGTTAGCACTCTGGGCCAGAGTGGACGAGGGAGCAATGGCAATGAATGGATACTCTGTATTCCTCAAAGTTCCAGAATTACTGGAACCTTACCGTCAGATTGTTTAGTGTCATAAAAAGGACACTCATTGAAGGAGTCTTACCTCGCTGCAGAGATGCAGTCGGTGTATTCTGGGTCATGTTGATGAGAGCTTTGGAAAACCATTGTAGCATATTTTTCTCAAGTAGCTCCAGCTGAATGCTGTTACACCCATGCTTAACCTTGCCTGGCGACCACTCGGTGTACCAATATGTGTGCGCTTCAGTACCTTTTTTTGTCAAATGCTTATCACCAAATTTTACAAAGTAGAACATAAAGTCAGCAAACCCGAAAAGATTGAAAATAAATCAGAACAATGTGTAAAGTTCATATAAAGGCAAAATGGGACATAAAGTTACTTGGCTGAAACGGAGTTGCAGTTGTTTAAATGACTGATTTGAAAAAAAAAATGTTTTTGACATTAAAGACCCCCACTCAAAAAAAAAAAAAAAAAAAAAATGTCCCGTTGGCTCAAATTTCTGTCTTTCAAATTCTCGAAATGCTTCGCTTCCCAAAGTCTCTCCGATGGACAAAATGAACAATGATTATTATTCTTTTCTTTTGTATTTAGAAAATTTCGTTTGCAAGTTCATTTTCAATTTAGCTAGATTTTTCTTTCTTTCTTTCTTTCTTTCTTTCTTTCTTTCTTTCTTTCTCAATGATCATTATTCCTTTCTTATTTATAAAAAATTTGTTTGAGAATTCATTTTCAAGTTTTCTTTCTTTCTTTCTTTCTTTCTTTCTTTCTTTCTTTCTTTCTTTCTTAATGATTATTATTACTCCTTTTTTTCATGAAAAATTTGTTTGCGATTCATTTTCAATTTAATTTTCTTTCTTTCAAAAATTTATTAATCTCTATTAGTCTCAGTTTTCTAAATTTAGTAACTTCACAGTCTGTTACTGAGTTTTTAGTAGTTCATAAACAGTTAGAAGGCATAATAATGGCTAACGAACTGCGACATCGTAATGTGTAAGTTCGAACCCAAGTCGTAGTATTACATTCACTTTCGGTCTAATACCCTTGGTAAAGGCATGAACTCTTATATCCTACCCAGCAAGGAGTTAAATAGTACCATTACTATTCTTCTACAAGGATGGCTTTGGCATTGAACAACCCACAAAGGTTGATATGCCATTAAACAAAGAAACCTTTAATAGTACCACTGTTATTCCTCTACAAGGATGGCTTTGGCATTAAATAACCCATGAAGGTTGATATGTCATTAAACAAAGAAACCAAATCAAAATGTAGTCACACAAGAGTCAACCTGTGGGTATATCGTTAGACCAAGCACAGAATGTAAGATGAAAATTTGAAGTAAAATTTTCAATCTATTTAATCGACATAGAAATTTATTGATTAAGAACGAGATCATGTTAAAAGTAAATATTTGTTTTGTAAAATAAACGCTTTTTATTCTTTAGCAGAGAAGAGAGTTTTGACGAAAAGCGCACCCACACACATGCACACTCTTTAGTTGCTTATATTGCATACGTCAAAAATAAAATTGTAACAGCTCAGTGACCAACACACACACACACACACACACACACACACACACACACACAGAAACATTTACGAACATAGACATGTGCATACATACACACACACACATATGCAGACACACAGAAACCTTTACACACATAGACATATGCATATATACAGATAGACACACACTGACAAACACACACCTGCACCTAAACATGGACATACACATTAACACACACACACACACCGCCAAACAAAGAGGCACATACACATTCTTACACATACACATATGTACACTCGCACACAGACTGCAACATATTTATATTTTTGCTTGCAGAGTTTTCTAATAAATAATACCCAATAAAAGCTATATTAATTGTATAATCTTCTGCAAAAAATAATAAATTCTTGGTATTTCTAGTTTAGAATAAAATTATCTATTAATTAAAAGTTGTTAGTACACATTTATTTATGGGCAATACTAAATATATGTATATTGGTTTGGTTTCTTTCTTTAATGAAATATTAACGTTCGTGGTTTATTTAATGCCAAAGTTATCCCTTATAAAAGGATAGAAGTGAAAATATTCAACCAATAGCTAGGTATTAGTATTATATATATATATATATATATATATATATATATATATATATATATATATAATAAAGAGCAATATTTGTCATATTGTTTTGGTTTAAAGATTATGTTGTCCAAATGCTTGCACTCATAAGATTGTAATGTCTGCTTTTAGTTGATCTTGTGTATACATAGATATATATTTCTTTTAAATACACTATCCGGTGGCAAAAGCTGCTCGGTAGCGCCAGGAGTGGCAGTACCGCCTTGAGCTACCGAAACTGTGTTATCACCCTGGTTGGCGACTGATGAGGCTAGGGTATCGCACGTGCTTTCACACGTTGTATGATGAAAAAAAAAATACATATATCTATCTATCTATCTATCTATCTATCTATAAAATAAAGAGCAATATTTGTCATATTGTTTTGGTTTAAAGATTATGTTGTCCAAATGCTTGCACTCATAAGATTGTATTTGTCTCTGTCTCTCACCAGATAGGACTTGATACAAGGTCAACTTGCATTCTCAACCTAAGCACGCCTGAAGTCGTATCTTGAACATCTGTTATGCTCGCCAAATCATTGCTTCTTGTATTGCTTTCATGTCATGAAGAATAAAATCTTTCATCTTGTCAGTTGTCTGAACTGATCATTAAACACTTGAGCCTTCAGGTATCTCCACAGAATGTAAGCATAAGGGGTTAGATCTAGCTAGCGTAGTGAGATAATGTGTCCTTGAAAATTTTCTCTTTCTCTCATATATATATATATATATATATAATCAGTCTTATAGAAGAACATATTTAACACATATAAGGGGAATAAGGGGTTCATGCCTTTCCTAATGGTATTAATTCGAAAGTGAACGTAATAGTGCGACTGGAGTTCCAACTCGCTTACTTCTAGACCGCAGTCTAGCCCGTTAACTATCATATCTTGAGGACAAACCAGTGTGCGTGTATGTGTGTATGCGTGCACACGTGTGTGTGTGTGTGTGTGTGTTTGTGTGTGTGTGCATACACAAAAAAGTTCACAAATGCTTTTTCCCTCTCTCACTCTCTCCATCTCTCTCTTTTTCTCACAAACAGGTTCCCATATTCTTCTCCTCAAATCATATATATATATATATATATATATGTGTGTGTGTGTGTGTGTGTGTTTGTATGTACGTGTGTTATTCATTCTTATTCCTTACCTGGAAAAGAGACGGTAGACTGTGTGTGTGTAGATAGCCCATTGCTTTATCATAAGGGTTTTTGTCTGGCATAATAAACGTCATTGTTGTATCCTCTTTCTCACGAAGGACATCCTTATTTTTTATTTCATCTTTACTTTCAACAATCCCAGGAGATTTAATGTCCGTCTCTCTCCCGGATGTTTCCCTGAACTTGAGATGTTGCTCGGCGTCTGACTGATTCCGTTTACAATTGTCGTCGCCATTAGACGCGATCTCAGCAACAGAGACAGCGTTCTCTTCTTCAGTAAAAACTTGAAACACGTTCGTGTCCGTCTCCAAAACTCTCTCTGGATCTGAATCGCTTCCGTCCCTGATCAAGGTTGATTCCTCGATCTCGTCATCCATGTTTTATTCTGTAACCAAGGCGACTATCAACAACGAAGTAGTTGAGGCGCACGACGGAAACAAGGGAGGTAACTTTTGAAACTTCTTAGCTCCCTTAGATTGAATACTAAAACAAGACAACGTTTGAAAGCTGAGAGGCGCCTCTGGTGGTGTAATGGTTAGCAAGCTCGACTAGCAAACCTACACGAGTGAGTTCGAGTCTCATTGGGTGCCCCTTTCATATGGCCTTGTGCCACATCTCAGTAAAAATGCTTAGTAAATTACAACGTTTGAAAGCTGAAAAAAGTTACAAAAATGGAAATTTAGCGATAAAACACTTATATATTCACCGTAACTATCTACGCATATTTATCCTCAGGATTTGATGTGAATAACACTAAGGGAAAGATCGACAAAAATAAATGAACGTTATCCCTAATCCTCCAGACTTATGATATATCCGCAAAGGTCAGCTGATGAAATGAGTTACGATTACACGTAAGTTGAAGAGAAAATTATGCAACCCAACAATAATGAAAAGTAGGGCAATAAAAGAAGAATTGCTTTTACGGAAAATATTGTTTATCAAGAAGTTATATATGAGTAAAATATTTTTCCATTGTTTAATTTATTAGTTTAATAATACATCCGTTTTGTTTCGCTGTATTGTACATTTATAGATAAGGTATGGGTTGGCATATTAACTGGGGAGGCTGATTTAGTGCTAAGCTGGTTGGTTGGTTGTTTGGGTTTTATGGCATATCAATCTTTGTAGGGTATTTAATGCCAAATCCATCTTTGTACAAATAAATAGTTGTTTCAAAGAATTTGGTTTAGTACGAGTACACAGTTTAATTGTCAAAAACATTTCTATTTCAAGCAATTCAGTTTAGTCAAACAGTTCTAATTCAAATAATTCAGTTTAGCATAAGTATAGTTTTTGTCCACACTCAGTTAAATGCCAAAACTTCTATTACAAACTATTCAGTTTAGCGTAAGTATAGTTTCAATGTCAAAAACAGTTCTATTTCAAACAATTCAGTTTGCATAAGTACGCAATTTAGTTCTATTTGACTCATAGATAGGACCCTATCAGGTGCTACCACTCCAGGCCAGAGTGGACCTGGGAACAATGGTAATGAAGGGGTACTCCACATTCCTCAAAGGTCCAGCATTACAAGAGCCTCACCATCAAATTGTTTAATATCATATCCAGGACACTTGTTGGAGAGGTCTTACTCTGCAGACGTACTGTTGGTGTATTCTACAGCCCCAGCCGAATGGGCAAATTTAGTGCTAAGCCTTTGCTTGTAGAAGAACAGCTGTGTTACTTTTCAACCCAAAGTTGGGAGGATAAGACAGTTCATACTTTTCTTTGCTTAACGGCATATCAACCCTTCTGGATTATTTAATGCCAAACCCATACTAGTAGTAGATTAAAACCAGGCATCCTGGGTTATTAGCCGCCAATGGCCCGGTAGACTGGGGTTCCATCCCCGTTCGAGTCATAACAAAGATAAAAAAAAAGGTACTTGATGTCCCTTTCCTTAACTCTCAACATTATAAGGTACTGATCAAGGGTAAGTGGAGCAATCCAGGGAAAAGAGTAGCACCCACTCCTACACCTCGGTGTACTAGCTAATGAAAAGAGAAACTTTGGATCACTCTCGATTATGGTCGGCCAACTTACACACACACACACACACACACACAAACGCACACACACACATATATATATATATATTATAGAGATTTTATATTGAGCGTTATTTCATTTGCTAATGTTAGAATATTCATTGGAGATACCGTCGAATTCTTCGACGGGAAAACTCCATGGGACAGTCAATTAACAAAATCAAAATCTGGCCTAGTGGGTAGAGTGTTCGCCAATGGTCCGGGAGACCTGGGTTCAATCCAGATCACGTCATACCAAAGATTTTAAAAATGGTACTTGATACCTCCTTGCTTAACCCTCAGCAATATAAGGTCAAGAGTAAAGTGGAGCAATCCAGGGAAAGGAGTAGCGTCCTCCCCTTCACCTTGGTGTAGTAGCTATCGAAAAGGGAGCCTTCGAGTCACCCTCGTCTAAGGTCGACGACTTCAAAGGATGGAAAATTTTTGCGAATCTTTACGTTATTTTGGGGTAATCTTATTTTCTCCAAATCCATGAAAAAGTTGTTTTTCCAAAATCATTTTTTAGTTTTTAAGTTTTTACAAAGGGTTAAAAAAATAGGCCGTGTCGCTTTTGGTTAAAAAAAAAAAATTGGTTTGGACTGTTGATAAGTTTTGACATAAACAATTGTAATCAGATTTCATTTTTATTTCTCACGCTCTGAGCTTTTTGTATCATCACTTGAAATTATAATCATTTTCGATTTTCTTCAAGGACTTGAAACTCTTTCTTTATTTCACACAAGCTAAAAAATTGTCTTTTCTTTTTTCTTCTTTTAAAAGTTAAGAAAAAACCCTTTTTTAATGGACGGTTCACTGTTTCTTAAACACACACACACACACACACACACGCACAGATTATAGTTTCAATACTAAATTGACCAAAATAAAGATCATTTTTTCCCCGAAACGTTCTTATTGTTTTTATTATGTTACCAACAACGATATATGATAACAAAGTAAAAAAAAACAAAAACAAAAACAAAAAACAAAAAAGCAAAAAACAAAACGTTTTAATTTGGGCAGTTTATTGAAAATATTAGTCCGGAGCCTTTATATATATATATATATACACACACACACACACACACACACACACACACATATATATATATATATATATATATATAAGCATACATGGGTAGAGAATACTGAGTCAAATTGCGGAGACAGTTACGAAAAGTTATCAACGGGGATCAAAGTGTAGAGTGACCTTTGCCCCACCCGTTCTACTCACTTTGACTCCTCCTCGTGCCCGGCTGTCGGGTATTCGTACCGAATGGCTCCCTACTTCGGTCGGGCCATCTTCGGTGAGCAGACATTCGTGTCGGACTTAAATTGCCCTTAGTGAGTCCAAGTCCCGACAAGGTTGTCTGGCTCACATTGCACTCAGTGAGCCTATGACCAACATAGTCCAGTAGGCCACGAGTCCCGGCTCGTGTTCGACCTTCTCTTTCCTAAAACCCCCTCTATAAAAAAAGACCTCGTGTCAAATCTTGTTTGCTGGGGGAGGGCAGTGATGAATATCGGGGCCTTGTTTCATCAGGACAGCACACAAGTCCTTGGTTTCAATACCCACTGTGCATGACTGCGGCTTTGAACTTGTTGATCAACCTCCCCATTCCCCTGATTCGTCCCCATTGGACTATCATTTGTTCCCCAACATGAAAAAATACAACACTTCGCTGAGAACAAGTATCCTCTGTTGACGACCTTTTCCCCTCACAGGATGAAAGCTTCTTCATCCATGGGATCCAAGCACTGCAACACCGATGGAAGAAGTGCGTGGACCGCAAAGGAAACTATGTTGAAAATTAAACCTCATTTCGTCACACGGGTTGAGCACTCGAGTGAAGAATTGCCGGCTGCCACATTTGCGTAAATGCAAAGTTCTTCAAATGAATTGAGTACAGTACAGAAAGGAGGTGTCGCTGGAATACCAGGTTGCATTGAACATACCGGCGTGGTATCGCAGCTTATACGTGAAGCTAAAGAAAATAATGGAAATTTAGCGGTGCTATGGCTAGACCTGGCAAACGCGTATGGTTCAATCCCGCATAAAGTGGTCGAAGAGACACTCCGCAGATATCATGTTCCAAGTTCCTTCAGTAATCTTATCTTAGATTATTACAATAACTTCAATCTGAGAGTTACGTCGGGTACTAAGACATCGGACTGGCACAGGCTAGAGAGGGGAATTATAACCGGATGCACAATCTCAGCCACTCTCTTCTCCCTTGCGATGAATATGATAATCAAGTCAGCGGAAGTGGAGTGTCGGGGTCCAAGGGTAAAGTCCGGGATACGGCAGCCTCCATTGAGAGCTTACATGGACGATATTACAGTGACAACATCATCAGTCATAGGCTGTAAATGGATAGTGAGGGGCTTAGAAAAACTCATAATATGGGCCCGCATGAGGTTTAAACCAGGAAAATCTAGGTCCCTAGTACTACAAAAGGGAAAGATTAAAAGCACGGCACGTTTCACAATCGCCGGCGAATTCATACCAACAGTGACTGAGAAGCCTGTAAAAAGTCTTGGCAAGTGGTTCGACAGCAGTACTAAGGATCAAGCAGCAATTAAAGGAATAGGGGGCGACCTTGATGATTGGCTAAGAAAGATAGATAAGTCAGGATTGCCCGGCAAGTTTAAGGCGTGGTTGTATCAACACGCAATTCTGCCGCGGATATTATGGCCACTCATGTTATACGAGGTAGCTATTACCACGGTAGAACGAATGGAAAGGAAAATTAGCGGCTATTTAAGGAGATGGTTGGGTTTGCCAAAGTGCCTAAGTAGCGCGGCTTTATATGGGACCTCCAATGCGATCCAACTTCCTTTCAGGGGTCTCAAAGAAGAGTTTGTGGTGACACGCACAAGAGAGGCGATTATGTATAGAGATTCCAGAGATTTAAAGGTAGCAGGTGCAGGAATTGAAATCCGCACAGGAAGGAAGTGGAGCGCTGTCAGGGAACTGAAGGTTGCGGAAGAGAGATTGCAGCAGAAGGCTATGGTCGGTACTGTGGCCAGTGGGACAAGAGGCCTGGGATATTATCCGAGTCCAAGGATAGACAACGCCAGAGGGAAAGAAAGAAGGGCGCTCTTGCAAAAAGAAGTAAGAGAAGGTATAGAGGAGACTAGGCTGGCAAAGATGGTAGGACTGTCTCAACAGGGTGCCTGGACCAGATGGGAAAATTATGTTCGGCGGCGAATTACCTGGTCGGACTTGTGGAAGGCCGACTTAAGCCAGCTAAGATTCCAGATCCAGGCAGTTTATGATCTTCTCCCTAGCCCATCAAACCTTCACACATGGGGCAAAAATGATACCCCAGCATGTCAGTTGTGCGGGGGTAAAGGATCGCTACAGCATTTGCTATCTGGATGCCCAAGATCATTGAGTGAAGGGCGTTATCGCTGGCGACATGACCAGGTCCTCAAAGTTATTGCTGGAGTGGTATCTGAGGCATTAAAATCGAATAGATTCAGTCCTGGAAGACATAAGGTTATTTTTGTTAGAGCGGGAAGCTCGAAACAGCCGCAGACAAAAAATAAAGTATCGATGTTGTCATCGGCGCCAGATTGGCAATTGTTGGTGGACCTGGAAAGGCAGACGAAGTTTCCAGCGCATATTGTGGAGACAAAGCTCCGACCAGATTTAGTAATGTTTTCAAATTCCACAAAGAAGGTGATAATGTGGGAATTGTCAGTCCCATGGGAAGAAAACATGGATTCCACACACGAAAGAAAGATAGCCAAATATGAGCCGCTAGTAGAGCAATGTCGAATGAATGGTTGGCAGGCAATATGCCAGGCAGTCGAAGTGGGATGTCGTGGATTTAACGCAAGGTCAATGAGTAAAGCGTTGTCAAGCATCGGCATTTCAGGTGCGGGAAAACGTAAGGCCCTGAAAAATATTACCACTGCAGCTGAAAGAGCAACAAACTGGCTGTGGATCAGAAGGGCGGATAGTTGGGGTTGTAGATAGGTGATTATTAGAAGGGGGGAAAAAAGGAAGGAAAAAAAAAAAAAAAAAAAAAAAGATCGTCTAATTTAAAACGATATATACACGTATGATTTATCTAGTTTTTATCTGTTATTTTTTAGTTTTATCTATTTATTTTTGCGCGCGAAGGAGTGTGGTTGTATTAGGCTTGAAGCGTTCATTTGAAACCGGCTCATTGAATTGATTAATATCTTAGACGTTTTAGCCATTTTGTAAATATAGCATTTTAAACGACAATGTTTTTGTGAAGATTTCAACGTACTCCTCGGTTGTTTTTTTTTTTTTTTTTTTTTTTTTTTTTTTATTTTATTTCGTCTTTTCTCATTCGTAAACCTTTCAATGAGTTGCAACGTATAGTAGTGCGCAGCGTCTCTTTTTGTTCGTAATTGTATATTTATGTAAAGTTTTTAATGAAAATATTTTTTAAAAGTAAACGTATGTCAATTTTATATAGGAGTTTCTTGTTTTAATCGCAATTGATATTTATGTACAGATTTTTTTTTATTTTTTATTAAGTTTTTTTTTTTTTTTTTTTTTTTTCGACTTTTCTCATTCGTAAACCGTTCGATTAGGATGTTTTAACGTATAGTAATGCGCGGCGTCTGATTTAGTTCGTAATTGTATATTTATGTAGTGTTTAATGGAGATAAGTTTTAAAACTAAACGTATGTCATTTTATATACGAGTTTGTTGTTTTAATCGCAATTCTTTAGTTACGTACAGTTTTTATTTTTTATTTTTTTTATTTATTCATTTTTTTTTTTTTTTTTAGGTTTTAAGTTTTTTCTTTAAGTAAAAATTAATTAAAAAAAAAGGGGGGGGGAAGGAAGGAATACATACCGGAATGAACAAATAACCGAATAACGACCCCATTGTAGCAAAAAAAAAAAAGCAGAGTAAAGTGGCCTCCCGATTTTTAAAGAAAAGTTTTAAAGTCATCAGTAGAGCTTAGCTCTGATTGGCTGTTGCAAAATTATATATAGAGCCTTTTCTGTGGTCATTTTTTTTTTTTTGTTTTCTCCTTGTGTGGATGCGCAGGTTGGCTGCCGGGATGGGAGTTGGAGTTAGATCGATGCCAACTGGGTCATTTGGGTGAGGGGGTCTGATGTTGAAAGACCCGAAACCCCCCATGATCCCAAAGGAAACATCACTGACGACCCATCCCGAAGCATCAACTAAGATGTATGGTATAAAAAAAAAAAAAAGAGCACTCTAGTAGCTGATAAGCATATATGAATATATACATTAAACAGTCTAAAGGGACAAAATATCCAACTGAGGTAAAATCAACTGGGTTTCGATTCCAGCTTGAAGCGTCTCACGTGTCTAGCCACACTGAAGAGCTGTGATACAATGAAATAGTCAGTCTGTGGATGACAATATGATTTGTATATATATATATTATATATATATATGTTATCACCCCTGGGTGGCGGCTGATGAGGACATGGTATCGCACGTGCTTTCACACGTTGTATGATGATATATATATATATATATATATATATATATATATATATATTTAAAGATCCTGTGGTTTGTGCAAAATCTAAAAATGATTTTAAAATGCGTATACATTTTAAAATACTTTAAAATTCTAAAAAAGGGAACCTTTCGTTTTGATCACGTTTCATTGGAGAAGAATACCATGATATATGAGTGGTACTGAGGAAATAGACATGGGATAGCGATCATCGAAAAGTGTGAGTGAGAGGGGGAACAAACCAGAGAGATAGATATGGATAATATTTCTTTCTTCACTTACTAAGTTAAGATAAGTTAAATTCAGAGCTGTTGTATTAAACATATATTCATATGTAATATGTATTTATATTCATACACGGGAACATTCACAACTTTTGAAATAAAACGATTGGGCACAAATCAAGAACCGCAAATAATAGCGCAATGAAAATTACATTTATTGAAAGGATAGCATTTTAGAATCTGCAACTATTTAGTCTCAAACATAAACAAAAAAAACCTCTAGAATACATGCTCCAGAGGTCGGCCGTTCAGTTGAAGATATTGTTGATTGTGGAGTGAAAAGTTGTTGATTCTTCCTTGGTAATCGAATGCGCATTCGGTGAAGAAATCGATGTCTTACGATCTTCAAAAGTGTCATGAGTTTCGAAGTTCTTGACTAACTTGAAAATTTGTATCTTGTTTTGAAAGGTGTTGAAATTAAACTCCCTTCTGTATCTTGCTTGAACAATCTTAAAATACTTGTTGTATCTTTCTTTTTTATCATGTCTCCCTCTCGTTGATAGAACATTTTACTTTCAATTCTTTTTCCACTCCTCACTTTCCCTCTTCTTTCTTTCTTTCTTTCTTTCTTTCTTTCTTTCTTTCTTTCTTTCTTTTATCCCTTGCTTTTTGATTTATCATTTTCCTCCTTAAAATCATCATCATCATCACCAAGACGTGCCGCCAGCACGGATATCCCTGACCCTCTCTCGCCACTTCTACCTATCGTTCATCACCTCCGGCAGGTCTTCTGGGTTACATCCTGTGTCCTCACATAGCTGCTGTATGTAAGTTCGGGCTGGTCGTCCTGCTTTTGCTTGGCCATATGTGGGGGTCCATAGTAGTACGTCACTAACGAGCTCGTCTTTGCTTCTCCAGCAGTGTCCGGCGTGTCTGGCTCGTCTGACCTGTATAGTTTTCGTGATGGGAGGTAGGTGGCCGTACAGTTGGCGTCTCGTGGGGTGTTGTCGCCAGGACTTGTTCAGTATTGCTCTTAACATTCTTGTGTAGTTGCCGTCAAGTTTCTTCTCCAGCCGTTTGGTTAGCGTCCATGTAGTGCATCCATATAGCAGTATCGATACAACTGCTGCCTGGAAGAAACTGCGCTTCATTTCATCGGTCAGGTCTGATTTCCATATTATTGAGAGCCTATCTATAGCCGTCCATGCTTTCGTCAGCCGTGTGTCTATGTCGTTTTCTGTTGATGAGACGCTACTTCCTAGGTAGGTGAATTTGTCCACTAGCCTCAGAGAGGCTCCGTCTAGAGTGGTAATGTTGCCCGTTTGGTTGTAACACATATATTCAGTTTTGTGCGCATTGACATGGAGGCCAATGCCTGCTGCAGCTCGTTCCAAGCTATGCAGTAGTGTCTCTGCTTGATTAGGCGTATTCGCCAGTAACGCTATTGCCCTTAATGTGTTTTTTCTGATGAGGTCACGCACAAGGCGACTGAAGAAATTCTTCACGAGGCAGAATAAATCAATCTTCCTCCTCCTCCTCCTCCTCCTCCTCCTCATCATCATCATCATCATCATCATCATCAAAATGAAGATCTTTGTTGATTAAGAGTTTCTTAATCTTATCGTCGGGGCTTAAAACTCGGCAGACTTCTTTAAAATTAATACACCCTTTATAATTAATAACACCCCAGCACACAGACACAAGCACACGCATACACACACACATACACACATAGAAACACGCTTATACACACATACACACATTCATACACATATATGATGTACATACACACACGCATACATGTACATACAGATTCATACACACACGAATATATATACACATGCACACACAAATACATACATACATACATACATACACTAACACATACACACATTCATACACATATATTTACATATACACATGCATACATAAACATACAGATTCATACACAGACGCATATATATACACATGCACATACACACATACATACATACATACATACATTAATTCATACGTACATACACTAACACATACACACATGCATACACATCCACATACACACATGCATACACATGCACCCAAATATACATACACAAACATACACACACACACATACACTCTCTCTCTCACACACACACACACACACACACATATATATATATATATATATATATATATATAGTACAATTTAATGGAGACTCAAACTCGTTTAAGTCGTCATAATAAATCTATTTCGGCGGAGAATATTATAGCTATACTCTCCGTCTCGTCAGATGACTCTTTAGATGCTTCCCTCCTGTCGCAAAGTAGCGAATGCGGAGTTACAGTTCGTATTCAGAAGATAAAATTAGGTAAATTAAAAATAAAATAAAAAATAAGAATCAGAAAATAAAAAAGTAAAAAAATAAAATTAAAATATATATATATATATATACTTCCTTGCTTAACACTCAGCATTATAAGGTATGTATCAGGAGTAAAGTGGGGAAAGAGAAGCGCCCTCCCTTACACCTCAGTGTAGTAGCTATTGAAAAAGGAGCGTTCGAGTCGCCCTCGATTACGGTTGCCAACTTTACAACTTATATATAAATTTTTGTTGTTGTTCCAATGAGGGAAAAAAGTAAATACGTTAAAAAAGGTCCACGAGGTGATTTGTTTTAAGTTATTAATATTTCTTCCACACGTGTTTCCACATTGCCTTCAGAAAATAAATGGTGTGAAAATCTTCCGGGTTTTATTGTTCTTCTCCTTTATTATTCCTTAATCCCCAAATAATCCATGACAGCAGATATACCACAAAGTTAGACTGACCTTCAATCCTTCTTCCTGAGGCTTGTCAATACTTGTCAATGATCCACGAGGTCAAAAAGCCAAGTTCAATGTAAATCTATCCTTGATAATGCTTGTCAATGATTTACGAAGTCAAAAGACCAAGTGCAATGATAATCTTTGCTTGTCAATGTTAGTGAATGATTCACGAGGTCAAAAAGCCATGGGCAATGTGAATCTTTGCTTATCAATGACTCACAAAGTCAAAAAGTCAAGTTCAATGTGAATCTTGGCTTGTCAATGTTTGTCAATGGTTCACGAGGTCAAAAGGCCGAGTGCAATATTGTTATATTTTGACCTTCGACCCAGCCCAAAAATGCTTTTCCAAGGTGATACACCGGAAGGAAGTGACACATTCCAGTGGCCAGTAATCGAAAGGCTTATGATATGGGACAAGGTGAAGGTCCCATTGTGCCACTACAGTGATGCACCGGAAGAGAGTAACCTCTGAACAGCATGACAGTTATTTCCGCTTGATGACGATTAAACATCCGATTTCAAAGATCCAGTGGGCGATCGTGTGGGCGTTGAATTATTATTTAACTCAGTTGAGTTTGGGGTGCCAAAGTAGTTGCCAGCAGAATTCCAGACAGCCAGAGACCAGATGTGGTAGGGAAGGCCACACCCGACCGAGGGGGCCCTCGGAAAAGCCTCGATGGAGTAGAACAAGAGAACAAGAAAGACACAACGTGACGGTCATAACAGTGGGGTCAAAATATGAAGTTTATGTTCGGTCTCCAGCACCCTCTCACATGCAAACTTTGAGTAACCCTTTTCAAATCTTGCAATAAAGTGAGAGGTAAAATATTGTTAAAGAAGTCTTCCTGCGTCCTTCATTCCTGCGTCCTTTCTTCTTGCGTCTTTGTCCTTGCGTCTGTATGGATATTGTGTCGTTGTGATGCTGAATGATGATGTAGATGACTATATAACAATATGAATCTTTGCTTGTCAATGCTTGTCAGTTATTCACGAGTTTAAAAGGTTATGTACAATGTGAATCTATGCTTGTCAATATTTGACAAGAATTCATGAGGTAGGTATGCCAAGTGCAATGTGAATCTCGGCTTGTCAATGCTTGTCTATGATTCACGAGGTCAAACGGCCAGGTACAATGTGAATCTAGGCTTGTCATTGATTCCACCCACCTAGCATGAATGTCAGGCTACCCCCGGAAAACGTGTCTATGTGTGAGAGTCCCTTAGTAAATGTCGCTTTTGCGTTTGTCCTTACGTCAACAGCAGTAACTAGTACGTTTCGTTCGTCTTACTTGTATGGGTTTTTGAGATGGGGGAAGTGACCGTATAGCTACTGTTTTTTTTAGATGCGGCTTCCAGGTTTGTTGAAAACAGCACAATGAATCATTGTGTAGTTCCTATCTCTTTTTTTTCTTTTAAGTATTTCGTTAAAGTCCAAGTAGTCCAAACACACAACTACAGCTTGAAAGAATATATATATAAATATATATATATATATATATAAGTTTCCAGATTTTTGTTCAAGCATTTAAAACTGTCGTAGACTCTTGAAAATTCACCATGGTATTTCTATACATATTATGAGATGACTGACCAATTTTTATGATTTCAGGTTCAAATCAACAGCTACAGCAGCAATTGGAATACACCCTACTAAAGCCTGATTGTCACAGCTGGTGAATTTCAAAACTGCAATCTGGATGTGAGGACACTTTAGAAGAACGATATGTAATAAAATTCTGTTTTAAACTTGGAAAAATGCCACAGAAACGTATGGAATGCTTCAGACTGCTTTTGGAGCATGTTGCATGAATCCAGCCTCAGTTTTTGAGTGGCATAAGAGATTCAAGGAAGGCAGGGAGTCTGTGAGGGATGATGAGAGGTGTGGGAGGAGTAAGGAAGTCAATACACCAGGGCTAGGGTTAGGCTTACTATGTTGAGGGTTTAAGGGAGTTCAGGAAGAGATTCCTTCGGAAGAGGCCAGTACTCTTCCAATCGGGTCAGTGGCATTTCCACCAGGACAATGCACCAGTCCACAACTGCATTCTTGTCACTGACTATTTGACAAAGATGGCCATCAAGACAGTTCCTCAGCCTCCCTATAGTTCAGACCTTGCTCCCTGTGACTTTTGGTTATTCCCTAAGCTCAGAGCCTGTCGTTATGAAACAATTGAGGATATGAAAAAGGCTGTGACGAAGTTCATTGACACGCTCACGCAAGAGGAATTTCATGGGGCCTTCCAGAAGTTGTTGGAACGGTACAAGTGCATTGCAGCCGGGAGAGATTACTTCGAAGGGGACTAGAGTTTCATGTGTGTACTATCAATAAAAGTGCCCATACGAAAAAAGTCTGGAAACTTATTTAATGATCCTCGTATATATATATGTACGGCGGAACTGCAGTTGCGAATATAATTTCTTCCAAAATTATGTTCGACTACCGATTTGTTCGAAAACTGAAAAAACGTTGTTCGTTTAGATTCTGCCAGCCGTTCAGACGTGTTTGGATTGGCGCGGAAGTTATTCGCTCGCGTTCCGTTTTCATCGGTTCGATTCGTGTGTTCGAAGTCCAAACATTTGTTTGATCACTGAGGTATTCTTTACTCGAATATTTTGCACGAAAACTGAATTGTTCCACTTGAGCTCTCTAGCAAAGGAATTGCTGGCCGCCGCTAGCGTAATGCAAAGCTCTTCGAAAGAATTGAGCACTCTGGTAGCCGATAGGGTATAAAAAATGTAAACAAAGGCTGCTGCTGCTGTTTCTAAAAATAAAAATACCTTAAAATTCCCTTAGCCACAGTCTAACGTAAAGTTGGACGGGTTTCGATCCCGGCTTCGAGCGTCCTACGTGTCTAGCCACACTGAAGAGTTCTGATAGAACGAAACAGTCTATCTGTGGATGACTATATATACATATATATATATACATGAGAATAAAGAATATATTAAAAACCGTTTGATGAATCAAAAAGTGCTCAAATGCTGCTTAGCAGAGCAATATAAAATCTAAACACAAACTTCTTATGATTTCATTACTATAAATTTCATGTACCTCATATATAATAGAAGAAAAAAATAATCATATGAAACTATATGTGGATAAATTGGACGATAGAATCAATTATAAATACTTAGAATTACCGACTTTATACAATGAAATAAATTACGTCCCAGGCGCAAAAGTGAAAGGGAGAAAGAAAGTTATATATATATATATATATATATAGTCAGGTCATTCGTAGAGTGCTATTGGTATCATGTACCCCAAAATAATGTGGTACGTGATCGAGTGATCAGCGAGTAAATCGGTTTAATAACTATGCAAATAACCAATGTGGCTAGATACAAGGCAAGCTAAAAAAATAAAAGTTATCAAAGGGCGGATGAACCCTCTAGTTGGATCAACGGCTACTTAGCATAGTCATACTGTGATAGGTATCAGTCCTTTGAAAAAAATCGTCTATCAAAAACTAAAACACTCTTAAAGCAATGGATCCCAAGATTTTGTTAATGGACCCATTTATTTGAAAAAAAGAAAAAAGATAAAAAAAAAAACTTCTTATGTAAAACCTGCAGCTTCTTCATGGATACAAACTATTGGAGCTTGGTGAATGAGATTAACTCAGTGCATTGTTTATACGTATATATATATATATATATATATATAGAGAGAGAGAGAGAGTGAGAGAGAAAGAGAAGAAGAGAGTCAGTGTGTGTGTGTGTGTGTGTGTGTATAAAAAGAAGATCAACGAAGTGAAAATGAACAGACGAGATAGATAACAGTGAAAAAGTGAGTAAGAAAGCGGGAAGGAGGGATATATATATATATATATATATATATATATATATATATATGGCACGAAAACTACGTTCGGAGTTATCACTTGGTGAATGGTTTTTGGGTCGCACTGCTGCCTTTTTTAACATGTGCATTTAATAATATATTATAATAATATATATATATATATATATATATGCACGGAATTTGATTGTCCTATGGAAAGTGCTACACAGAAAAAAATGTATTTTTGCTCATAGTATTTTAAAAAAATAAGGCAAATTTTTACATAAATCTTTATATAGATATCATTTTTACATAGATATTATCTTTTTGTATAGATATCAACTTTCCGTATAAATACGTTAAAACTTTTATATGGATATCAACTTATATACATATCATGTCAATATAGATATAATCTTTTCATATAGATACGTCAAACGCTTTATCCACTCTTATGATTACTTTATAGTGATATGGAGGAGCACTAAGCGTTTCGGAAATAGCAACAGAAACTCGAGTTCTAAATTTTGTGTCAAATAGTAAGATAGATTAGGTTCTCTAGCTTTGTTAGGGCAACCGGCTTGGGAGAAAGAAAAACTTTGAATTCAAAATCTGTCGAGTGTTGTTCAAGAGAATCTGTAGCACTCTGGTGCACCATTCTTCTGTTATCAGGAGGTGCCCGTGGTGTAATGGTTATCGTCGTAGGAAATGGATACGGCGACACGAGTTCAAATCAAGACTGATTGCATTTCACATGGCACTAATACCCTTGGGAAAGGTATGAATCCAATTATTCTCCCTCCAGCTATGGGTAAATAGTAGGGCAGACTATGTTTTTCAGCCTTGCGGAGGCAACTAGTCTAGGAGAAGGAAAACTCTGAATTCAAACCTATTAAACTTCGCTTAAAAATTGACCTTGTGTCATCTCCTGCCCGAGCGGAGGGGTTTGATAAATTTGCATTCTTCTGTTATCAGCTCATCCAAAAAGAGTGGGGCTGGTTTTACTTAAAACTTCACCACTATAAACAAATCCCCAATCAGCATGACACAATTATGTGATACCATTTGCGTAGTGGACGGAGAGTCACTACCACACTGGACTCTCAGCTTTCTACCAACTAGCTACTGTTTAACCAGGTTCACTTGTATCTTGTTTCTGTTACTTGAATATATATGTTTTTCTATCAACCCTTTTGTGTTCCCCGTGTCTTTCTTTGGTCAGCATTACCACAGTAACCCAACAGGTCATATCTTTATCAAACCATCTTATGCCAGTAGTAGTGGTACTATCTAACCCATAGCTGGGAGGATAAGGGTGTTCATACCTTTCCCAAGGGTATTTGTCCGAAAGTGAACGTAATAGCGCGATTGGAGTACGAACTCGCGTACTACGATTCCGCAGTCCATCGCTTTAACCATTACACCACGAGGGGTGTCCTCGTGGTGTAATGGTTAAAGCGATGGACTGCGGAATCGTAGTACGCGAGTTCGTACTCCAATCGCGCTATTACGTTCGCGCTATTGTTAGAGATGTTAGAGTCCATTAAGGATTTTGAGCAGAAGAAAAGACCAAACTAATTTATTAGTTCAGCAAATAAGATTCTAAGTTTGACTCCTTAAATTCCGTGAACGATTCAGAACAAGATTTTATGGATTGATTGTTTTTAACAGCATAAACCAGTCTAGGGTTATTTTATACCCAAAGGTTAGGGAATCGTGATCATATTTACATTTTTTTGTGTAGTTGTTTTCAAGAGTTTTCTTTGTACCCAGTTCTATCAAATAGGAATCATTTTTAACGGATCTGTTTGACCAACAGGGGGGAGCTTTAACAGGTGCAACCACCCCGGATCAGAGTGAACTTGGGAGTAATAGCAACAAATAGGCAGTCTACATTCTTCAGATCTTCAAAAGTGGAGTCTCACCATCAGATTTAGTTTAGTGTCATACTCAGGACACCCATCTTTTTGGAGGGAGAGGTCTTACATCTCTGCAGGGGGATATTATTAAAGTTTTCTAAATCCCGTCAACAAGGCAAAAAAGATTTTGGTGGGATTAAAAAAACTTTAAAATGTAACTATTTAAATCTATCAGATTTTTAATATTTATTATTCGTAATTACAAAATAAGACTAATAAAATGTGATCCTTTTTGCGTAAGGGTCTTGTTTTTGATTTTCAAAATTAAGTGATTAGAAGAAGATTTTCTATCTGTTCAAATACTTTTAAGTAGTACTGTAGATGTATGTGTGTAGGTATGTATATCTAAAAGTAATAAGTAAAAAAGTAACAAATTTTGAAAGCTTGTCAGGTGTTCCTTCATTGAAAAAAGCACCTCCACCACGCAATCAACTCCAACATCATTGATAATTCACAATATACACCCCTACCACCTTCTTTCATCAGTTTGTCTCCTTTTCCTGAGGGCGAATGTTTCGCTTATGTGTCAATACAAAAAAAGAAAAAAAAGGAAGAAAAAAAAAGTCCCTATGGGTGACAAACCACACACAAACGAGGGGCAGGACCAAAGAAACAAAAAAGCAAAACGAAACAAAAAACAACGAAAAAGATAAAAAAAAAAAAAAAAAAAGAAAAAGAGATCGACGTAGATTCCTGGATTTGGCTCCACCTTCTCCGTGTTGTTGAATAAACAGCATAATCCAACAATTTAGTGCTGCATTATCTATTGAAGTTCGACGAGGCGTGGATGCTTGCTTTTTCAACATGGATTTATGCTGAATGGTTAGCGCGCATGCGCAGCACAAATATATAGCGAACGCTTTTTTATATAAGCATATAAACACACATTACATAAACCTTTAAGGCACACACACACACACACACACACACACACACACACACACACACACACACACACACATATATATATAATTTAAACGTATGTATGTAGAATTTAATGTATTCTCTCTCTCTCTCTCTATATATATATATATATATAAATATATATATATGGACGCACGCACGCAAACACGCACATATATATGAAGGACATAAGTTTAGAAGTTCACGTATGTTATATATATATATATATATATATATATATTGAGAGAGAGAGAGAGAGCATTTGTTATATATACATACATATATATAAATATATATATATATAGAGAGAGAGATTGATAAATTCTTTTAAAATTAAAAATGCAGTGCTGGCACACACACACACACACACACACACACGTAACCCACACACATTCTTATATATATAAAATTTGAATGGCATATATGTAGAATTTAACATATTCTCTCTCTCTCTATATATATATATGACTTAAAGGAGAAATCATATATTTGTATATGTAATGTACCCTATATATATATATATATATATAAGGCATGCTATATATATAGAGAGAGAGAAAGAGAGAGAGAGAGATAGAGAGAGAGAGAGAGCATACCTTATATATTTATATATATATAACATAATAAGTGTGTGTATTACATCAATGTGTATATAGATATGCCAGCCCTGCACTGTCATTTTTTAAAAGAATCTATCTATCTATCTATCTATCTATCTAGTTTATATCCACGTAGTTAATCACCATCCATCTATTCTGTTTATATATATATATATATATATATATATATATATATATATATATATATATTCTGCTCATATCTATGTCTTAATGTTTTACTTTATTTTTTTCATTTGTTGTTCTTATCTTATTCAATCTTCTACAACTTTCCGAGTGTGAAGCACTCAATGAAGATTGAACTCACTAAGGCAATAATATAGCCACAAAGTTGATTGTTTTCATCACATATGGCATTAGGAGCGTATAGTTTTAATCAACTTTTTTAAAAACGATTGTCTCTGATTGTATTGTAATACATGCGTTTATAAAAAAAAATTTTTTTAGAATTAACGTATGTTTCTTCATTGATTCTAGCATTGACGATCGAAGAAAATGAGTAACATTTTTTAGATATTCTACTTTATCTTATATTAAGTAAGATAAAATGCAACTCGCACATAAAAACGAGAATTTGTGAAGTTTAAGAAGAAGGTTCTGTAAATGAGCGAATATGTGAAAAGTGGTTTGTGACCTATCATGCTGGCGATTTCGCACTGAACTATCTGCTATTTTCTAGTGTACCAGTTGAATACGTTTCTTAAATATAATCAAATTTTTTCGATCCGAGAAACAGCCAATATATTGGAAATATCTTAACCAAGCGTATAAAATAATAGTTCTTTTTATGAATGGCTTTCACATCTGTTAGGTGAAAAAATGGAACAATTGCAAAAAACCCCAATCATGGGCTTGGTGGTTCTCGATATAATTCAGTCGAGTTTTTTTTCTATCTATCTATCTATCAATCAAATTCTTTTGATATCTATCTATCTATCTATCTATCTATCTATCTATCTATCACATTGTATTCCCTCGTGATGATACTAAAATGCATTCGGTCTGCTGAGTGTGCGATAACCACTGGTTACCATTACTTTTAAGTCAACCCTGACCCAGACTGATAGTACCTATTAGGGTCCCATCTCTGGCTCAAATAGATCTGTTGGACATATTGTTTAAAATGTATTTACTCTGAATTTATACATTGCTCTTGAAAGTAAAAAGGAAGTGTTTAAAATGATAGTGAAGTATATATATATATATATATATATATATATATGTATATATAAATTTTAAAATGATAGTAAAGTACATTTTTGTACTGTTTATAGTTGGTGATCATATCTGTTAAACTGCCTTTCGCATAAAATAACCACACAAGGGTTGATATACCATAAAACCAATATATGTATCCATCTAATTATTTTTATATCTATTTCAACATGGTTATGTCTAATATATATATATATATATATATATCATTAGACATAATATATATATATATATATTAGATATAACCTCAAAAAGATAGCTATAAGAAGAAGGTGCATACATAGACTGGTTTTACGGTATGTCAACCCTTGTTGGCTTATGTTATGTGAAAGGTAGTTTTACAAATATGATCTCGAATTATAAACAGTACAAAATTTACATCACTATCATTTTAATATATATATATATATATATATATATATATATATATATATATATATATATACGTATATATATATCATTTGACATAATATATATATATATATATATATATATATATATATATATCATTATATATATATACATATATTAGACATAACCAAAATGTGATAGATATAGAAATAATCTGAGTGATACATTGATTAGTTTTATCCGACTGACGTAAAGTCAGCCAGGTTTCGATCTCGGCTTGAAGTATCTCGTGGCTCTAGCCACAATGAAGATTTCGGATACAACGAAACAGTCTGTTTGTGGATGGCTATATATATTTGTGGAGGTGCCCGTGGTGTAATGGTTATCGTCGTAGGAAATGGATATGGTGACACGAGTTCAAATCCTGGACGAGACTGATTCCATTTCACACAGCACTAATACCCTTGGGAAAGATATGAATCCAATTACTCTCCCTCCAGCTATGGGTAAATAGTAGGGCAGACAAGGTTCTTCAGCCTTGGGGAGGTAACTAGTCTAGGAGAAAGAAAACTCTGAATTGAAACCTGTTAAACTCTGCTTAAAAATTGACCTTGTGTCATATCCTGTCCGAGTGGAGGGGTTGGTATATATATATATATAATTCCTCATGAATATTTCCTTCTGTTAATATCTACTGATGTATCCATTCTGTTCAAATCTATCTATCTATGTAAGATTATTATTGTATCGATTTTTTAAATATCAGTAGATTATATATAGTGTCAAAGTAAAAGTGAAATAAAAATTGTTGGATACCCACACAGAAACGAGAAATTTGCGCCTTGAGACATTTTCAAAGCTGCCATATTTATTTTCTTCGTCTAACTCATTTCTCTTTAATATGCATCTCAATTTTCATTCATCAGCTCTAAAAGTTCTTTATTTCTCTTTCAAAAATATTCTTATTCTCACGAGAGGTTTAATACATATTACTGATTTGTTCTTATTTCTGTTTTGTATAATTTTTTTTAAAGGTTGTGTGTCAAAGGAGAGGAGGATCTGTTGACTAGGGACTCGAGCCAGCGATTAACCACAGCGTTCATTGTATGTCGTGTTAGGAATTCAGCGGACATATTAGTTTTTGGTCGGATCAAAACGAAGATATTTTGAAACCCACGTTTCGGGTGTTGAGATTTTTTCTTTTCTAAATGGCATTTTTTTCATTTTTTATTTTTTAATATTTTCTTAGCATTTTTGAACATCCGATATGAGAGCTTTTCATAACTTTTTTCCTTCTTTTTCCGATAGAGTTTATATTCAATAATCCAACGTTTTTGTAACAAGAAGAAGGTGGATAATAATTCTAGATAGATAGATATGAACAGAATTATATATATATATATATATATATATATATATATATATATATATATATATATATATATATGTATTGAATAAACCTCGCATATATATATATATATATATATATATATATATATATATATATATGTCCCCTGGGAAGAAAACCGGGAGGAAGCAGATGAGCAGAAGAAAAACCGCGACGAGACACTGCGTGGAAAAGGATTGGATATGCCATGTGATTCCTATTGAGGTTGGTTGTCGTGGTTTTATTGGACACTCAGTCATTTCGTTTCTTTCAAAAATAGGAATCACTGGCCGCAGTTTGAAACTTGCCTCAAATCGTCTTCAGACCGCGGCACAATATCCATCAAGTTGGATCTGGTCGAAAGCGAGAAGTTTTCAGCATGAAGGAAATACACGCGGAACCACCTTTTTCCGTGTGATTACGTAAGAAACGGTTAGGGTAAACGCGTAATAACATTAACCGCCGAAAGTAAAAGCGTTTTTTTTTTTTTTTTTTTTTTTAAATCACAAACTGCACACTAAAAATGAAGATTAACGTCCAATGTAGTCTCTGCTCTTAATTGGTCTGGCGTATATATATATATATATATATATGTGTGTGTGTGTGTGTGTGTGTGTGTGCTATAATCAAACAGGCGACATCACCACACTAGACGGAACCCCTCTGAAACTTGTAGACAAATTCACCTACCTAGGAAGCAGCGTCTCATCAACCGAAAAGGACATCGACACGCGGCTAACGAAGGCATGGACTGCTATCGATAGGCTATCGATCATATGGAAATCAGACCTGACCGATAAAATGAAACGCAGTTTCTTCCAGACAGCGATCGTATCGATACTGCTGTATGGATGCACTACTTGGACGCTAACTAAACGGCTGGAGAAGAAGCTAGACGGCAACTACACAAGAATGCTGCGAGCAATACTGAACAAGTCCTGGCGGCAACATCCCACAAGGCACCAACTATACGGCCACCTACCTCCCATCACGAAAACTATCCAAGTTAGACGAACCAGACATGCAGGACAGCAGCTATGTGAGGATACGGGACGTGGCCCTGAAGACCTACCAGAGGCGAAGAGCGATAAGGAGAAGTGGCGAGAGAGGGTCAGGGATATACGTGCCTGCGGCACGACATGATGATGATATATATATATAATTCTCTTAATACCCTGTCCGGTGGCAAAAGCTGCTTGGTAGCGCTAGGAGTGGCAGTACCGACTTGGGCTAACGAAACTGTGTTATCACCCCTGGTTGGCGGCTGATGAGGACAGGGTATCGCACGTGCTTTCACACGTTGTATTATGAAAAAAAAATTATATATATATATATTCACACACGAGGGTCATTCAATTAATAAAGATAACCTTTTGAAAAAAGAAAATGCTTTTTTTTTCAGTTTTTTTTACATTAATGTAAACCCTTCCTTGTTTAGAATTGATTTATAGCAAAAATTATTTTAATCACATGAAAATGTTTGTTTTCAAACTATTCAAAACGGCAGTAAATCAACCAGTTTTCCAGGCTTGAACAGAGGTCTGTCATCAAATTTTTGCTGGCTGAGAAGTGCAAACCATGTGAAATTTACAGAAAAATATGTGATGTGCCCGAAGTAGCATGTTTTAATAAAAAAATGTTTGCAAATGGGCTAAACATGAGCCTGTGTCAAAAAAGTTCACTGAGTAGAACCTTACCGACTCTCCGGTAAAGAAAAAGTCATGCGCTGCGGTCAGTGAAAAAGGTCATTTTAACAGTTTTTTGAGACAAGAAAGAACCGATAGCTTTTAATATCCTTGAAAAGGTACAACTGTACACAATGCCTCCTATTGCCAACACCTAAGGCAATATTCTCCTTATTTATTGAATGACCCTCGTATATGCAGCTGAAATTTATCGGGTAAGTATATATATATATATATATATAGAGAGAGAGAGATAGATAGATAGAGAGAGAGAGATAGAGAGAGAGAGAGAGAGAGACATATACATTATTATTTTCAAAGTTTAACTTAATTTGACACAAGGCCAAATTTATAAAGTACCAAGTTTGTACATTGCTGATATTTGTAGTTGTCAAATCTTATTGTTTTTCCTTTTCCTAGATCGGTTGCCTTACCAAGGCTAGAGAGCTCAGTCTGTACTACAATTCATTCCTAACTAGGGAAGAAAAAAGTTGGTTCATGCCTTTCCCAATGACATTAGCAAACAGTCTTGTCCAGAATTTGTACTCTGCTCATTGATTTCATTTACTTTACAACGATAACCGTTACGTTATACCACTTCTACTACTACTGTTACCAGAGGTTAATAAATTTCATTGTTTCAGAGCACAGTAAGAAATATATTTGACTTACGCAACATACAAGCTGTTTGTTCTATGAAATATAAATAAATATATATATATATATAAACTTTATATTAGGCAGTAATTTACTAAACTTCTTATGATATAGCCATAAACCATCAATGGGTTGATAGCAGAGCAGACTGGGCTCCTTAACCTTGGTATGGCAACCAGTCTAGGAGAAAGAAAACTTTGAATTTAATCTTCGGCTCAAAAATTGACCTGTGTTATATCCTACGCGTGCGTAGGTGTTGGTAAATACATATATTCATACAATAACACACACACACACACACACACACACACACACACACACACACACACACACACACACACACACACACACACACAATGAATGCGATTCCCTAACTTCTAGTTATAAAATAACTCTAGATGGGTTGAGATGCCATTCAAATCAATCAATCAATCAATCTATTATAGTGTTTCTCAAATTATATGACGCGCGGAATGATCGTGTATTTCGAGCATAGAGCATGTTCAATCCGAGTATACACCCATTCAGCTTGTACTACAGAATTTTGCAGTTTAGTCGTTTTATCACAAGATTTCGTGAGATATCACCCTTTTTAGCAACAGATGAGAGTGCAAACACTAAACCTTCTGGTCTAGTTCAAGTTATGAGCAGGCATACGAGCCAGATAAACATTGCACTTAGAGAGTCTAAATCCTCTAGGGTCATCTGGCTCTCAGTGAGCTTATTATCAGCTTCGTCCAGTAGGGTACGAGTCTCGGGTCGTACCCGACCTTTCACTTCCCAAAACTCCCACTATAAAAAGACCTTGTGTCAAATCCTGTCTAGGGGGAGGCAGCGATAAATAACTCATGCGTTTATATGTTTCAGTAGTTTTCTGATGTTAATTTCTCTTTAGCAACTTCTTAAACTTGAATTTTGTCATAGCGTGTACTGTGCAGTTAGAAACTTCCAACATTATTTCCAAGTTTTATTC
Source organism: Sepioteuthis lessoniana (assembly GCA_963585895.1). NCBI lineage: Eukaryota > Metazoa > Mollusca > Cephalopoda > Myopsida > Loliginidae > Sepioteuthis > Sepioteuthis lessoniana. The sequence goes on along the minus strand of OY757940.1, from coordinate 47,497,875 downwards.
ATATACTAGACGACCAGTGGACTCGTTTGGTCTATGATGATACTGGTGTTCCTATTTAGGGAGCATGTTTTTTTTGTTAAATGGCATACGAATCTTTGTGGGTTATTTAATGCCCAAACCATCCTTTGGTTTGGTTTGGTTTCTTTGCAAATCAACCTACATCTGTTATTCAAAGGCGTAACTATCCTTTTAAAAGAACAGTAGTGTTACTATTTAACACATGGCTGGGTGGGTGGGGGATAAGAGGGTTCATACCTTTCCCGAGGGTATTAATCGGGAAGTGAACGTAATATTGTGATTGGAGTTCGAACTGAATTTTTTTTACACCTATATCTATTTTGTTTGTCAATCTACTATAGAGAGGATTAAACACAAGATCGTTATATCTTTTTTCTAAAGCAGAAACCCTCACGAAAATTTTGTTAGTTCCGTCGGTATCCCCATTTATGTGCGCCTCAGGCAACAGGCAATGAATCTGATAGATGAGAGGGTTTGTGATTCTTGGGGGAGTTATGTATACATGCTTTGACTTGGTCTATTTGTTTAACGGCATATCAAAACTCCGGGGATCATTTTAAGGCTGAAATTGGATTCATTTACAAACGTGTGATTATAATGATAACAATAATTTCAATATTCCATTGCATATTTTATTTGTATGTGATCATTTGTTTGCACAGTTATAAGGTTTCAAGTATTCCTATATAATACCAATAATTTGCATACGTTTGTATGGTTTCAAGTATCCCTATCTAATACAAAAATAGTACACATATGGCACCAATTATTCCTATCAAATATAAGTAATTTTCATATTGTTATATGGTTCTACGTGTTACTATTCAATTTTAATAATCTATACACAATTATATGGTTTCAGGTTTCTATTTTGATTTAATAATAATCATTTGTTTATTCGCAGTTATATGGCATCTAATAATGGTTATTATTATTATTATTATTATTATTATTATTATTTACTCAGAGTTTTTCACATCAGCGTAAGCTGATGGTATTTCACTGGAGATTGAGTGACAGCAAGTCTCCTCAAGTCTCCAGGACTCTTCTCAGTATTCTGGCCGTTTTCAATAATGCTGTTGTTTGGATGGTCTCCACTCGGTCGCCAACTTCCAAATCTTCCAGGCCCTTTAATAATCCTTTAGTTACCGTGTCGAAGGCACCGATCACAATTGGTATAATTGTCACCTTCATGTTCCATAGTTTTTTCAATTCTGTAGCAAGGTCAAGGTACTTATCTCTCTTTTCACATTCTTTTAGTTTTATTCTGTGGTCTGCCGGGACAGCAAAGTCGACAATTAGGTGATCCGTTTGTATATCAAAGTCCCACAGGAGTTTGTGAGTGTCATTTTCTGGGACAGGTTATGGGTTGTGCATATACCATTTGTTGGCATATTATTATTATTATTATTATTATTATTATTATTATCAAATTGATGCTTCGATTACTTGATGCGTTTTTCAAGGTTAAAATTTGATTCAAATAATTTTCCGCGCAGTTTCATATATTTCTATCAAATGCTAATAATTTGCAGACATATCAAAAAGTAATCGCAACGAAGAAGTACTCCACACTCTTTGAAGCTGCAGTGGTGGGGCCTTATCATTTTATGAAGTTTAGTGTCATGCCCGGAGGAGCCTATTTTTTGGAAGGTCTTACCCCCCTGTTAGAGATACACTCAGCGTAGTCTAAGCCCTACAGACAGGGCTAATGTATATATGCATATATAAGTATATTAGTATAAACACATGTGTAGATATAAATTTAGTGAAAAATTTGGGCACAAAGTCACAAAAGTGGGTGCACTAAAAAATGAGTTGACCATTTATTCGTGCTCAAATGGAACTTCATTTTTTCTCGTATTAATCAGACATTCCATTCTTCTTCATTTTATTCATTGTTCATTTTGGATATTTCCTTCACAATTGCAACTGTTTTTCTCTCAGTGTTATTGATACATTAAAATTCTTGGAATCATTGAATTGTGTGCAGACAAAAGTGAAATATTAACTGAATGTAAAAAAGAATCATTGGTTTTACGCGGCAATACTTGGAGTCATTTAACAGGGCGCAAGTAATATTACGTTGAATGGAATACTTAGAGTTAAATAACAATACTTGTAACCATTTGACTGTGTGTAAACAAATGATTAGAATTAGTAGCAATATTTGAAACCATTTAACAGTGTAGAAACAATAGCAATAATCGTATACGAAAAAGTTAGTTTTAATTCATTTAACAATGAAATAACTTACAAATCAATTCTAAATGTGTGAAAACAAACGACTGACGTTAAATTAATTTGTTACTGTTGTGACACTATGTGAATGGTCCGCTAAGCAGACTATCCCTTTGTCTGTTTTGGCGCGAAACCAAACAAAGGCCTCGGACTCGAGATCTCCAACGAGACCGGAAGTGGGAGAGGAAAGGCAGGTCCGAGAGAAGCCAGAGAGTGAGTTGGTAAAGGAACCCAGAGAGGTCAGTTGGCGAAGGGAGACGCAGAAGGGAGTCGACAACGGACAGCAGAAGAGTGCAGTCGGCGTGAGGTAGAGTCCAGGGGCAGTGAGGAAGACGGTCAAAGATGAGTTGGCAGTCCTAGTAGCTTGTAGAAGTTTCGCGCAAATACACGCCCGCGATAGTCTACAAATGCACAGGGAATGCAGTGTCACAAAACTACCCCTCTTGCACTTTGAGTTGACCCAAGCTCATATTGTTCATTTGTTCTTTGTTATTTTTCTCCCACTCCCTCGGTTGTATTATTTGAGGCCGTAGAGAAATGTGAGATACCCCAGCGGACTACTAGATGAATCACCGGCCAAGACTTGAAATGGTTTTAAGAAGTTGATGTATCGGGGGACGGCCGAAGGAGTGTTGTCACACTGTTGCATAGCGATACTTGAAACCATTTAACTGCGTGCTAAAAATGAGCCCAAGCTTATTTAAAAATGTTATCTCCAAAATATGTTTACAAAACATTTAATATATGTAGAAACAGGATTTGACTTTAAATAACCTACAAGGGTATATATGCTATAAAACCCAACTAATCTAACTTTTCTCTCTTTCTCTTTTTCAACATACACTCGAATTTCGTTAATTTTTCTCGTTCATTTTTGATATTTCTTCTCCATTTATAAATATATTTCACTTTCTCTTTTTCATCAGACATTCTGCTTTATTTTACTCGTTGTTCATTGTTGATATTTTCTCTACAGCTGTCACACTTTTACGTTTCATTCTTCATCAGACAATCCCGTCTTTTTTGACTTTGTCTTTTATCTTTTTAGATACATTTACAACTTTTCCTTTTCTTCTTCAACAAAATCTCATTCGTTTTTCTTATCCTTTTAAAAACTCCAGCTTCCCTTGTCTTCATCTTCTTCATCAAGTATTCAATCGTCATTCATCTTACTCTCTTACTTTTGATCGTTTATTTACAATTGGAGATCTTCTTTTTCTTCTTTTCTTGAATATCTAACAGCATCAGTTTTTATCCCTTCATCATCTTAGACGCTTCATTCAGATCTACCAGCTTTCCTTTCCTTTTTTCTTCTTCTTCATCAAGTATTCAATCGTCATTCATCTTACTCTCTTACTTTTGATCGTTTATTTACAATTGGAGATCTTCTTTTTCTTCTTTTCTTGAATATCTAACAGCATCAGTTTTTACCCCTTCATCATCTTAGACGCTTCATTCAGATCTACCAGCTTTCCTTTCCTTTTTTCTTCTTCTTCATCAAGTATTCAATCGTCATTCATCTTACTCTCTTACTTTTGATCGTTTATTTACAATTGGAGATCTTCTTTTTCTTCTTTTCTTGAATATCTAACAGCATCAGTTTTTATCCCTTCATCATCTTAGACGCTTCATTCAGATCTACCAGCTTTCCTTTCCTTTTTTCTTCTTCTTCATCAAGTATTCAATCGTCATTCATCTTACTCTCTTACTTTTGATCGTTTATTTACAATTGGAGATCTTCTTTTTCTTCTTTTCTTGAATATCTAACAGCATCAGTTTTTATCCCTTCATCATCTTAGACGCTTCATTCAGATCTACCAGCTTTCCTTTCCTTTTTTCTTCTTCTTCATCAAGTATTCAATCGTCATTCATCTTACTCTCTTACTTTTGATCGTTTATTTACAATTGGAGATCTTCTTTTTCTTCTTTTCTTGAATATCTAACAGCATCAGTTTTTACCCCTTCATCATCTTAGACGCTTCATTCAGATCTACCAGCTTCCCTTTCCTTTTTCTTCTTCATCAAACATTCCATCCTTGTTCATTTTACTCCTTGATCAACTTAGACAGTTCTAACTCTGTTTCTTGTTCCCCATTATTGCTTAGGCGGTCTAACCAGACCCTCCACCCATTACACCGATCGTCCGCCAACTTGACACCTGGTGAAATTGGCAACTCAGGAAACTCAACAACCCGAGTCTTTAATGCAACGCTCGGGCTGAAAGTACTCAAGTCCCATTGGTGCACACTTAAAGAGCAGATTTTGTGATGTCATCAACGCGCTCCGCACCGGATCAAACTTCCGGTTGGAATTCTTCAATTACAAAGATAGTTATAACTAGCTCGAAATGGCTTGCACGAGTCAATAGGTTGACGACGCCTTAGTCGTCTCGAATTTCCACATTTCAGTTATTTTTATATTCGCGACAGAGCCCTCTCTTTGCGCATGCGTACGTGCGCGTATGCATCGGAGAGGTTTCTGTGGAAATCTGCCTTCTGTATGCATGATGTAATATATATATGAATATGTATGTATTTATGTCTGTATGTGTGAATATGATGCATATGTATCTGTGTGTGTGTGTGTGTGTTTTCTTTTTTGGTTAATTTTGTTTTTGTGTACTTTGTAAAAAGTTCTCGGATTTAAGACGAAACGCAGGAGAAAAGAAAAGTGTTAGGATCGATATTGGTGATGTAGGTGGAGGCTGTGGGCTGCGAAAAAAGATCTCGTGTGAGAACGTATATGAAAATGAGGGTAATATTTAACACCTCGGTTGCAGTTAATGATAATAGAGTTAATTATTAACACAAATGATGCTATTGGTAATTATTGTGTTGGATCGAGAGAAACAATGAAAGGCGATAGTGCATTCTAAAACTGAATTGCTGTTGAGGAAAGAAAAAAAAAGAGAAGCAAGCGATGATGAGGAGAAGGAAGAGTGGGAGGATGTAAGGTAAAAGTAAGAATGGGCGAGTGGTTACCTAGTTATGAAATAGAGGCAAAGGAGTTAATATGATTGATCGTTTTGGTTAGTCGGTTTTACAGCACGTCAACCCTGGTTGTTCAATGCCGAAGTTAGTCTTTTTTCAAACAATTATATGGTTTCAAGTATTCCTATCTAATACAAATAATTTGTACACAATTATACGGTTTCAAGTATTCCTATCGAATACAAATAATTTGCATATAGTTATATGGTTTAAAGTGACCATTCCTATTTAATAATAATCATTTGTTTGTACTCTGTAATATAGTTTCAAGTATTCTGATCTAATATGAATAATTTATGAAAAGAAGTCACTTGCACAGTTCCTAGTAGATCATCACCATCACTTAGTCGTTCCGGCTTTTGTACTTTTCCTTAACTAGTTTGCTATATTCAATTATTATGTGGTTGATTGTTTCATCTCTCTCTCTCTCTCTCTCTCTCTCTCTCCCCACATCGCTGACACTTGCTATTCTCTTGAGTTTTATGTGATAATAATTATAATAATAATAATTCGGACGACAGAGTAAAAGTAAAGGAAAGCGAAAAGTGTGATAACTACATAGACCTTGCTAGAGAACTAAAAAACTACGGAACATGAAGTTGACTAATTGTAATTAGTGCGCTCGAAACAATCTCCAAAGGTTTGGCAAAGGCACTGAAAAACTCGGAAATCAGTTGATAAAGGGAGACCATCCAGACTACAACATTATTACAATCAGCCATAATACTAAGAAAAGTCCTGGAGACTTGAGGAGACTTTCTGGAGAGAAAAACTCTCAAAGGAGTCGAAAACTTGATCATCATAATAAAATTTGACAATGTTTCCAAATGGTAGATGCACAAACAAGAATCCGTCGCAGAGAAGCACAGAACTCTCAGTGATTTTGGGATGCTAATGGATCAACTAATCACGCCCTGTAGACCAGTCCAAGTGCAAATGATTGAAAGCAAAAAAAAAAAAAAAAAAGAAAAAAAAAAAAAAGAAAAAAAAAGAAAAAAGAAAAGAACTACGTTCTGGTAGACCATAAAGTGAAAACGAAAGAAAGCGAAAAGTTAGACAAATACATAGATCTTACCAGAGAACTAAAAAGCTGTGAAACATGATGATGACAGAGAAACCAATTCTAGTTGGTGCGCTTGGGACAAAGGATTGGAAAAACAAATTGGAGGAATTGGAAATCAGAGGAAGACTCGAGACTATCCAAACTATAGCATTTTTAAGATTGGCTAGAATACTGAGAAGAGTCCTGAAGACCTGAGAAAACTTTCAGTCATTTAGATTGCTGTGAAAGAATACCAGCTAAAACTTGGGCGTAAAACTAGCGTGGAGTATAATAATAATAATAATAATAATAATCAAAGCAAGAATAGATAAGATGTAACAAAATAGCAAATGTAGGTTATGTGGTGATAGCGAATACAACAAATTAACCCTGAAAGAGTATAAGACTACACACGACTGGGTGGGCACGGTGATCCAATTGGAATTGTGCAAGAAAATCAAATTTGACCATACGAACAAATGGTATATGCACAACCCAGCAACTGCCCTGGAGAATGAGACACATAAAATCCTCTGTAATTTTAACATACAAACGAATCACCTAATCTCGGCCAGACGACCAGACATTATAATAATCAACAAAAAAAAAAAAAAAAAAAAAAGGGAAAGATAAAGAGAACTTGCAAAATTTGTGGAATTTGCTTTCCTAGCTGACCACAAAATAAAATTGAAAGAAAGTGAAAAGAAGGATAAGTATCTTGACCTTGCTAGGGAATTGAAAAAAATTGTGGAACATCGAAGTGATTTTATACCAATTGTAATTGGTGCACTTGGAACAGTCACGGAAGGATTATTAAAGGGACTAGAGGACTTGGAAATAAGAGGATGAGTAGAGACCACCCAAACTACTGCGTTATTGAGATCAGCTAGAATACTGGGAAGAGTCCTGGAGACTTGAGGAGACTTGCTATCACTCAAACTTCAGTGAAAGACCATCAGCTAACGCTGATGTGAAAAACTCTCAAGGAGTAAATAATAATAAAGAAGAGTCCTGGAGACTTGAAGAGATTTGCTGTCACTCAGACTCCAGCAGAAAATTATCTGCTAATTCTGGTGCGAAGAACTCTCAAATGAATAAAGATAATAATGAACTAGAATCTCTGGGATTCTGAGGTACAAAAAGATCATCTAATCTCGGCCAGAAGACCAAACCTTGTTATAGTTTACAAAAAAAAAAAAAGCGAAAAAAAAAAAAACCCCGAAAAAAAGGGAACCTGCTGACTAGGGGACTTTGTCGTTTAAGCAGTCCACTGAGTGAAAATCAAAGAAAGCTAAAATAGAGACAAGTACCAAGACCTTGCCAGAGAACTACGAGAGTTAAGGATCACGACTGTGACAGTAATACCAATTGTAATTGGTGTATTTGGAGCGATCCCCAAAAAGCTTGGTAACGAAGCTGGAAGAGTTGGAAATCGAAGAACTAGCAGAGGCCACCCTAACTACAACATTATTAAGATCGGCCAGCATACTGGGAAGAGTCCTGGAAACTTGAGGAAACATGCTGTCACTCAGACTCCAGTGAAAGACCATTTGCTAACTTTGGTGTGAAAAAATCACAAAGAGTAATATAATATGAGATGACCTGAACATCGTTATGAAGGAAAAACCTAAAGAAACAAAATCTCTACTAATAACAAAACTGAATTATGTCATAAGTACAAATTGGTCTAATGAGTAGAGTGTTCGCCAATGATCCGGGAGACTGAGGTTCAATCCCAGGTCGAGTCATACCAAAGACTCAAAAATGGTACTTGATGCCGCCTTGTTTAACACTCAACATTATAAGGTAAGGATCGAGGGCAAGTGAAGCAATCCAAGGAATTGAGTAATGTCTTCCTCTATACCTCGGTGTAGTAGCTATCAAAACGGGAGCCTCTGGGTCACCCTCGTCTAAGGTTGCCAACTTTACTTTACTTAAAAATTGATAATATGAAAGAGAATAGCAAGTGTAGACAATGTGATGATAGAAATGAAACAGTAAACTGTCAAAAAAGAAATAGAAGAGCAGGTATGATAGAGTAGGAAAGCTAATCCACTTGGAATTGTGCAAGAGACTAAAGTTTGACTCTACTGACAAATGACATCAGCACAAAGCAGCATCTGTCCTGGAAAATGAGATACCTCAAATTCTATGAGACTTTGAGATACAAACGAATCACCTGATCCAAGCGAAAAGACCCGAACTAGTTTTAATTGATAAGAAAAAAAAAAAAAAAAAAGAACTTCTCATCACGTAGATTTTACTGTTCTAGTTGACCATAGAGCGAAAATTAAAGAAAGCGAAAAACTTACCTGGACCTTGCTGGAGAGCTATAAAAGTTGTCGAGCATGAAGGTAATAGCGATGCCAATCATTATTGGAGCCCTGGAAAAGAGAAAGAACGGGGACGATCTTGACCACCGTACTGTTAAAATCAGCTTGGATACTTAGAAACGTTATTGGGAACTAAAAGATCAGCAGTTCGAACTGATGTGAAAAACACGCTCAGAGTATGATTATGATTTTGTGGTGTATTTTTTCAATTTTTAATTTTCGTTGCTTTTTATTACAGTTCCCTTTGATTGGTATTTGCACCGTAGCAAGAAATATCACGTATTGGAAACAATAAGAGATAAGCTCCTGGTTCGATTTGAGCTGATGTCCTCTTTTGCTTCGAGAAAGGTACGAAGTGAACCTGGTTATTCGTATGCTTTCCCAAATAGGCTTCAAGAACCGTAAGTATTGGTGTAACCTAGATCCTATTTACCCAACCCCTCCGCTCGGGCAGGATATGACACAAGGTCAAATTTTAAGCGGAGTTTAACAGGTTTTAATTCAGAGTTTTCCTTCTCCTAGACTAGTTGCCTAACCAAGGCTGAAGAACCTAGTCTGCCCTACTATTTACCCATAGCTGGAGGGAGATAAGGGGGTTCATACCTTTCCCAAGGGTATTTGCCCGAAAGTGAACGTAATAACGCGACTGGAGTACGAACCTAGATAGCACCTGTAACTCATCCCTTGTCTTCATCCCTCTATTTGTCGGCTCTTTGTTGATATTGTTTTTATATACTCGTGTTGTTAATAGTAAATTTCATTTATTCGTATTCTTAGAGAAAGATTTTTGTTTTTGGTTGAATGCAATAGTATCAATTAAAAAAAAAAATCTGAATTCTTTGATGGGTTGGTTGAGTTTTATGGCATATAAAACATTGAAGGTTATTTAATGCCAAGTCGTATTTACACACACACACGCACATATATATATATATATATATATATATATATATATATATATATATATATATATATATATCTTTAAAGAAAAAAACCAAAGACCGGTTAATTTAGGATAAAAAATTATTTCCATCCTGTTTTTCAGTTTCTGGTGTGAACCAAAAACACGAAGAAAAATATAACAGGACTTCTTCAGATCCAATGGATAAATAAAACAGAATAGAAACGTGGGGTGGAGGGGGAGGGAGAAGAGATTAAAGGAGATTAAACGAATAGTTTTTAGGTAACATTTTAAATAAGCCAGAGGTTATTTGTTTGAACACAGTTTAAATGGTTTCAAGTACAGTTATATAATACTAACAATTCAATTTGCACACAGTTAAATAAACAGTTCTATTTGACCCATAGATGGGACCCTAACAGGTACTATTACTCATGCTCAGAGTGGACCTAGGAGTAATGGCAATGAAAGGCTACTCCACATTCCCCAAAGCTCCAGGACTGGTTCCTCAACATCAGATGGTTTAGTATAATATCTAGGACACTCAATGGAGGTGGGTAGGAGAAGTCTAATCCCTCTGCAAAGATCCAGTCAGTGTATTCTACAGCCCCAGCCAACTGGACAATTAGATGGTTTAGTTTCGTTTCTTTGTTAAATGGCATATCAACCATCGTAGTTTATTTAATACCAAAGTCATCCTTGTAGAATGACGGTAGTGACACTCTTTAATCCGTTGCTGGGGGAATTCAGGCTTTACCAAAAGTGAATGTAATAACGCGACTGAAGTCCGAACTCACCATGATGTCACAATCGAGCATTTTAATCCTTACGTCACGAGGATTCCTCTTTGAATTGTATGAGTCAAGATTATTATCATCGAATAAATCTCAAATAATATCTTAGGATAGACGTTTGCGCAGAAAAGTCGTCAGGTGGTACTCGAAAGTCACACGTGTGATATGACGTTCGAAATCCCCAATAATAACATTGATTTGTAACTCATTATTAGTGATTTTGTTTTCATCAAATTATATATGATCCTATTTAACAACCCCTCCGCTCGGGCAGGATATGACACAAGGTCAAATTTTTAAGCAGAGTTTAACAAAGTTTTCCTTCTCCAAAACTAGTTGCCTAACCAGCGTTTTCCTTCTCCTAGACTAGTTGCCTAACCAGAGTTTTCCTTCTCCTAGACTACTTGCCTAACCAAGGCTGAAGAACCCAGTCTGTCCTACTATTTACCCATAGCTGGAGGGAGAATAATTGGATTCCTACCTTTCCCAAGGGTATTAGTGCTATGTGAAATGCAATCAGCCTCGTTCAGGATTTGAACTCGTGTCGCTGTGTCCATTTCCTACGACGATAATCATTACACCACGGGCAAATCGAATTATATGTGATAAAATACATTTTTAACTCTACTAGCATATCAAACCAATGATGAAAAATATGGCACCAATAGATTAGAGACAAAAGTATAGAATGTGATATACGAGGGTCATTAAATAAGTTTCCAGACTTTTTCCTAAGGGCACGTAGCTGCAACAACTTCTGGAAGGCCCCATGGAAGTCCTCTTGAGTGAGCGTGTCAATGACCTTCGTCACAGCCTCTTCCATCTTCTCAATTGTCTCATAACGACAGGCTCTGAGCTTAGGGAATAACGAAAAGTCACAAGGAGCAAGGTCTGGACTATAGGGAGGCTGAGGAACTGTCTTGATACTCATCTTGGTCAAATAGTCTGTGACAAGGATGGAGTTGTGGACTGGTGTATTGTCCTGGTGGAAATGCCACTGACCCGATTTGAAGAGTGTTGGCCTCTTCCAACGGAATCTCTTCCTGAACTCCCTTAAAACCTCAACATAGTAACCCTAACCCTAGCCCTAACCCTTTGGCCAGTCAACTCTGGTCTATTGACTTCCTTACTCCTCCCACACCTCTCATCCTCCCTCACAGGCTTCCTGCCTTCCTTGAATCTCTTAGGCCACTCAAAAACTCATGCTCGATTCATGCAAGATGGTCGAAAAGCTGTCTGAAGCATTCCATGCGTTTCTGTGGCAGCATTTTTTTCCAAGTTTAAAACAGAATTTTATTGCATATCGTTCTTCTAAAGTGTCCTCACGTCCAGATAGCATTTTTGAAATTCACCTGCTGTGACAATCAGGCTTTAGTAGGGTGTATTCCAATTGCTGCTGTAGCTGTTGTTTTGAACCTGAAATCATGAAAATTGATCAGTCATCTCATAAGATGTATAGCAATAAGATACTGAATTTTCAAGAGTCTACGACAATTTTAAATGTCTGTACAAAAAAAGTCTGGAAACTTATTGAAAGCACCACGTAAGTGTGATTTGGGCTCCTGCAATATCAATTACTTCTTTAATATATGTTTAGTCGCCATGTCAGCTTGAGCAGTAGAATACGCCGATAGCATCATTACAGATGTGGTGACCCGAGATGTTTAAATGACGGTATCCTGGTAGTTGAACAGTCCTTGACTCGATAACCGAAATAGTCAAGTTACTTGTAACACTGTACTTTAGCTCTCAATGGGCTAAACAGGCGGTCGAAGAGGCCCGATCCGATCCATCGGCTGGTCACCTCAATCCCTAGAACCTAATATGATTGTCCCGTCCGTATTCTTCAAATTGCTCTTGCGGTAAACAAATACCCAACCCTTTTTATCTTGAAGGTGAAAGAAGGCAGTTGCAGAGGGCCAACTGCACTGAGATAGCAATTCTTGAAACCACTGAAACTGTGTGCAAAAAATTCATTAGTATTAAATAGAATTATTAGTGTTTGATAGCAATACTTTAAACTACTTAACTGTATTTAAACAAACACGTGATTAATATTAAATAGAACAATTAGTTTTTTATTGCAGTAGTTGAAACTATTTAAGAAATAGAATTATTAGTATTAAATTTGCAATACTTGAAGCCATTTAATTATGTGCAAATAAATGATTCATACTAAATAGAATTATTAGTGTGGAATAACAATACTTGAAACCATTTACTGCGTGTAAACAAATGAGATCAAATTCGTATAAAAATAGTTACCCATAAGCTATTTGCTTACAAATCACACTCAGACAGACACGCGCGCGCGCACACACACACACAGACACATATATATATAAACAGTCTATTCTTTTTTAATTTTCCGCTTATTTCCCTTCTTCTTCTTCTTCTTCTTTAGTTATATATTCTATTCCTGCGTCGTCTCTTCTCTATCCCAGTCGGCTGAGGCTGTAGAATACACCGATTGCATCTCTGCGTAGGGGTAAGACCCCTCTACGCTAACAAGTGATACTAAGCCATCTGATGGTGAGGAACCAGTCCTGGAGTTTTGGGGAATGTGGAATACCCCTTCATTGCCATTATTCCCAGGTCCACTCTGATCCGGGGTGATAGTACCTGTTAGGGTTCCATCTATTGGTCAAATAGAAATATTCAATCATTTTATATACTTGAAACCATTTAACCGTGCGCAAAAAATGACTGTTAAACTGCATGCAAAAAATGATTAGTATTAAAAAGAAATATTAGTATTACATATCAATACTTGAAATCATTTAATTTTGTTAAAAAATGAGCTCAAGTCTGTTTAGAAATTGTTACCAACAAACAATTCGTTTATAAAATCATAAATATGTAATATGTATAAACAGGGTATGGTATTAAATAACCTACAAGAGTTGATATGTCATTAAACCAAATAAACAAACCAAACCATTAGATGTTTAGTGAAGTAGCCGGTATAGAAACCAGACAAAATAGCACATGAATTTGAGTCTCACTGAGAGCTTGCCCTTTATTATCATCTCTGATATGCACAGTTTCTCAATGTCATAAAATTAAAACCTGAATGACTTGTGATAAAATATGCAATTAACATGACTAGCATGTAAAAGCAAAAACAAACATGGCACCTACAGATCAAAGATAAAAGTGTAGAATAAGATAAGGTGGAATTTGGGCTCCTGGAATATCAATTGTTCTCATAACATATTTGGTGAAGCAGCTGGTACTGAAACCAGTCTTCTTTTAGGCAAAAGGGCACATGAATTTGAGACTCATTGAGAGTTTACCCTTTATTATTATCTCTGATATGCACTGTTTTTCAATGTCATAAAATTAAAACCTGAATGACTTGTGATAAAAAGCAAATAAAATTAAAAGGAAAAAGAAAATACTAGTCAAAATTAACAACTGTATTTTCATATCTTAAACCTTTCAAATGATTATCATTAAACTATTAAAAATTTGCCTTTTTTTCTGTTACAGTTGGTACTTACAGTAATGTTGACAAGTATTGTAGTTTACATCTACACAGTTAATGCCTTCAACTTCTTTCGAAAATTCTACGTTAAGGAGGAAGATGGGCAAGTGGACAAAAAATGCCATGACATGGCAACGGTGTGTATATATGTATATATATATATATATATATATATATATATATATATATATATATATGTGTGTGTGTGTGTGTGTGTGTGTGTGTGTGTGTATATAAATATATATTTGTGAATGATCATGCCTAGACGCCAAGTTTGCGGTTTAGGCGAGTTTGTGCTAATTAAAGAAAAAAAATTATATAGTCAGTATTGATAGGTTTTTTTTATCTGTAGTTTTTAGTGAAAGACAAGATTGTGCAAATGCAAAGCTCACTATAATACGTAGATTTAACTACGCATGACGTTTTGTTTGTTTCCTAAACAGAAAATTCATCTCAAGGGTAAGATTTATGGACGTGGAGGACTTTTAAAAGAAATTGAACAGTTTCACATCATATGAAAAGAGGAATGTAAGATACACTCAAGTCTCGATACTTTTGATCCCATTCCGTATTTGTTTGTTGATCAAAGATAGAACAGAAGATTACCTACGTATAAAATAGTTTGTTAGATATAACCTTAAATTATAAGTTATTTATATATATATAAATCATTTTTGTGAACTATATATATATATATATATATAATAAGTTTCATTAATCATAATTGTTTTCCTTTATAACAAGAGGAAGAGTTTGATTGAATGAGTTTAACAGCAGGCCATCCCATCAAAAGTTATTTTATGCATGGAGGTTAGAGAATTGCGTTCATTGTTCTTTTCTTTCAACATTTTTGTGTAGTTGTTTCTTAAGATTTGTTTTTGTTGCACATACTTACATTTTATTAATTATTCCAATCAGATACAAATTTTTGCATACAATTGAATGGTTTCAAGTATTCCTATCTAATACTGCTAATTTTTAAACGGATCTATTTCTCCTTTTAATGGAACCCTAAAAGGGTAGACCTGGGAGTAATGACAATGTAGGGGTACTCCACAACCCAAGATCTCCAGAACTGGAGTCTCACCATCAGATACTGAATACTTCCATTTTGCGAAGAGGAGGCTTCACTTCAAGCTACAGAGGAAAATCCGGCGAGTAGAAATCAGAGAGTATCAAGCGAGTCCTGCATCTCACATTCCTGTGGATGACAGTACAGTAAGCTCCTCAATAATCAGGCCAGGTCAGGGAGGCATAGATTTCGAGACTGCACTTTAAGCCATAGAGGCAAATCCAGCGAGTAGTAATCGGAGAGTATCAGGTGAGTTCTGTATCTCACCGTCCAATGTAACTTGTCATCTTCAAGACTTTGGTAAAATACCCGAATTGTGTCTCCCGTTATCGAAATATTACGAAACTTTTAACTCACCCTTATACAATGTAACTGCAAAATTACTTAAATATTGAGGGCATAGGTTGAATAGTTATAAAACATTTGATCATATATTTTCTGATGGTGAAGTTGTGGTTAATTGATGATAAGAATAGACCTTGGCAAATTGAAGACGAAACTTTTACTTTTATTATTTATATAACAAAATATGTAGGAAAATGAAAGTGAAAGTAGAAGAATCTTATCTTGAATGATCTTGTTCAGATGGATAAGCTCTAAGTTTCTGTTTCAATATTAATGCGATAAAAAGAGAAGAGGTGTTGTATGTTACAGGATTATGGGAACAAGAGATAATAGGTAAGGAGAAACGGAGAAAGAAGAGATAATTTGTTGGGATGCAAAGAAGGAAGATGAACGAGAAGGATTAGAATACTTTTCGGTTTATGGCCAGGTAGTGAGAGAGAGAGAGAGAGAGAGAGAGAGAGAGAGGGAGAGAGAGAGAGTGATAAAGAGCTTAAAAGGTAAGGACTGTAAAGACAGCGAAGAGGTTATATATATGAAATAGGACAGATATATATATATATATATATATATATATAGAGAGAGAGAGAGTGTGTGTGTGTGTGTGTTTGTGTTTGTGTGTGCGCGCGTGCCTGTGTGTATGTGTATAAAAAGATCAGCGTAGAGAAAATGAACTGACGAGATAGACAACAGTGAAAAGCGAGAAAGAGGGAAAGAGGGGTAAGCATATATATATATATATATATATCTACGTACCCACGTATGCTCACACATAAGAGAGAAAGGATGATTTTAAAGAACAGAATGCAATGGAAGTGAAGGAAAAATACATCGTACAAACGAAAATAAACAAAAAGAAAGAAAGAAAGAAAGAAAGAAAGAAAGAATTGTAAAAGTATGAAAAAAAAGGAGGACGTGAAGATATTAAAAAAATGGAAAATAAAAATCTTAAATTCAATATTTTTCTGTTAAAAAGATCACTCAATTCAAAAGATTAGATTTAGTTATAAGGAATAAAGAAAAGAAGAATTGTCAATGAATATGGAGTGAAATTGAAGCGCTGTCGTACTATAAAAATCTTGCCAGAGAATTTAGATAAGTATTGAATCTGAGGGTGACGATTGTACTCATCATTACCAGCGCGTTTAAATATTAAATAACCTACAATGGTTGATATGCCATAAAAGCCAACCAAACCAAATTATATATATTTAATATATATGTATAAATAGGATTTGGCATTAAATAACCTACAATGGTTGATATGCCATAAAACCCAACCAAACCAAATTATATATATTCAATATATATGTATAAATAGGATTTGGCATTAAATAACCTACAATGGTTGATATGCCACAAAACCCGACCAAACCAACGTAAACCTAAAATTAGGTTGGACAGTGAAGAGAAAATGACGGATTATTGAGGAGACTTTTTCTTACTTGATCCCACTGAAAGCAGCAGATACGAGGGGCGTGAAGACTCTAATTAGTAAAAATAAAAAACAATAAAAAGATAAATAAATAGAGAAGAAGAAAGAAAATAAAAAAAGAAAGAAAAGTAAAGAGAAGAAAGACATATGAAAAAGACAACGAAAGAAGAATTAGAAAGTGTTAAATAAAGAAGAAGAAGAAGGTTGAAACAAAAGAACAAAAAAAGAAAAAGAAGGAAAAAGATATAAAAGCTATACAATAAAGCAAAAAAGAAAAAAAAAATTGATCGAAAAAAGTAAACGAAAAATGAAAAACAAAACAAAAACCAAAACCAAGCATTATCAAAAAAAAAAAAAAAAAGACGTAAAAAAAGTTAAAGTAAGAAAAATGATTGAAAAAAAAAATGAAAAAAAGTAAACTAAAGAATGAAATTAGATAAAAGAAAGAAAAAAAAGGAAAAACGAGAAAAAGAAAGAAAAAGAAACACTAGAAAAAAAAAAGAGAAAAAAAAAGGAAGAAAATAATAAAGAGAGAAAAATTAAAGACAAAACGGAAAAAATAAATAAAAGAAGAAAGTAATCAAAAGAAAAAATAATTACAATATAGCAAAAAGAAAAAAAAGAAAAAGACAACAACAATAGAAAAGAAAAAGTTAAAGAAATAAAAACGAAAAAAGAAAAAATGAAAGAAGTGAAAAATAAAACAAAGAAAATTAAAAAGTAAAAAAAAACAAAAAAGGCAAACAAGAAATGAAGAAAGACAAGTCAGAAAAAAAATACAAGAAAAGAAGAAAATAAAAAGAAAAAGAGAAAAAACAATAGAAAAGACAAAAAAAAAAAAGGGAAAAGATACATATAAAAAAAGAATCGATGGAAAAACGAAAAAATCAAAAATTAAAAAGAAACAGAAAAAACATTAAAGAAAGAAAAAAAAATAAAGAAAGCAAAAAGAAAAATTAAAAAAGAAAGTAGAAATTAAAGAATAAATAAAGAAAGAAATGAAAAAATAGAACAAAACTTAAAGTGAAAAAAACAACCCCCCCCCAAAAAAATATAAATAAATGAAAACCAATTCAAGAAAACAAAAAAGTACGAAAGAAGCTACAAAAACAGAAAAATAAATGAAAAAAGAAAGAAATTGAATGAAAACAAAAAAATTTTAAAATAGAAAAAAAAAAAAAAAAGGGAAATGAAAGCAAACAAAAAGAAGAAATAAAATAAGAAGAGACTTTAGAAAATAACAAAGAAAGAGAAAGCAAAGAAAGAAAAATCAAAGAAATAAATCAAAGAAAGAAAAATTAAAGAAAAAGCAAAGAAAGAAAAAGCAAAAAAAGAAAAATCAACGAAAGAAAAAGTAAAGAAAGAAAGCATAGAAATAAAAGGCAAAGAAAGAAATCAAGAGCAACGAAAAATCAAAGAAAGGAAGACTAAAAAAAGAAAGCAAGGAAAGAAAAATGAAAGAAAGAAAAAGCAAAGAAAAAAAGGAAAGAAAGAAAAGTCAAAAAGACAAACAAAAAAGCAAAGAAAGAAAGAAAAATCAAAGAAAGAAAATTCAAAGAAAGAACAATTGAAGAAAGAAAGCAAAGAAAAAAAGTACAGAAAGAAAAATCAAAGAAAGAAAGCCGACAAATAAAAATTAAAGAAAGAAAAATGCAAAGGAGAGAAAGAAAAATGAAAAAAAAAAAATCAAAGAGAAAGCAAAGAAAAAAAAAACCAAAGAAAGAAAGAAAAAGCAAAGAAAGATAACAAAGAAAGAAAAAACAAACAATGACAAAGCAAAGAAATAAAGAAAGGAAGACTAAAAAAAGAAAGCAAGGAAAGAAAAATGAAAGAAAAAAAAAAGCAAAGAAAAAAAGGAAAGAAAGAAAAGTCAAAAAGACAAACAAAAAAGCAAAGAAAAAAAGAAAAATCAAAGAAAGAAAATTCAAAGAAAGAACAATTGAAGAAAGAAAGCAAAGAAAAAAGTACAGAAAGAAAAATCAAAGAAAGAAAGCCAACAGATAAAAATTAAAGAAAGAAAAATGCAAAGGAGAGAAAGAAAAATGAAAAAAAAAAAATCAAAGAGAAAGCAAAGAAAAAAAACCAAAGAAAGAAAGAAAAAGCAAAGAAAGATAACAAAGAAAGAAAAAACAAACAATGACAAAGCAAAGAAATAAAGCGAAGAAAAAAAGCAAAGAAAGAAAAACAAAGAAAGAAAGCAATAGCAACGAAAAATCAAAGAAAGATAAAGCAATGAAAGAAAAATCAAAGAAAGAAAAGGAAGGAAGCAAAGAAAAAAATAGATTAAAAGAACGAAAAAGCAAAGAAAGAAAAATCAAAGTAAGGAAAATCAGAGACGGAAAATAAAGAATGAAAAATCAAAAAAAGAAAAATCAAAGAAAGAAAAATCAAAAATAGAAAAATCAAACAAAGAAAAAGCAAAGAAAGAAAGCAAAGAAAGAAAAGGCATGGAAAGAAAAAGTAGAGAAAGAAATTAAAGAAAAAAATCAAAGAAAGAGAGCAAAGAAAAGAAAATCGAAGAAAAATGAGCAAAGAAATAAAGCAAAGAAAGAAAAAAGAAAAGAAAGCAAAAGGAAAAAAGAAAAGTCAAAGAAAGTAAAGAAAGAAATATAAAGAAAAAAAAAAAATCAAAGACTGAAAGAAAAGAAAGAAAAATCAAAGAAAGAAAAATCAAAGAAAGAAAGCAAAGAAAGAAAATCAAGAA
>OY757940.1:47451016-47471016 GCA_963585895.1 Sepioteuthis lessoniana | reverse complement strand
CGGTGTAAAATATACTGGCTGTATAGCAAATCCATTTGATCAAAAGTTAAAATGACTATTTTGTTTTAGATTAAATAACTACCGACATAGAGTCAAATCTATGGATCAGAACAATTTAACTGTAGAACAACACTTCCTTTCAAACGGTCACGAATTAAACAGAGATGTAAAATTTACCATCATAGAAAGATATGAAAATGATTGTAAACATAAAATCAATAATTGAAAAAAGACAAATGTATAAAGGGGGTGTCCTCGTGGTGTAATGGTTAAAGCGATGGACTGCGGAATCGTAGTACGCGAGTTTGTACTCCAGTCGCGCTATTACGTTCACTTTCGGGCAAATACCCTTATCCTCCCAGCTATGGGTTAAATAGTACAACTACTGTTCATCAAGGAGAATAGCTTTGGCATTAAATAACCTACAAAGCTTGATATGCCATTAAACAGAGAAACCAAACCAAACCAAACAAATGGATAAAAAAGTTTGAAAACATGTTCCATTTGGATTTAATGTTAAACTTAATTACTCAGACTTGAAATGAAAAAAAAAATGGACTCAAATATCTCAAAAACAAAAAAGCAAAAACAGACAATGAGTCACTGCTAATTTGAAAGACACTCTCTCCAGGAAACTTAAACAACATTACTCTGCCTTGAAAATAACACTGGACGAACCCCAAATCCAGAGAAACAAACAAGACGGTCAAGTTATAGCTAATTTGAAAGCACTCTTAAACCTAATAAAAAGCACATTAGTCAGGAGCCAAAACCACACACACGCGCGTATATATCTTCATATATATAAATGGTATAATGGTTAGCAAGCTAGATTAACAAACCATTGTTCGTGAATTCGATTGTGTAGGCCAAAGATAAATGACGAACTCAAAATTTTTTTTATTCGTCGTGAAATTGTAGCAACACAAAAAAATAATAACTCGCCGAGTGTTGCAAAACTTTTGGAGCGAGGCTCCAAGAGTGTCGAGGCGGTGAAAAGGTATCTGGACAATATAATCTTTTAAATAAAGTCATGACAAAAACAGCAACAACAACAGAAAAGGGGGAAAATATTGTCCTTTATTTTAATTTTGAATCGGATCTATGTAACCTTTATTCACTCTCAAAACCCGAAAGATCATTCTGCTGACACCCCCATACACACACATATATATATATATATATATATATATATATATATATATATATATATATTAGGTATTGTTCAATCTCGTAAATCAGGAATAGGGAACAATTCAAACAGGACAATTAAAGTATTTCAATTAAGAATTTTTAAATATTCCTGTTAAAGAGCTCAATGTAAATAAAATCCACAGAGTAAATAATATTATTTCAAGAAAAATAAAAACAATATTCAGTCACATTAGGATAGTAAATTTATTTCCATCTTGTTAACAGCATTGATATGAATCAAAACTCCAAAAGAATTTTAACAGGACTTCATCAGATCCAACAAAATTTTATTTTCTTGTTGGATCTGATGAAGTCCTGTTAAAATTCTTTTGGAGTTTTGATTCATATCAATGCTGTTAACAGGAGGGAAATAAATTTATTATCCTAATGTGACCGAATATTGTTTTTTTTTTTCTTGAAACAATATATATATATATATATATATATATATATATATATATATATATATATATATGTATTTACAAATTTTTTTCGTTGTAAGTTCAAAGAGAAAAAAGTAAATGTTTCAAAATGAATAGGTCCACGAAAAGATTTGTATTTTTAAAGAATTATTTATTTCGTTCTTACATACGTGTATGTTTCCAGCTTATTGCTTTTGTCAGAGAACATATGTGGGGCACCTAATGAGACTGGAACTCACTCGTGTAGGTCTGTTAGTAGAATTCTACAAGTGAGCTTCAAATGCTTCCTATGCACTGGGTATCCCTTTATATGATATTCTCTCACTCTCTCTCTCTCTCTCTCTCTCTCTCTCTCTTTCACTCATTCACCCTCTCTCTTTCACTCACACCTTCTCTTACTTTTTATCTCAATTTGTATATATGTATATATATAAATATATATAGTATGAAAAGAAGTTCTTTAATCTCTGTCGATAGTTGAAAATAAGCCCGGGCACTGTCGAATAACACTGCCAGTCAGTTTCAAAATAAATCTACTAAAGCTGGGTTTTTTTAAGAGAGAGAGAGAGAGAGAGAGAGAGAGAGAGAGAGAGAGAGAGAGAGAGAGTCACTGATGATTTTACTTTTTTAACTGATAATAAATCTAGCTGTTGACATTCGGGGTGCAGCTTTTGACATTCAAAACAATTGCCCCGGAAAATTTATCGATTGGAATCTTAGAGCGACGTAACAGGTACTTGTATTTCAGAAGACTCGGTTCAAATTGTTATATTTAAACCGACGTTTTATTTGAGCCAGCGTTTGAACACACGGCTCAAATATCATTAGCGACTCTTCAACTTGTTTTACTTCTTAAAGATACTTAATTTTGCTACTAAAATACAGACGTATACATTTGGGGGAATTTTTTTTTAATGCTTATTTATGTAATTTTTGGATGATGTATTAGTTGCCATTATTATTATACTCCAAGCGAGTTTTTCACATCAGCGTTAGCTGATGGTCTTTCGCTGGAGTCTGAGTGACACCAAATCTCCCTAGGTTACCAGGACTCCTCTCAGTATTCTGGCCGATCTTAACAATGTTTGGATAGCCTTGATTCGTCTAACGATTTTTAACCACTCCAACCTCTTTTCTAAGCCGTTCCAAGTGCGCCAATTCGAATTGGAATCACCGTTACTTTCATGTTCCACGGGTATTCTAGTTATCTAGCCAGGTCCAAGTATTTGTCTCTCTTTTCGTTTTTTTTTTTTTTGACTTTTAATCTGTAGTCCTCTCAGTTAAATAGCAAGTCCACTATACGGTAGGTCCTTTGTTATTTGTAATTACCAATTATCTTTTTTGTCGGGATTAGGTGATCTATTGGTATCTCAAAATCGCAGAGATATTTTTTTTGTCTTATTCTCCAGGACAGATTCCGGTTTGTGCATGTACCATTTGGTAGTAAGGTCAAATTTAGATTTATTATTATTATTATTATTATTATTGAAGAGTATTTTTCTTCATACCAGGGAAAGGAGTAGCGCCTTACCCTACACCTCAGTGTCGTAGCTATAGAAAAGGGAGCATTTGGGTCACCCTCGACTAAGGCCGCTAACTATATTTTTCTTCATCATACCTATTTGCTTTTTAACGCAATTAAGAGATTTGTTAATAAATTATTCGTATCAAACATAAATTTGACAAGCCGAGAACGGCTAGAACTTCCTTTATATGGCTTCCTTTTTCTGCTAATACAATAACGTTCACCTATTACCCGTTGTTTGAGTTATTCTTCCACCGGTCTTATCTGAAGACCACAACACATAAATCTGAAAAAAAATGATTATAGATAAATAAATGTGATTTGGTTTGGTTTGTTTTAATGGCATATCAACCATCGTCGGTTATTCAATGCCAAATCCTTTTTATACATATATATTAAATATATATGATTTGGTTTAATGGCATATCTACCGTCTTAGGTTATCTAATGCCAAATCTTTTTTTTTTTATAAATATCTAATAAATATATGATTTCTAAACACATTTTGTCGATAACATCTTTAATCGAACGTGAGCTCATTTTTTTTTG
Organism: Sepioteuthis lessoniana; assembly: GCA_963585895.1. Classification (NCBI taxonomy): domain Eukaryota; kingdom Metazoa; phylum Mollusca; class Cephalopoda; order Myopsida; family Loliginidae; genus Sepioteuthis; species Sepioteuthis lessoniana. Next base: position 47,467,326 of record OY757940.1, on the reverse strand, counting down.
CCACACCATTAAATGGTTTTACTTATTTCTATCAAATACAAATAATTCTATTAACTATTAATTATTTGTTTGCACACAGTTAAATATTTTCAAGTATTGTTATTTAACTGTAACAATTCAATCAAAAATCAGTTAAAACATAGTTAAATGCTTAAACAGTTCTTTTTCAAACAATTCAGTTTAGCATTAGTCAACAAATTTAAATGTTTCTAAGTATTGCTATGTATCGCAAACAATTCAATTAAACTCAGTCATTTGTTTACGCATAGATAAATGATCCAACAGTTTAATTTCTAACAACTCGGTTTAACGTAAGTCATTTGTTTGCACACAGTTTAAATGTCAAACAGTTCTATTTGACCCATCTATCAGACGCTACCACTCCGGGCCAGAGTGGACCTGGGAGCGATGGCAATGAAGAAGTATTCTGCATTCCCCAAAGCTACTGCATTACTAGAGCCTCACCACCGGATTGTTTAATGTCATTTCCAGGACACTCGTTGGTGGGAGAAGGGTTTTACCCCTCTACAGAGATGCAGTCGGTGTATATTACTACCTCAGCCGACTGGGCAAGAAAAATAAAGAAAGTGTGATTAAAAAATGCAGTGGAACATTAAACATATATAATTAAAATAAAACAGTTTACGGTCAAGCGAATCTGAATGCACATGTTCTCACAAGATTATTGTTGTGTTCTGGTTAGTGAACGCTGGTTGTATTAAGTAAAGGACAAACCACGATATGAGAGAAATAGAGTTATATTCTCAGGAAAAAAGTATATACAATAGAGAGACTGTTAGTAGACAAGAACATAGGATTAGTGAACGCTTGTAATATTAAATAAAGGACAAACCACGATATGTGAGGAAATAGAGTTATATTCTCAGGAAAAAAGTATATACAATAGAGAGACTATTAGTAGACAAGAACATAGGATTAGTGAACGCTTGTAATATTAAATAAAGGACAAACCACGATATGTGAGGAAATAGAGTTATATTCTCAGGAAAAAAGAATATACAATAGAGAGACTGTTAGTAGACAAGAACATAGGATTAGTGAACGCTTGTAATATTAAATAAAGGACAAACCACGATATGTGAGGAAATAGAGTTATATTCTTATCTATAATTGATCTACTCGACAGATCACCGTAGCCCGACATAAGCAGTGCTTCTTTAAGACATCTTATTCTCTAATATTCTTTCCAATCTATAATTTTAACTTCATCCCACAAGGGCAGATGGTTTCTATTGCGTTCTGGTTGGTGAACGCTTGTAGTATTAAATAAGGGACAAACCACGATATGTGAGGAAATAGAGTTATATTCTCAGGAAAAAGTATATACAATAGAGGGACTATTAGTAAACAAGAACATAGGATTAGTGAACGCTTGTAATATTAAATAAAGGACAAACCACGATATGAGAGGAAATAGAGATATATTCTCAGGAAAAGGTATATACAATAGAGAGACTGTTAGTAGACAAGAACATAGGATTAGTGAATTCTTGTCTGCCCTGTATTAGTAGCTACTGCTATATATGGCAGATGGACTAGTTCATTGTGTGGAAAAGGTGGGTGATACCCAACAATTATCGAACTCATAAAGTGTTGACATACCGTTAAATAAATAAACCAAATCAGATCAAATCAAATCAAGTCATCGATTATATACGGTACAAAATGGATCTTCATAATCATTTTAAACAATGAAAAACTTTGTTATCTCAAGCAGATGTATTCGACCCATGGATGGGATCCTAACAAATACGATCAATTTCTATCAAAGTGGACCTGAGAGTAATCGTAATGAAGGAGTACTCCATATTATTCAAACTACAAGATTGGAGCCTCATCATCAGATGCAGGTTAATGTCATATCCAGTTGACAGTTAAATGGTTTCAAGTATTGCTATGTAACTCTAATAATTCTATTTAGCATTATTCCTTCGTTTGCTCAAAGTTAAAAGGTTTCAAGTATTACAATTTAACACTAATAATTCTTACACTTTTTTTTAAATAGAGGAATTATATTATAAATTAAATTACCATACCAGAAAATCCTACAAGCCCTGCGTGATGGTAATTTAATTTATAATATAATTCCTCTATTTAAAAAAGTGTACGTCTATATCCTTTCCCATGAGTTTATGATTACGTAGATGCGTATCTCCAATTCTCTTGAGAAGACGTAGCCCTAGAGATGACTGTGCCTTCTGTAAGAGTACAGATGTAACTACAAGACCTATCAGGTTAATTGGCCACGTGTTTACAATGAATATTTAATTTGGCACCGGTAGCCCAGTGGTAGCGTTTCGGCTCTGCAATCTGTATTCACTGGTTCGATCGCCAATGGGGGAGATCACGGTATACACGGCTGATGTGATCTAATAATGTCGAAACAGCTGTCTAATACTCCTGTATGTCGCATGCAGTGCTTGCAGGATTTTCCGGTCAAGGTAATTCAATTAATAGTTTTATTCAACTTCATTCAGTCGTTTGTACAAAGTGAAATGATTTCAAATAACACGACAAATTCAGTTTAATACTAATCGTTGTTTGCACACTGTTAAATGGTTTCATGTATAGTAAAAGATTGAATTATTTTATTTGACCCATAGATGGGTCCCTCACAGGTACTATCACTCCTTGTCAGAGTGGACCTGGGAGTAATGGCAATGGAGAGGTGATTATACACTTTCCAATGTTCCAGAACTGGTGCCTCACTACCAGGTATAGTTTAGTATCATATCCAGGTCACACTTCTTGAAGGAACACAGTCGGTTTATTTAAGGCCTTTATCAATTAGGCGGTTATACGCGGGCTACATACACACACATACATACATACACAGACGATATTAAATCATGGTAAACTGACTTGTTTGAAATAGAACTGATCAGTTATATAAAAATGGATTTGGCGTTAAATAACCTAAAAAGGTTGATATGCCATAAAACCCAGCAAACCAAACCAAACCAAACAGACGATATTGTATAACGCTGAATTGTTTCCCTTTACAGCGTTCTCGTGACATTTGTCGCATGTAAAATTCCATATTCGTTTCAGTTACATCACTCATCATTTATCCTACGTAATAAGCAATTATTGCAAGAAAAAAAAACACTATAAAATTCCTAGATTAGTTGATAATTATTTACCTACCGAGACACCTAGAATAAGCCATTACATGTGTTGACAAAGATTTCGAAATGATTGAAATTTTCCCGCGGTAGATGACAGACGCTCCTTATAACTCACTTAATACACAACGGCGAAAATCATCTTTATTTATTTGCTTGATACGAAAGTTTGCAGCAGTAATTTTTGTGTACTTTTAAGAAAAAGCTTTGAAGTGTTATTGAAGTTTTATCTGCCATTCATTGCTTGTCTGGCTAATCATATGTTATACATAAGTTACAAGACCCAATATAAAAAGATAAAAAGCTTGGAAACTGGGTGACCAATCAACAAAAGATGGAGAAAACGAAAAAAAAAAAAAAAAAAACCCTGACCAAAAAACAAAAAAACAAAAGACGAACGAAAAGCAACACACACACACACACACACACACACACACACACACACACACACACACACACACACACACACACACACACAAACCCCTACGAAAACTAGTAAACAATGATTAGCGTTTAAACATTTGAATGAAGAAATTCAGTAACTGATGTTGAATAGGTTTTGATAAAAAATGTTTTTTGTGGTATTTAAGGGAAATCTTAGAAGTGCTACTAGAAATGTTATTGAAGTTTATTTAATGTTTTACAGGTTTAGTTTGGTTTGATTTGGATTTATGGCATATCAACCATTGTAGGTTATCTAATGCCAAATCCTAACACACACACACACACACACACACACACACACACACACACACACACACACACACACACACACACACACACACACATATATATATATATATATATATATAAGCACTTCTATTTCAAATAATTCAGTTTAGTACAGTTTTTTTGTTTACACACAGTCAAATGTAAGAACAGTTCTATTTCAAACAATTCAGTTATATACACTGTTTAGTTCTATTTAATCCATTGATAGGACCCTATCTGGGGGCTATCACTCCAGGCCTTAGTGGACCTGGGAGTGATGGCAATAAAGGGGTACTTCACATTATTTCTCTTCGGTATTGCTGGAGCCTCACTATCTAATTGTTTAGTGTCATATCTAGGACACTCGTTCGCGGGGAGTCTTACCCTTCTGCAGAAATGCAGTCGCTGTATTCTGCAGTCCCAGCCACTGGGCCATAAAGTTTTATTGTTTGTTCACTCAGCTATATGTAATAAGTTATTTACAAGACGCAGGAAGAATTATGGGGTGCCCTATAAACTGAAAAAAAAAAGACAAAAGAAAAAAACAAACAAAAAAAAAAAACAAGAGAAAACAAAACAAAAACCCAAACAAACCTAACACAAAGAAAAGAAAGAAAATAAAAACAAAAATAACAAACAAACAAAAAGATAACCCTCCTCCAAAAAACAAACAAACAAACAAAACGAAAGAAAAAAATAACAAAGAGTAAACAAGGTTTCGAACATTTTAATATAATTTAAACAAACAACAATATAAAAGACAAACAAGCAATATCTAAAACAAACAAAAGCTGACACACACAGACACACAGACACACACACACACACACACACACACACACACACACACACACACACACACACACACACAAGACAAACAAAAAATAAAAAAAAATCGAAACCAAACAAACACAAAAACATCAATCAGCGTTTGATACAGAAAGGTAATTTCTTAAAATGAGGCATAGATTTATAAAAGGAATTAGAAAATGAGGAATAGCTTTTTTAAGGGAGATTGAAAATGAAGAATATTCTTGTCTACATAAAAATTTCTTTTAAGACCTTAACATGTAAACACACACACACACACACACACACACACACACACACACACACACACACACACACACACACAATAAACTACAGCAAAATAAGTTCTTCTGTGTTTAATCTATCAGGTACCCAGGTGCCAAATGCACCCTTTTACTTGGCATGCAGACTGAAAACAACGCTCAGCACCTTTGTCATGCCAAAGCATTAAAAACAACATAATACTTCAAATTATAATTAATATATAATGGTATTTTCATTGAAGACATGTACGATAGAAACATCTTTGATTCAGACTTTCAGTGGAAACAGAAAATTCTTCATTAAAAATTGCTGGACACTGACCTAACTGTTATTGCTAGACACTGACCTAACTGTTTTTGCTGGACACTGACCTAACTGTTATTGTTGGATACTGACCAAACTGTTATTGCTAGACACTGACCAAACTGTTATTGCTGGACACTGACCAAACTGTTATTGCTGAACACTGACCTAACTGTTATTGCTGGATACTGACCAAACTGTTATTGTTGGATACTGACCAAACTATTATGGCTGGATACTGACCCAACTGTTATTGCAGGATACTGACCTAACAGTTATTGCTGGATACTTACCAAACTGTTATTGCTGGACACTGACCAAACTGTTATTGCTGGACACTGTCTAAACTGTTATTGCTCGACAATCTGGGGAACAACTGGCGGAATAAGAAAGCTTGTTTTCTAAGTAAATGAGTGATTCAATGATTATGTCGCCCAACAAAGCTGATGTTGATTTACGGTCAAGTCATGCTCAAAGCAATGACGAATCTGTTCACTTCTGAGATGGATGATAACTGAAAAATGATATCAGATACTCAAAAAAATCTGACTGTGTACCAGACTAAACAAAGCTTAGTAAATCACTAAATATCGTAAATTCAAAGCAAGAATTATTCATGGAACAGGAATGGCAAGTTCTTCAGATTTTTCACCTTCAGAGTATCATTTGAAACATTCATGGCCAGAATTTCAGACAAGTTTTTGGTTTTATAAGAATTTTTCCAATAATCTCCGAAATTTTTGCTTCATAATGAAATAGACAATTTGGTTGAAAGGCGAAGTAAAGTTATGAAATAGGAGAGCCGAACTTGTTTGGCTTTGTTGACCAGATTAAAACATAAAGTGGATATCGTGGGCCGGATAAGGTAAGTAAGTAAAGTTGGCGACCGTAGTCGATAGCGACGATAAGGTTCCCTTTTCAATAGCTACTATACCAAGGTGTAGGGGAGGGCGCTACTCCTTTCCCTGGATTGCTCCACTTTACCCTTCATACGTACCTTATATTGCTGATTGTTAAGCAAGGAGATATTAAGTACCATTTTAAAAGTCTTTGGTAGTACGCGACCTGGGATTAAACCTAGGTCTCCCAGACCATTGGCAAACACTCTACCCACTAGGGAAATGTGCCGGTTGGCAATCTAGGGAAAAGAGTAGCACCCTCCCCTACACCTTGGTGTAGTAGCTATTGAAAAGGGAGCCTTCTGGTCGCCCTCGACTACGGTCGGATAGGGGTAGTTATTCTTAAAAAATTCCATTTATTGGGTACGATAATGTAAATAGACAAAGGGGTCAATGTAGATTATAACAACTTTATTAATAATAAAGACAGTAAAAATGTTTTTCGTTATGATCAATGGAACGTAATTCCAGATTGAATGAATGTGGAATTCATTCAAAATTAGATTTTAATTTCTTTAGATTCCGATTTCTGTTATTTTCAAGAATGGTAGTGTATTGTGGAATTTAGATGATGGTAATTTTTATTGTCTCGTGTCACATAAAGAACTGATGTGAATTGATTTTTTTTTCGTGTTTGTTTTAAATGTAGTTTGTGTGGCTAGCTGATACATTAGTTGACATCGTATAACAGTTCAAATGAGGATAGTATGAGTCAGTGTGGTGCCGGTTAATGTCACGTGGCAGTAGGAGAAGAGGTGGGGGTTGTAATTTTAAAATATAATTAGAACTCCCAGTCCTTCTCCGAAGAAGATCTTGTTGGGGGTTGGCAGTTTTGATTCTTTTAGTTTAGGCCACGAGTATTTTGATTAAAAATGTTCTTTTTTTATTTTACATTTGGTCATAGAGAGAAAACTGAAAAACAAAGTAACCCAAAAGTGATGAATTTATCACGAATTTATTGCATTTTAAATATCCATCGTTGTTCTATCAACACTTGTTTCCCTATTTTGATGTCTTGATGAAGGTTCGTTAAAAACGTTCTAATGTCGACTTTCCTTCGTAATAAATTCATCACATTTGGGAGGTGCCCGTGGTGTAATGGTTATCGTCGTAGGAAATGGACACGGCGTCACGAGTTCAAATCCTGGACGAGACTGATTGCATTTCACATAGCACTAACACCCTTGGGAAAGGTATGAATGCAATTATTCTCCCTCCGGCTATGGGTAAATAGTAGGACAAACTGAGTTCTTCAGCCTTTGTTAGGCAACTAGTCTAGGAGAAGGAAAACTCTGAATTTAAACCTGTTAAACTCCGTTTAAAAATTAACATTGTGTCATATCCTGCCCGAGCGGAGAGGTTTGGTAAATATGATAAATTCATCACATTTGGGTTACTTTGTTTTTTAATTTTCTCGATATTGTCGGATTCTTTTCCATTATTTACTTCCATTAGGTTATATATAACATCCGGGTGTTTTTTATAAGAATTTACCGTACGGCAGTTTTAATTGGTCTATGTTTATCGAGATGATTTTCGTTGGTCTGATAAGTGACCTTAGTATTGGACTCATTGATTTTTTTTCAAAAAAAAAAAAAAAAAAACAAACGAGAGAGAGAGAGAGAGAGAGAGAGAGAGAGAGAGAGACGGATGTTATTTCGACCTTCCACCTGAAGCTCACGTTTGTCCCTAAATGTCTTGATACTTTCATTTCCTCAGTTAATTCAGGAATGAGATTGATGTTTTCTTTTAGGGTGTGGAATTCTCTGAATTAGTCGCAAATGGAACTCGCTTAGGGTTTGATATATCAGTGAATTCCAACTACCATCGCCCTCCTCTGCATGACCTTGTGCTAAACGCATGTAAGTGCAGAAATAGATAACTAATTAAAATCTTACATCATTGAATTAAATTTCTTGGATCATGAACTTACACTTGAAAGCTATGAATTTAACCACGGAATATTTCAAAAGGCCACATTTTGATCTGAAGAAGCACCCGTGGTGTAACAGTTATCAACGTAAGAAATGAACACGGGGATTCAAGTTCGAAACCTGGACGAGGCTGTTTAATTTTCACATCGTGCTAATACTCTTGGGAAAGGTATGCATCCAATTATTCTCCTTCCAGCAATGAGCAAATAGTTGGGCAGACTGGGCTCTTTAACTTTGGTATAGCAATCGCTCAAGAAGGAAAGCTGAATAGAAACCTTATAAAACCCAGCAGCAAAAAATTGACCATGTGTCACATCTTACTTATGTGGAGGGGTTGGGTAAATACATACATTTTCCTCTGCGTGATGTAAAACCAACAAAATCAGGTGATATCATCAAGTTCTATCTGAGCAACCACGGTTAGTGGTAATAATGTTTTGATTGGCTGGTTGGGTTTTTATGGCATGTCAACTTTTATAGCTTATTTAACGCCAAATCCATTTATATGCAAATAGTCAGTTCTATTTCAAACAATTCACTTAAGCATGAGTACAGAGTTTAATTGTCAAAAGCAAAAGCATTTCTATTTCAAGCTATTCAGTTTAGTCAAACAGTTCTAATTCAAACAATTCAGTTTACCATAAGTATGCTGTTTAGTTCTATTTAACCTATAATGAGGGCCCTATCAGATGCTACCTTCCGGGCCAGAGTGGAACTGGGAGCGATGTCAATGAAGGGATCCTCTGCATTCCCCAAAGTCCCAGTATCATTGGAACCTCACCATCAGATTGTTTTATGTCATATCCAGGACACTTATTGGTGTATGTAGGGGGTCTTAACCCTCTGCAGAGGTGCAATCGGTGTAATCTACAGCCCCAGCCGACTGGGCAATAATGTTTTAGTCCCGAATCTAAATTACTACGACGTAATCATAAGAGCGAATGAAAGTTTTGACGTATCTATAAAAAATGATATCTACATCAGGATGATATATACATAAAATGATATCCATATAAATCTTTTTGATGTATCTACATAAAAAAAAGATTATATCTATACCAAAGTGATACTATTTACCCAACCCCTCCGCTCGGGCAGGATATGACACAAGGTCAATTTTTAAGCGGAGTTTAACAAGTTTTGAATTCAGAGTTTTCCTTCTCCTAGACTAGTTGCCTAACAAAGGCTGAAGAACCTAGTCTGTCCTACTATTTACCCGTAGCTGGCGGGAGAATAATTGGATTCATACCTTCCACAAGGGTATTAGTGCTATGTGAAATGCAATCAGTCTCGTCCAGGATTTGAATTCGTGTCGCCGTGTCCATTTCCTACGACGATAACGACTACACCACAGGCACCTCCAAAATCTATACTAAAGTGATAACTATAATCTAAATAGAAACTTTTTACATATCATTATGAAACGTTATATGTATATACGGATTTTTGTGTGCAAAACTTTTCGGAGAGCACACATTACATAAATACATACGTGGACGTAGTAGTTTGCGTTTTTATTCAAACTAATTCTCTTGTGGAAGATATCCATCCAATTTTTTTTTTACTGAGCTATGGGTAAATAGTGAGACCGACATGGCTGTTTTGTCTTGATACAATAACCGTTCTAGAGAAAGGAAAAAGAGGGCTTTAGTTTGGTTTGGTTTTACGGCATATCAACCATCATAGGTTATTTAATGCCAAATCCTCTTTCTACATGTATATTAAATGTATAGGATTTGGTTTGGTTGGGTTTTATGGCATATCAACCATTGTAGGTTATTTAATGCCAAATCCTCTTTATACATATATATTAAATATATATGATTTGGTTTGGTTGGGTTTTATGGCATATCAATCATTGTCAGTTATTTAATGCCAAATCCTCTTTATACATATATATTGAATATATAGGGTTGGTTTGGTTGGTATTTAAGGGATATCAACCATCTTAGGTTATTTAATGCCAAATCCTCTTTATACATATATATTAAATATATAGGGTTGGTTTGGTTGGTATTTAAGGGATATCAACCATCTTAGGTTATTTAATGCCAAATCCTCTTTATACATATATATTAAATATATAGGGTTGGTTTGGTTGGTATTTAAGGGATATCAACCATCTTAGGTTATTTAATGCCAAATCCTCTTTATACATATATATTAAATATATAGGGTTGGTTTGGTTGGTATTTAAGGGATATCAACCATCTTAGGTTATTTAATGCCAAATCCTCTTTATACATATATATTAAATATATAGGGTTGGTTTGGTTGGTATTTAAGGGATATCAACCATCTTAGGTTATTTAATGCCAAATCCTCTTTATACATATATATTAAATATATAGGGTTGGTTTGGTTGGTATTTAAGGGATATCAACCATCTTAGGTTATTTAATGCCAAATCCTCTTTATACATATATATTAAATATATAGGGTTGGTTTGGTTGGTATTTAAGGGATATCAACCATCTTAGGTTATTTAATGCCAAATCCTCTTTATACATATATATTAAATATATAGGGTTGGTTTGGTTGGTATTTAAGGGATATCAACCATCTTAGGTTATTTAATGCCAAATCCTCTTTATACATATATATTAAATATATAAGATTTGGTTTGGTTGAGTTTTAAGGCATATCAACCATCTTTGGTTATTTAATGCCAAATCCTCTTTATACATATATATTAAATATATAGGGTTTGGTTTGGTTAGGGTTTATGACATATCAACCATTGTAGGTTATTTAATGCCAAATCCTCTTTATACATATATATTAAATATATATGATTTGGTTTGGTTGGGTTTTATGGCATATCAATCATTGTAGGCTATTTAATGCCAAATCCTCTTTATACATATATATTAAATATATAGGGTTGGTTTGGTTGGTATTAAAGGGATATCAACCATCTTAGGTTATTTAATGCCAAATCCTCTTTATACATATATATTAAATATATATGATTTGGTTTGGTTGGGTTTTATGGCATATCAACCATTGTAGGCTATTTAATGCCAAATCCTCTTTATACATATATATTAAATATATAGGGTTGGTTTGGTTGGTATTAAAGGGATATCAACCATCTTAGGTTATTTAATGCCAAATCCTCTTTATACATATATATTAAATATATAAGATTTGGTTTGGTTGAGTTTTAAGGCATATCAACCATCTTTGGTTATTTAATGCCAAATCCTCTTTATACTTGTATATTAAATATATAGGGTTTGGTTTGGTTGGGGTTTATGACATATCAACCATTGTAGGTTATTTAATGCCAAATCCTCTTTATACATATATATTAAATATATATGATTTGGTTTGGTTGGGTTTTATGGCATATCAATCATTGTAGGCTATTTAATGCCAAATCCTCTTTATACATATATATTAAATATATAGGGTTGGTTTGGTTGGTATTAAAGGGATATCAACCATCTTAGGTTATTTAATGCCAAATCCTCTTTATACATATATATTAAATATATATGATTTGGTTTGGTTGGGTTTTATGGCATCTCAACCATTGTAGGCTATTTAATGCCAAATCCTCTTTATACATATATATTAAATATATAGGGTTGGTTTGGTTGGTATTAAAGGGATATCAACCATCTTAGGTTATTTAATGCCAAATCCTCTTTATACATATATATTAAATATATAAGATTTGGTTTGGTTGAGTTTTAAGGCATATCAACCATCTTTGGTTATTTAATGCCAAATCCTCTTTATACTTGTATATTAAATATATAGGGTTTGGTTTGGTTGGGGTTTATGACATATCAACCATTGTAGGTTATTTAATGCCAAATCCTCTTTATACATATATATTAAATATATATGATTTGGTTTGGTTGGGTTTTATGGCATATCAATCATTGTAGGCTATTTAATGCCAAATCCTCTTTATACATATATATTAAATATATAGGGTTGGTTTGGTTGGTATTAAAGGGATATCAACCATCTTAGGTTATTTAATGCCAAATCCTCTTTATACATATATATTAAATATATATGATTTGGTTTGGTTGGGTTTTATGGCATCTCAACCATTGTAGGCTATTTAATGCCAAATCCTCTTTATACATATATATTAAATATATAGGGTTGGTTTGGTTGGTATTTAAGGGATATCAACCATCTTAGGTTATTTAATGCCAAATCCTCTTTATACATATATATTAAATATATAGGGTTGGTTTGGTTGGTATTTAAGGGATATCAACCATCTTAGGTTATTTAATGCCAAATCCTCTTTATACATATATATTAAATATATAGGGTTGGTTTGGTTGGTATTTAAGGGATATCAACCATCTTAGGTTATTTAATGCCAAATCCTCTTTATACATATATATTAAATATATAGGGTTGGTTTGGTTGGTATTTAAGGGATATCAACCATCTTAGGTTATTTAATGCCAAATCCTCTTTATACATATATATTAAATATATAGGGTTGGTTTGGTTGGTATTTAAGGGATATCAACCATCTTAGGTTATTTAATGCCAAATCCTCTTTATACATATATATTAAATATATAGGGTTGGTTTGGTTGGTATTTAAGGGATATCAACCATCTTAGGTTATTTAATGCCAAATCCTCTTTATACATATATATTAAATATATAAGATTTGGTTTGGTTGAGTTTTAAGGCATATCAACCATCTTTGGTTATTTAATGCCAAATCCTCTTTATACATATATATTAAATATATAGGGTTTGGTTTGGTTGGGGTTTATGACATATCAACCATTGTAGGTTATTTAATGCCAAATCCTCTTTATACATATATATTAAATATATATGATTTGGTTTGGTTGGGTTTTATGGCATATCAATCATTGTAGGCTATTTAATGCCAAATCCTCTTTATACATATATATTAAATATATAGGGTTGGTTTGGTTGGTATTAAAGGGATATCAACCATCTTAGGTTATTTAATGCCAAATCCTCTTTATACATATATATTAAATATATATGATTTGGTTTGGTTGGGTTTTATGGCATATCAACCATTGTAGGCTATTTAATGCCAAATCCTCTTTATACATATATATTAAATATATAGGGTTGGTTTGGTTGGTATTAAAGGGATATCAACCATCTTAGGTTATTTAATGCCAAATCCTCTTTATACATATATATTAAATATATAAGATTTGGTTTGGTTGAGTTTTAAGGCATATCAACCATCTTTGGTTATTTAATGCCAAATCCTCTTCATACTTGTATATTAAATATATAGGGTTTGGTTTGGTTGGGGTTTATGACATATCAACCATTGTAGGTTATTTAATGCCAAATCCTCTTTATACATATATATTAAATATATATGATTTGGTTTGGTTGGGTTTTATGGCATCTCAACCATTGTAGGCTATTTAATGCCAAATCCTCTTTATACATATATATTAAATATATAGGGTTGGTTTGGTTGGTATTAAAGGGATATCAACCATCTTAGGTTATTTAATGCCAAATCCTCTTTATACATATATATTAAATATATAGGGTTGGTTTGGTTGGTATTTAAGGGATATCAACCATCTTAGGTTATTTAATGCCAAATCCTCTTTATACATATATATTAAATATATAGGGTTGGTTTGGTTGGTATTCAAGGGATATCAACCATCTTAGGTTATTTAATGCCAAATCCTCTTTATACATATATATTAAATATATAGGGTTGGTTTGGTTGGTATTTAAGGGATATCAACCATCTTAGGTTATTTAATGCCAAATCCTCTTTATACATATATATTAAATATATAGGGTTGGTTTGGTTGGTATTTAAGGGATATCAACCATCTTAGGTTATTTAATGCCAAATCCTCTTTATACATATATATTAAATATATAGGGTTGGTTTGGTTGGTATTTAAGGGATATCAACCATCTTAGGTTATTTAATGCCAAATCCTCTTTATACATATATATTAAATATATAGGGTTGGTTTGGTTGGTATTTAAGGGATATCAACCATCTTAGGTTATTTAATGCCAAATCCTCTTTATACATATATATTAAATATATAAGATTTGGTTTGGTTGAGTTTTATGGCATATCAACCATCTTTGGTTATTTAATGCCAAATCCTCTTTATACTTGTATATTAAATATATAGGGTTTGGTTTGGTTGGGGTTTATGACATATCAACCATTGTAGGTTATTTAATGCCAAATCCTCTTTATACATATATATTAAATATATATGATTTGGTTTGGTTGGGTTTTATGGCATATCAATCATTGTAGGCTATTTAATGCCAAATCCTCTTTATACATATATATTAAATATATAGGGTTGGTTTGGTTGGTATTAAAGGGATATCAACCATCTTAGGTTATTTAATGCCAAATCCTCTTTATACATATATATTAAATATATATGATTTGGTTTGGTTGGGTTTTATGGCATATCAACCATTGTAGGCTATTTAATGCCAAATCCTCTTTATACATATATATTAAATATATAGGGTTGGTTTGGTTGGTATAAAAGGGATATCAACCATCTTAGGTTATTTAATGCCAAATCCTCTTTATACATATATATTAAATATATAAGATTTGGTTTGGTTGAGTTTTAAGGCATATCAACCATCTTTGGTTATTTAATGCCAAATCCTCTTTATACTTGTATATTAAATATATAGGGTTTGGTTTGGTTGGGGTTTATGACATATCAACCATTGTAGGTTATTTAATGCCAAATCCTCTTTATACATATATATTAAATATATATGATTTGGTTTGGTTGGGTTTTATGGCATATCAATCATTGTAGGCTATTTAATGCCAAATCTTCTTTATACATATATATTAAATATATAGGGTTGGTTTGGTTGGTATTAAAGGGATATCAACCATCTTTGGTTATTTAATGCCAAATCCTCTTTATACATATATATTAAATATATAGGGTTTGGTTTGGTTGGGGTTTATGACATATCAACCATTGTAGGTTATTTAATGCCAAATCCTCTTTATACATATATATTAAATATATATGATTTGGTTTGGTTGGGTTTTATGGCATATCAATCATTGTAGGCTATTTAATGCCAAATCCTCTTTATACATATATATTAAATATATAGGGTTGGTTTGGTTGGTATTAAAGGGATATCAACCATCTTAGGTTATTTAATGCCAAATCCTCTTTATACATATATATTAAATATATATGATTTGGTTTGGTTGGGTTTTATGGCATATCAACCATTGTAGGCTATTTAATGCCAAATCCTCTTTATACATATATATTAAATATATAGGGTTGGTTTGGTTGGTATTAAAGGGATATCAACCATCTTAGGTTATTTAATGCCAAATCCTCTTTATACATATATATTAAATATATAAGATTTGGTTTGGTTGAGTTTTAAGGCATATCAACCATCTTTGGTTATTTAATGCCAAATCCTCTTCATACTTGTATATTAAATATATAGGGTTTGGTTTGGTTGGGGTTTATGACATATCAACCATTGTAGGTTATTTAATGCCAAATCCTCTTTATACATATATATTAAATATATATGATTTGGTTTGGTTGGGTTTTATGGCATCTCAACCATTGTAGGCTATTTAATGCCAAATCCTCTTTATACATATATATTAAATATATAGGGTTGGTTTGGTTGGTATTAAAGGGATATCAACCATCTTAGGTTATTTAATGCCAAATCCTCTTTATACATATATATTAAATATATAGGGTTGGTTTGGTTGGTATTTAAGGGATATCAACCATCTTAGGTTATTTAATGCCAAATCCTCTTTATACATATATATTAAATATATAGGGTTGGTTTGGTTGGTATTCAAGGGATATCAACCATCTTAGGTTATTTAATGCCAAATCCTCTTTATACATATATATTAAATATATAGGGTTGGTTTGGTTGGTATTTAAGGGATATCAACCATCTTAGGTTATTTAATGCCAAATCCTCTTTATACATATATATTAAATATATAGGGTTGGTTTGGTTGGTATTTAAGGGATATCAACCATCTTAGGTTATTTAATGCCAAATCCTCTTTATACATATATATTAAATATATAGGGTTGGTTTGGTTGGTATTTAAGGGATATCAACCATCTTAGGTTATTTAATGCCAAATCCTCTTTATACATATATATTAAATATATAGGGTTGGTTTGGTTGGTATTTAAGGGATATCAACCATCTTAGGTTATTTAATG
>OY757940.1:47416270-47450816 GCA_963585895.1 Sepioteuthis lessoniana | reverse complement strand
CAATCATTGTAGGTTATTCAATACTTAATCCTCTTCATACATATATATTAGATATATATGATTTGTGAGCACATTTTCTAGATAACATTCTTAAACGAGCCTGAGATCGTTTTTTCTCACAGTTAAATTGTTTCAAGTATTGCTCTATTACAGTCACAATTTAACAATTTATTTGTTTGCACAGAGTCTGTTCTATTTGACCAATAGATAAGATCCTATCAGGTACTGCCACACCGGGTCAGAGTGGACCTGTAATAATGACAATGAAGGGGAACACCACATTACCTAAATCTCCAAGGTTGGAATCTCGCTATTAGATTGTTTAATGTCATAAACAGGACACTCGTATGTGGATCGGGTGTGCCTCTGCAGTTGGTATATTCTACAGCCTCTTCCAGGCCGACTGGGATGAATAAGTGGGAAGTCTCCATGACGTAATGGCTAACATGCTGGAATTCGGCTTCGAAGTAATCGAGTTCGAACTCCAGCTGCTCTATTACGTTCAGTTTCGGGTTAATAGCCTTGGGAAAGGTATGAACCCCCTTATCACCTCAGCTATGGGGTAAATTGTATCACTGGTGATCTGCTACAAGGATAGCTTTGGCATTAAATAACCCAAAGCTTGATATGCCATTAAAAAAATTTAAAAAAAAAACAAAGGGAAAGAAAAACTCTGAATTCGGACCAGTTGTACTCCGCTTAAAAACTGACCTTGTGTCATCCATCCATCCATTTATCCATTCATACGTACATCCTTGGTGTATTGGTGTAGTGGGTGGCGTAAAAATAAACTAGCTCATTTCGTGTGGTTTCGTCACTCAGATAGCACCTCTCTCCTCGTTTAAAAGTGTAATGTTGAGGTATATCTTCCGGGGTCTAAGGCGCCCACAACAAGCAATGCCAACGGTACTAGGATATTTTTGGCACCCTCGGGAGACTTGCTTCCTTCTAGGTACTCTCTAAAAAGTGACTAAATGTGACATTGTAGCAACATGGGAATTCAGATATATCTATCCAAATATACATATATACATACATCTATAATTACATCCAATTCGGTAAATAAGTTTACTTTCTTCTGAACTAAAGATAAAAGAATTTTATTATTTCTACAAGCAGGAAAGGGAAAGAAGCAGAAGATACTCCGCCCTAACAATTATGGATGCAGACAACGATGATCACATAGCGCTTCTGGCAAATACACCCGCCCAAGCCGAAACGCTGCTACATAGTCTGGAACGAGCAGCTGCTGGCATAGGCCTCCATGTCAACGCAGACAAGACGAAATACATGTGCTTTAACCAAAGAGGCAACATCTCCACACTAAAGGGTTACCCTGTGAAACTAGTGGAAATGTTAACCTCATCAACCGAGAAAGACATCAACACGAGACTAGCAAGGGCATGGACAGCTATCGATAGCCTATCGGTCATATGGAAGTCAGACCTGACCGATAAAATAAAAAGCAGTTTTTTCCAAGCAGCGGTCGTGTCAGTACTGCTATATGGATGCACTACACTGACGCTAACTAAACGTATGGAGAAAAAACTTGACCGCAATTACACAAGAATGCTGCGAGCAATACTGAACAAGTCCTGGATGCAACGTCCCACAAAACAGAAGCTATCCAGCCACCCACCGCCCATCACGAAAACTATCCAAGTTAGACGAACCAGACATCCTGGATACTGCTGGAGAAGTAAGGACGAACTCATAAGTGATGTACTCCTGTGGACCCCTTCACATGGACGAGCAAAAGCAGGAAGACCTGCCAGAACGTATATACAACAGTTCTGTGCCGATACAGGATATAATCTGGAAGACCTGCCGGGAGCGATGGACGATAGAGATGGGTGGTGAGAGAAGGTCAGGGAGATCCGTGCTGGCAGCGTGACATGATGATGAACCTTATACTATAAAAACAAATATTATTAGGTATCATTTATTACAACACTGCTGAAATCAAAAATTAACAAAATAGATAAATAAATAAATAACATAAATTCAAAAACAGGAAATGAATATATCCCTCATGTATTCTGGAGTGAACTTATTTTTGAACTGCTACGCGTTCATATTTTTGCTCTCTCTCTTTCTCTCTCTCACACGCACACATGTATGTACATTGTAGCTTTCTATCTAATATCGTTTGCTTGCACACTTTTAATAGGCTTCAAATATTCCTATTTAAGTTAAAGTGTTAAAAGTAGAACTATCTAACTCTAATAATTCTATTTAATTTTAATCTTTGGTTGACTAAGATTCTCTTACGGAATGTGACCAAATGAGGTTTCTTTTTCAACATTGTCTTCTTTTCAGTCAACACACGTCTTCTATCGGTGTTTCAGTGCTTGGATCCCATCGGTCAAAAAAGTAATCAAGGCATAACGTTATCATATGAACTTTTCAGCCTATGAACTTTTCAGCCCACCCTTTATGTATATATATATATATATATATGTGTGTGTATGTGTGTGTGTATGAGTGTGTGTCTGTGTGTGTGTCTGTGTGCATCCGTTTCTACTTAGCGATGGTATATTTTCTATGGTCTTAATCCTACCTGCTTTCCTGGAAATTATTAAATTGCGGAAGTTCCCAGGATTTTTTCCGGTCTATAACTGATCGCATTTGCCGGCAGCCGGCTCGATCTTTTCTGGCTGTTCATACAACAAGGAGGCGGCCGCTTGAGTGATCGAATTCTAGTCTCAAATTCTTCCTGAAAGCATTCCAGACAGCTTCGATCTCAATTACAACGGGTGAAATTCAACTATTCATTTTTCAATCGGTGCGTTTTGGCCTTCGATTTCCCGTTTATATATTGATACCAATGTCTGCGAAATCACTTAAGAAAAATGGTTTATTATTTATCTGAGACATTGTCAATTACTATTCATTTTAGACCAGTATTTCTTTCATCTTATTAATCTTACTTTATATTATTAAGAACAATAGTATTTCGATTTCTTTGATGTAGCATTGTCAGTTATTAAGTTTTGACTAATATTTCTTTGATCACATCAATTTTGCATTCTTATTATTTTAGTTGAACTGGATCAAATATTATTCAAAGTTCTTTGATGAAACACAGTCAATATTGTTTAGTTTAGTTTCTTTGTTTTAATGGCATATCAACCTTTGTAGGTTATTTAATACAAAGGCCAACGTTGTAGAAGAACAGTGTTACTATTTAACCCTTAGCTGGGGGATAAGAGGGTTCATACCTTTCCCAGCGGTATTAGTCAGACAGTGAACGTAATAGCGCTACTGAAATTCGAACTCACTAACTACGATATCACAGTCTAGGACTTTGGATACTACGCTACGGAGACTTCCCCAGTAATTATTGAATTGACAGATAGTGTAGGTAATTTAGATAAGTTCTAAACCATGAAACTAGTGAAAAGATTCAGTGAATCAACCCAGGTTAATTGACAGACTATGATGTTAGTTTTTGAACTTGGCTTTAATTAGATAATATGTCTCAGGTGACCGAAGGGTTTTAAAAGTTTAGAAAATTGTTTGATGAGTCAATCAGTTGGCGAGGACTGTTAGAAGGGAACAGTTGATTTCCACGTCGGTAATCGCTCCCCGTAAGGATTACGTGGGGAAAAAAGGTTGTCGTTAAATAAAAATGTACACAAAAGAATGGTAATTGTGTTGTTTGTGTCCCCGCTAAGAAGAACTTGTACAGTTGGGGTAACGGCAACGAACAAGATGATGAGAGAAGATAAAGATGCAAAAAGAGGCTACGGACAACAACAAAAATGGCGGCTGACGATAAAAGACAGACAGGGTGACAAAGGAAAGACGAGGAAACTGAAAAGATATTAAGAGTGTGCAAGCAAATAATTAATATTAGATAGAATTATCAATGTTAAATAGCAATACTTGAAACGATTCAACCGTGTGCAAACAAATGATTAACATTAAATAGAATTACTAGAGTTAGATAGTTCTACTTTTAACACTTTAACTTAAATAGGAATATTTGAAGCCTATTAAAAGTGTGCAAGCAAATGATATTTGATAGAATTATTAACGTTAAATAGCAATACTTGAAACGTGTGCAAACAAATGATTAATATTAAATAGAATAATTAGATGGTTTGGTTGTTTAATAGCATATCAAACTTTGCAGGTTATTTAATGCCAAAGCCATTCTCCTAGAAGAACAGTAGTGGTACTATTTAACCCATAGCTGGGAGGATAAGAGGGTTCATACTTTTCCCAAGGGTATTTGCCCGAAAGTGAACGTAATAGCGCGACTGGAGTACGAACTCGCGTACTACGATTCCGCAGTACATCGCTTTAACCATTACACCACGAGGACACCCCTAGAATTATTAGAGTTAGATAGTACTACTTTTAACACTTTAACTTTATATCAACAAATGAGCTCTAACAACTCTTTTAGAAATCAAATTAACAACAAACTATTCGCTTAGAAATAATATTTATATAAAGCAGAATTGGGCACTAAATTACCTACATCGATTGATATATAGTAAAAACAAAAGGGTACTGTTTATGAGTATGTCTTGCAGATGCTTGTTTTTCTCTGGCGAAAATGGCGAGCTAATGGTGGAGACTATGTAGTAAAACAGAAGGGTCCTGCTCACGAGCAGGCCGTACAAGCATTTCGTTGAAAAAAGGAAAACCATTGTTTAGCCCGAGGGCTGATTGGATTCTTTGCAGAGGGGTAAGATGTCTTCTCACAAAACGAAGTGTCTTTAGTATCATGAAACTGCATCTAACGTTGAGACTTCTGTTCTGGGGCTCTGAGGAGTGTCAGTCATCCTTTCGTGGTCATTATTTCGGAGTCCACCACGAGCTGGAGAGGGTAGTACTTGTTAGTGTTCCATCTATGTTTCAAATAAATCTGTGTGAAAATTATTCATATTCGATAGGAATGTGTGAAAAAAAAAAAGTAAGTAAAATACCCAAAATGTAAATATGAACGTACATTAAATGCGATTTCCTAACTGTAGGATTTTAATCTTAGTATAACTCATAAAGTACCCACTGCCGGAAATAAATAACCATCACCATTGCATTTTCGGAAAATGAATCTTTTAATTACAACAAGATACTTAACTAATGTAAACCATTTAATGTCACGTCACCAACAGGGAAGACATCTTACCGATGTTGGATTTTCCATTTGGATTAGCCCATTTTGAACTTTGTCCTTTCTGGATTTAATACTAAACTTAATTGAGCAATCTATATTCAAGACTTGCTACACTAATCATTTGTGAGTTAACTGGAACTAAAAACACCTTTTACAAGGTTATTTTCTATATTACCGTTTAATATATCACATATTTTAATAATAACCTTTTGGTATAAAATAACCCAAGGCAGGTTTACATACCGTTCAAATAAATCAGTCAATCAAATCCGAAAACTTGTTCTGTTTAACGGTGTTATTGTACTACTTGTATCTGATGTAATTTATAGGAAAATAAATTGGAGGTTTTAATTTTAGAACGTTCCTTGTTTAAAACAACAAAAAAGAAGAGAATGAAAGAAAAATGGAAGAAACAGGAATAAAGAACTGAAAGTGAAAGTGAAAGTGAAAATGGCATGATGTGTTGTGTTTATTTTATGACAAACGTATTAAAAATAAACAGACACATTAAATATTTTATCGCGCTAGGAAGACGTTGGCTTCTGAGGATGATCTGATCTGTATTGTCTTCGTTCTTGCAGTGATCTGTTTACTCAAACCATTGTTTTGCACGGTGTGGTGAGTTCAATAATGGAAAAAGTAGAAAAATGAAACTGCGGCCCAAAGTTTTGACTCCTTCTGGATCTCTGGCATTTGCTCTATGTTTCTGCTAATGACTTTTCTCGTCTCCTTTTCAGTTGTCTCTCTTTTAAGTGTTTGCTTTTATCTTTACTGTATAATAGACGTCCCATGAACCTGAGAGGTTTTCTTGTAACTGTGACCCATAATGATACTGATGCTCCTTTTAACGAAGGAGTGAAGGTTTGTAATTAGCATTTCATAGTTAACAGCTGTCCGTGATTATACTGATGCTTCTGTTTAAGAAGAAGTGAAGGATTCTAATTAGGATATCACATTTAACAGTAGTCCTTGATGATACTGACACTTTTATTTAGGAAGGAGTGAAGGATTCTAATTAGGATTTCATAGTTAACAGTGGTCCATGATGATACTGGTACTTCTATTTAGGAAGGAGTGAAGAATTCTAATAAGCATTTCATAGTTAACAGTGGTCCATGATGATATTGATGCTTCTGTTTAGAATGGAGTGAAGGGTTGTAAATTGCATTTCATAGTCAATATCAAGAATTTGAATGATTAAAAAATAATGTTTAGTGCGAATGCATTTCCGTAAAATTGTGATGCAGTTGCAATACCGACTGCACCTCTGCAACGGGGTAAGACCCCCCCCACGAATTTTCCAGAAATGATACTAAACAATCTGATTGTGAATTTCCAGTCCTGGAGCTTTGGGGAAAGTAGAGTACCTCTTCATTGCAATTACGACCACCTCTACAGTGACACGGAGTGGAAGAGCCTGTTAGGGTCTCATTTATGGGTAAAATAGAACTATTATTTACGAGACTTGAAACAATTTTATTGTGTGCAAATAAAGGATTATTATTCGATATATTTATTAGTGTTAAATAGCAATAATTGAAACCATTTAACTGTGTGCAAAGAAATGATTAAAGTAAAATTACATGGGAATACTTGATGAATAGAATTAGTAATATTAAATAGCAATTCTTGAAACTATTCACCTGATTGATATGCAATAGAATTTTTCGTGTTATATATAAATGCTTGAAACTATTTAACAGCGTGTAAAAAGAAGACATATAACTCATTTAAAAATAAAGTTACCTACAAGCTATTTCCTGACAAATCTTATATATATATATATATATATATATATATATATATATATATTGGCAGCATTTCTTCATAAATACAAATTTCGTTGAACATAATAGACATTTTCTGTCTACATATCTTTTTCTTGATCCGTTCATATTGCCGTATTGCTTTTATCGTATTCGGCGGGAATTGTTTGATGTATTTTCCATAATTGTGCATATCCTAAGTACTTTCTGGCCGACTTTGGGCCATCATCGTGGGGGGGGGATTTATTACAAAAGGGATGTAACTTTTGTTTTTGCTACTACTAATGTTGTGTTGTCGATGTGAATTTTTGGTAATTCTGTTGTTGGGCATTAATGTTTTTTTAATGCTTTACTATTGAACTTGTATCAGAAAGGTGCATTGTAAGGCTTTTCGATAGGGTAGTTGAGGTTAAACCAATATATATATTATTATTATTATCAGCGATACAATCTCCTAAAGGACATTTAAATTGATATATAGCATTGGTTTTCTGCAAAACCCCAATCGAGGGAGAGGAATTATTTTTAATGACTAAGTTGGGGGGTTTAAATTTATCATAATATATAACAAGTTTTATCCTTTTATTAGGATCAGTGGGGAGTATGTTTCTATGAATCAATGTTTTTAATATTTTTCGACAACACAACAATATTAGAACACCAAAACAACAAACAAAAACTACAGATTCTAGAAGCACTACGTTTTAGAAACATGCAACCGACACTTAACAGAATTAATTTTCAAACCAGTGCTAATGTACTTAAATGTCTTTAGCTACTGACACTATTTATAGAAACACATTTAAAAGCAAACGCTATACACTCCAATGGTAAATACGCTCTTACATTGTAGTAATGCAAAAACAAAAGTTACATCATTTTTGTATTACATCCTCTCCTGATGGTGGCCCAAAGTCGGGCAGAAAGTACTTGGGATACATACAATTATGGAAAATACATCAAACAATTCCCGCTGAATACGATAAAAGCAATACGGCAATATGAACGGGTCAAGAAGAAAATATGTAGACAGAAAATGTCTATTATGTTCAACGAAATTCGTATATATATATATATATATATATACACACACACACACACACATATATATATGTATACACACAAACACACAGACACACACATACACACAAACATATATATATATATATATATACACACATAAACACACATATATATAAATGTATATACACAAACACACATATGTACGAATACATGCATATATATATATATATATATATAAAGAGGATTTTGCATAAGATAACTATCAAAGGTTGTTATGCCATTAAATCAAATAACCTAGCCTAAACAACCTATTTTTGAAACGATGTTTAACAGGTTTGAATTCAGAGTTTTCCTTCTAGACTGGTGGCCATGCCAAGGTCGAAAAGATCGTCTGCCCTACTATTCACTCATATATGGAGTGAAAATCCCTCTGTCAATACCCTTGGGAAAAGTATGAATCAAGTAGATTCATACTTTTCCCAAGGGTATTAGCGGTACAGGAAATGCAAACAGTCTCGTCAAGGTTTTGAACTCGTGTCACCGTGTCCATTTCCAACAACGGCAACCATTACACCACGAACGCACAAAGGTGTTGCATCTAAGTTCTTTCTGGTTAGTCAACACTGGTGTGTCAACGTGTAGGAGTCCATAAGAGAATGTCTCTTATGAGTTCTCCCTTACTTCTCTAGTGGTACTCAGCATGTTTTGTTCGTCTTACTTGGATGGTTTTTGAGATGGGAGGTTAGTGGCTGTACAGTTGCTGTTTTGTGGAGTGTTGCTTTAATGATTTGTTCAAAATAGCACGTACCATTCTTGTGTAGTTCCCATCTATTTTTTCTCCCTGTGTTTCGTTTGCGTCCACGCAGTGCATCCACACAGTAGTACTGACACTACCATAAATTAGAAAAAATCCCGTTTTATTGTATCAGAGCGTTATTTCCATATGATCGATAACCTGTTAATATCAGTTCACGCCTTCACTATGTGTACGTTGAAATCACTTTCAATAGATGAGATGAAGTTACCGAAGTATGGGAAATGATCTTCTAATTTCAGAGGCAGGGCACTTAAAGTAGAGAGAGCTTCTTGATATAGTAAAATGCCTGAAAAGTGCTGGAATGAGGGTGGAGACAGAGGGGTTAATAATAACTGCACGGGACCAGGGCCTACCAACTAAAAACTATCGGACAAACATTAAAAAAAAAAACAAAACAAATCGAACCCAATATGTAGACAGTGTAAACAAAAAGAAATGGAATAATTGATAATTTAGTGTCCGGTTGACCAACCCTAACACAGATAGAATATAAAGAAAGGCATGATAAAATACGACATTTATATTCATTGAAAAATATGTAAATACAATGGTTTACGGAAATGTGAAAATGATGTTAGCATCAACCAGAACCAAAGGATGTGTAATGGTTATCGTTGTAGGAAATGGACACAGCGACACGAGTTCAAATCCTGGACGAAGCTGATTGCATTTCACATAGCACTAATACCCCTGGGAAAGATATGAATCCAATTATGCTCCCTCCAGCTATGGGTAAATAGTAGGACAGACTGGGTTATTCAGCCTTGGTGAGGCAACTAGTCTAGGAGAAGGAAAACTCTGAATTCAAACCTGTTAAATTCCGCATAAAAATTGACCTTGTGTCATATCCTGCCCGAGTGGAGGGGTTGGTAAATAGGATTAACCAGAACCAAAAGCCAAAGAAACTACTCTTCTCTGGGACTTTGCAATTCAAACTGATAGAAAACTAAAGAGCAATAAACCAGATACAGTTAAGGACTACAAAAGAAAAACATGCTTTTTAATTGATATGTCAGTACCAATATATCAACAAGGCATCTGGGCTAAAGACAACCCAGCTATATCTGTCTTCAATGAAAATACCATTGTATTCTTCATTATTTGAATTATAAAAATAATAAAGATCATAACAGATTGAGTAAACTGGAGATCAGAGGAAGAAATAAGACCATCTATACCAAAACACTGTTAAAATCAGCAAGAATACTTCAAAGAGTCCTGGAGATCTGAAGAGATTTGTTGGCTCTCAGACTTCAGTTAAAACTGGTGTGAAAAACTACAAGGAGAAATAAATAAATAAATAAATAAATAATAATAATAATAATGAGAAGTGTCCTGGAGATTTGAGGAGACTTTCTATCACTCAAACCCTGGTGAGAAACCATCAGCTAACGCTGGTGTGAAAAACTCTCTAAATAGTAAAATAATAATAATAATAATAATACTGAGACGTGTCCTGGAGATTTGAGGAGACTTGCTGTCGCTCAAACTCCTGTGAGAAACCATCAGCTAACGCTGGTGTGAAAAACTCTCTAAAGAGTAAAATAATAATAATAATAATAATAATAATAATAATAGTGTTCAGTTGCCCAATCCTAATTCCAATAGAATATAAAAAACAAGGCATGATAAAATAGGATATTAAATTCAGAGGAAAATATGTAAATATTATAGAATACTAAAATATGAAAAATGATATAAACACCAACTAGAACTAAAAACAAGCAAAAGAAGAAACTATATATCTGTGTCGACAAATAATAACGTATCAGTCAAAATATATAAAAAAAAAAAAAACAACAAAAAAACCCAACCCTAACATAGATAGAATAGGACATTTATATTCATTGAAAAATATGTAAATACAATGGTTTACGGAAATGTGAAAATGGTGTTAGCATCAACCAGAACCAAAAGCCAAAGAAGCTACTCCTTCTCTGGGACTTTGCAATCCAAACTGATAGAAAACAAAAGAGCAATAAACCAGATACAGGAGTTAAAAGGACAACAAAAGAAAATCATACCTTCTAATTGATATATCTGTGTCGACAAATAATAACGTATCAGTCAAAATATATATAAAATAAGCAAATAAAAAGACCAAGAAGTAAAAATTGAAAAATGTGACCCATCAAAACTACCACAGTGCCAGTAATAATGGGAGCACTGGGTATAATCAAGAAAGGGACATATAAACACATTAACAAGACACCTGTTAGTCCCAGCTAATAGGAAATACAAAACAGTTCATTTCATGGTTTATTCACTTGGAGAATACAATCGATGTGATTGGAAAAATAACATGCAAAAGGAGAATAAAAAAAATATAAAATGCGTATAATCATTAGCTCCCTTCAACCCAACGTGTTAGGAATCCTAGAAAATGACTCACATAAACTCCTATGGGACATTAATATACAAACGGATTGCCTAATCCCGGCCAGAAGACCGGACCTCATAATAATCAACAAAAAAAAAAAAAAAAAAGAATCTGCAAAATTGTCGACTTTGCTGACCCGGCGGACCACCGAATAAATCTGAAGGAAAGTGAAAAGAAGGATAAGTACCTCGACCTTGCTAGAGAATTGAAAAAGATGTGGAACATGAAAGTAACGATTGTGCCAATTGTGATTGTTGCGTTAGGCACAATAACTAAAGGATTATTAAAAGGCCTGGAGGACTTGGAAATTGGCGGACGGGTAGAGACTATCCAAACGACAGCATTGCTAAGAACGGCCAGAATCCTGAGACGGGTCCTGGAGACTTGAGGAGATTTGTTGTCACTCAAACTCCAGTGAAAAACCATCAGCGCTAGCTGATGAGAAAAACTCTAATAATAAAAGGAGAATTTGCAAAATTGTCGACTTTGCTGTTACGGCTGACCACAGAATAAAACTGAAAGAATGTGAAAAGAAGGATAAGTACCTCGACCTTGCTAGAGAATTGGAAAAACTACGGAACATGAAGGTGACAATTATTCCAATTGTGATTGGTGCTTTTGGTACAGTAACAAATGGATTATTAAAGGGACTGGAAGACTTGGAAGTTGGCGGACGAGCGGAGACCATCCAAACTACAGCATTATTGAGAACGACCAGAATACTGAGAAGAGTCCTGGAGACTTGAGGAGACTTGCTGTCACTCAAACTCCAGTGAAAGACCATCAGCTAAAACTCATGAGAAAAACTCTAATGAGTAAATAATAATAATAATAATATTATTTACTCATTAGAGCTTTTTACATCAGTGTTAGCCGATGGTTTTTCACTGGAGTCTGAGTGACAGCAAGTCTCCTCAAGTTTCCAGGACTCTTCTTGGTATTCTGGCCGTTCTCAATAATACTGTCGTTTGGATGGTCTCCACTCGTCCGCCAACTTCCAAGTCCTCTAGTCCCTTTAGCAATTCTTTAGTTACTGTTCCAAACGCACCAATTACAATTGGTATAATTGTCACCTGCATGTTCCACATTTTTTTCAATTCCCTAGCAAGGTCGAAGTACTTATCCTTCTTTTCACATTCATTTTCATATTTATTCTGTGGTCAGCCGGGACAGCAAAGTCGACTATTTTGCAAGTTCTTTTTTTTTTTTGGTGATTATTATTAAGTCTGGTCTTCTGGTCGGGATTAGGTGATCCGTTTGTATGTTAAACATTTCTATTTCAAGCTATTCAGTTTACTCAAACAATTCAGTTTAGCATAAATATGCTGTTAGTTCTATTTAACCCTCTCAGGTGCTACCACTCTGGGCCAGAGTTGACCTGGGAGCGATGGCAATGAAGGGGTACTCCGTATTCCCTAAAGCTCCGGCACTGCTGGAACCTCACCATTTGATTGTTTAGTATCATATCCAGGACACTCGTTAGGGGGTCCTTTCCCTCTGCAGAGGTGCAGTCAGTGTATTCTACAGCCACAGCCGACTGGGCAATACACAGTTAAATGTCAAACAGTTTTATTTCAGATAATTCAATTTAGCATAAGTACACAGTTTAAACGTCAAAAACAGTTCTATTTCGAGCAATTCAGTTCAGCACTAGTATGCAGTTCCAATGTCGAAACAGTTCTATTTTAAACAATTTTGTTTAGCATAAATACGCAGTGTAAATGCAAAAATCAGTATAGTGAAAGAAGCACGGTTTAGTTCTATTTAACCCATAGCTAGGACCCTTATCGGGTGCTACCACTCCGGGTCAGAGTGGACCTGGGAGCGATGGCAATGAAAGGATACTCCGCATTGCTGGGACCTAACCATTAGATTGTTTAGTATCATATCCAGGACACTCGTTGGGTGGGGGTCTTACCCCTCTGCAGAGAAGCAGTCGGTGTATTCTACAGCCCCAGCCGACTGGGCAAAAAAACAAAAGTGGAAAGAAAAAACACTGTATGGATATTTAAAGCGACAAACAAGCGAAATCTCACACGAGAATACTTAGACATGGCAAAAAAAAAAGGGGGAAACCTTATGAAAGAGACTAATCTCTTCTAATAGCAGCACAAATCAACGCCATAAGGACCAACTATCTTAAAGCAGAAATCGATAAAAGACGACAAAATAGAAAATGTTGATTATGTGGTGATAAAAACGAAACATTATAAGTGAATGTAGCAAATTAGTGCAAAAAGAGTACAAGATTAAACACGACTGGGCGGGTAAGGTGATCCACTGAGAATTGTGCAAGAAGTTTAAATTTGACTAAACGAACAAGTGTTATATGCACAGCCCAGTCTTAGAGAATGAGACACACAAACTCCTATGGAATTTTAAGATACAAACAGACCAAGAAATCTCGGCCAGACGACCAGACCAAGTAATCACATTTACCAACCCCTCCGCTCGGGCACGATATGACACAAGGTCAATTTTTAAGCGGAGTTTAACAGGTTTGAATTCAGAGTTTTCTTTCTCCTAGACTAGTTGCCTCATCAAGGCTGAAGAACCAAGTCTGCCCTACTATTTACCCATAGCTGGAGGGGGAATAATTGGATTCATACCTTTCCCAAGGGTATTAGTGCTATGTGAAATGCAATCAGTCTCGTCCAAGATTTGAACTCGTGTCGCCGTGTCCATTTCCTGCGACACCACGGGCACCTCCACAGACCAAGTGATAGTCAACAAAAGAAAAAAAAAAAAAAGAGAGACCTGCCGTTCCGACGGACAACAAAGTAAAATTAAAAGAAAGCGAAAAGAGAGATAAATATCTAAACCTTGAGAGAGAACTAAAAAACTATGGAACATTGAGGTGACTGTGATAACCAATTGTAATTAGTGTTCTTGGAAGTATCTCCAAAGGAAGATTTGGAGATAAGAGGATAATTGGAGATCTAAGTAAAAAGTAAGTAAGGTTGTCTCCCTTTAGTCGAGGGCGACCAGAAGCCTCTCTTTTCAATAGCTACTACACCAAGGTCTCGGGGAGGGCGTTATTCCTTTCCCTGGATTGCTCCACTTTACCCTTGATACGTACCTTATATTGCTGAGTGTTAAGCAAGGAGGTATCAAGTGCCA
Source organism: Sepioteuthis lessoniana (assembly GCA_963585895.1). NCBI lineage: Eukaryota > Metazoa > Mollusca > Cephalopoda > Myopsida > Loliginidae > Sepioteuthis > Sepioteuthis lessoniana. The sequence goes on along the minus strand of OY757940.1, from coordinate 47,436,579 downwards.
TTTTAAAAGTCTTTAGTATGACGCGACCTGGGATTGAACCCAGGTCTTCCGAACCATTGGTGGACACTCTACCCACTAGGCCAATGAGCCGGTAAGTGGTGATCTAGACTACAGCATTAAGATAGGTCAGAATACTAAGAAGAGTCCAAGAGACTCGAGGAGACTTGCTGTCACTCAAACAAAATGTGCATCAAGAAAATATCTTTGAAACTTTAAAGATGTAAAAAAACAAAGAAAACAAAAAACAAAAATAAAAAAATAAGGCAAAACAAATAGATAAAAACGATAAGAATGCGTAATTTAAATGAATTCTGGAAAAGAAGAGCAAAAACAAAACAAAAAAGCAGAATATAAAGTAAAACTAAACTAAAATATTGAATAAATTAAATGAATCGGAAAAATATCTTTAAAATTTAAGGAGAAAAAAATACAAAGCAAAAAAAAACAAAAACAAAAACAAAAAACAAAACAAAAGTAAACAAAAACAAATAGAAAACAAGATAAAAAGAAACAAAAGCAAAACACAACAATAAGCAGCGAAAAACAACGAAAAAAAAAAAAAAAAACAAACGAAAAGACTGTATGACTTAAACGAATTGAGAAAATATCTTTAAAACTTTGAGAAGAAAAATTACCCAACTTTCCCCCCAAAAAAACAACTAAAAAACTAAAAATGAAGCAAACACAAGCAAAAATGCAAAAGAAAAAAAACCTAGTTAACGACATCCCCCCCACAAAAAGCAAGAAAATACACACACACACACACAAAATAAAAAAACCCGAATTTATAGCATAAAATAATCAGTAAAATATCTTTAAATCATCAACACAGAAATACATGAATACAAAAATAAGTTAAAAAATTTTACACTGTGCATGTAAACAGCCTCAACCGATTATCAAATGAGGAAAAAGTAATATAAACTAGACGAAGAAAGAAATGTTTGCTCCGACTAATAGCCAAAATGAAAGATTCTGGGCCAGGAAAAAAAAAGGAAAAACAAAATAAAAGACAAACAAAAATCACTGTAAGATTTCTTTAGAAAATCATCTTCCTAGTTCTTCTTTAATGGACGTCATCTGATCTGATTCGTTTCTTCTTCTTCTTCTTCTTCTTCTTCTTCTTCTTCTTCTTCTTCTTCTTCTTCTTCTTCTTCTTCCAAACCTTTTGCTTTTTTGCCTTTTTTAAATATCATGACCTTCTCTTTGGGCTTTGTCGGGATTGCTATAGGAAGAATCACTGGTCCTATTTTTCATGGCACCATGCCCGACTAAACAAATATGGCCGTCGGGGACTTTATAGGACTTCATGGAAGATTAAAAAAAAAAAAAAGCTAAAAATTATACGACTTAAAAAAGAAGTAAAAAAATGTTTAAATAGTATGCGACAATAAAATATTTATTTGGAACTTTACTATTAGGTAAGGCTTAGGAAAGTAATCTGATGAGTAATGAATTCAATCCTCACGGGATGCATAACACTTATAGCTTAGGCGATACCTAAGAGAATTTAAGATAAGTTAACATCCTGTGGAGTGAATTTGACCCTCACTGAGTGATGAAACATCATAAATCTCCATTTGCCTCTACCTATGGGTATTTACAGAATGGTCCATGAAATAACACTTCAACCATTTTTTAAGTAAAGAGTTAGTTTTCTTCAAAATCAGAATTTCATTATTTCCAGGGAAAATAAAAAAATTGCAACATCTCTGTAACCAAAAAACAAATAGCAACATCTCTGTAGCCAAAAATTAAATTGTAATTTTTCTGTAACCAAAAATTAATTTTGCAACTTCTCGGTAATTAAAAAGAAATCAACATATCTGTAACCAAAAATAAAATAGTAACATCTCTGTAATCAAAATTAAAATGGAAACATTTGTGCAATCAAAAATCAATTTGCAACATCTCTGTAACAAAAAATCAAATAGCAACATCGCTGTCACCAAAATTAAAATTGAAATATTTGTGCAACCAAAAATCAAATTACAACAAAAAACAATCAATATATCTATAGCCAAAAATAAAATGGCAACATCTCTGTAACCAAAAATTAAATTGTAATATTTCTGTAACTAAAATTAATTTGCAACGTCTCGGTAATTAAAAAAAATCAACATATCTGTTACCAAAAATCAAATTGCAACATCTCCGTAATCAAAAATTAAATTGCAATTTTTCTGTAAACAAAAATTAATTTGCCGCATCTCGGTAATTAAAAAAAAATCAACATATCAGAAACAAAAAATAAAATGGCAACATCTCAGTAACCAAAATCAAATTGCAGCATCTTTGTAACCAAAATATAATTGTAACATCACTGTAAACAAAATTGAAAGTGGAACATATCTGTAACCAAAATGTGAATCGCAACCCTATTTATAACTAAAAAATAGAGTTACAGTATCTCTAATAAAATGAAATGGCGATAGCTCTGTAACCAAAATGAAATGGCAAGATCTCTGTAACCAACAAAAAAAAAAAAAGAAGAAAAAAATGGCAACATCTCTGTAGCCAAAATGAAATGACAATATCTCTGTAACCAAAATGAAATGGCAATATCTCTGTAACCAAAATCAAATTTCAACATTTCCATAACCAAAAATAAAATTGCAACCTACTTCCTAACCAAAAACAAACTTATATCAATATATACACACGGGTGTATATATTTTTTAACAGCTGCATATTCATATTTGGGTCACTGAATTCTTAAAAAATTCATAGTTACAACTTCTTTCGGCGGTGCTTCAAGCCATCTTAAAGAATTGTATAATTTGTTTTTTTGGATGTTTTTAAACAAAGTTAATTTTCATTGTGTCTCAAGCAATTTTAAAGAATAATGTGAACTTAGCAATAATGTAACATTAGCAACGGTTACATTTCAGCTTTTCTTAGTCTGTTCTCTTTAACCAAACTTGTATTAACAAATAATGATTGCTGTCATTTTTCCCTCACACACACACACACACACACACACACACACACACACACACACACACACACACACACACACACACACACACACACACATATGTATATATACATCACCAAAAAAAAAAAATATATAAAATTTGTATAAATATCTTTATACTAAATATATTCAGATTTTAAGAGATTAATGCAAGTTACTTTCGGACTCTACAATTTGTAAGAGGTTCTCAAAGTGATACCCATAATTTTGCAGACATTTTTGGCGGACAATATATATATATATATATATATATATATATATATGTGTGTGTGTGTGTGTGTGTGTGTGTGTATGTGTTTGTATGTGTGTGTTTGGTTTAATGCAATATCAACCTCCTATGTTGGCTGTTAAATATTGATATGGAATTAAAATTTTATATTTTAGTTGACTTTGTTCAAGTTCTCAGTTTTGTTAATATGGAAAAGATGTCTTCATACAGATAAAGAAATCAACGAATGAGTTGGTTAAAGAATTTTTTACTCATCTATATATTATGAACACCGTTTCTCTGTTTGCCGTCTGCCCGTAAGTGATGCGCGGAAGTGAAATCGTCTTAAACAGGAAATTATGATCCACTAGCTGTAGAGAAGATACGAGCGAAGGAGGATATTATCTTAAGCTTAATTCGACTTAAAAGGGTATGTGTCTAAACTGGACTGTTTTATATACATAGTTCTTATCAAGGGAGATAATCCATACCACAACGAGTTTGTATGAAATATTATATAATATTAACTAAGAAAACAAGATTTCTTATTTTTCAATTCAATTTGGTTTTGTTTGGTTTTATAGCATATCAATTCTTGTAGGTTATTTAATGCTAAATCATTTTTATACATATATATTAAATACATATTTTCTAAACACCTTTTGTAGATAACATTTTAAAACGAGTCTGAGCTTTTTTTTTTCGCACACAGTTAAATGGTTTCACTTATTTCTATCTAATACGAATAATTCTATTGACTCAGTTCTCTTTCAAACAATTTAGTTTAGCATAAGTACACAGTTTAAATGTCAAACAGTTCTATTTGACCCTATCCGGTGCTACTACTCCGGGTCAGCGTAGATCTGGGACCGATGGCAATAAAGTGATACTCAGCATTCCCCAAACCCCCAGCCTTACCATTAAATTATTTAGTGTTATATCCAGGATACTCGTTGGAGGAGTCTAACCCCTCTACAGCCCCAGCCGACAGGGCTATTTCAACTAACAACACTAAGAATATTAGAGCAATTCATCATTCATCATCATGACGTGCGGCTAGCACGGATATCCCTGACCCTCTCTCTCCACGTCTCCCTATCATTCATCGCCTTCGGCAGGTCTTCGGGGTTACATCCCGTATCATCACATAGCTGCTGTATGAATGTTCGAGCTGGTCGTCCTGCTTTTGATTGGCCATATGCGGGGGTCCACAGGAGCACATCACTTACGATCTCGTCTTTGCTACTCCAGCAGTGTCCGGCATATCTGGTTCGTCTAGCTTGCATAGTTTTCGTGATAGGTGTTAGGTGGCCGTACAGTTGGCGCCGTGTGGGGTGTTGCTGCCAGGACCTGTTCAATATTGCTCGCAACATTCTTGTTTAATTACCGTCGAGCTTCTTCAACCGTTTAGTCAGCGTCCAAGTAGTGCATCCATACAGCAGTATCGACACTACCGCAGCCTGGAAGAAACTGCGTTTCATTTTATCGGTCAGGTTTGATTTCCATATGATCGAAAGCCTATCGATAGCTGTCCATCCCTTCGTTAGCCGTGGGTCGATGTCTTTTTCGGTTGATGAGACGCTGCTTCCTAGGTAGGTGAATTTGTCAACCAGTTTCAGGGAGGTTCCGTCTAGTGTGGAGATGTCGCCTTTCTGATTAAAGCACATAAATTCAGTTTTCGGTGCATTGACATGGAGTCCAATGCATGCAGCGGCTCGTTCCAAACTATGCAGTAGTGTTTCGGCTTGGTTGGGTGTATTGGCCAGTAGCGCTATGTCGTCGGCGTAGTCGGCGTCGGTAATTGTTTTAGCGGGGTACCTTCTGCTTCTTTTCTTTGTCAGCTCAAAGCCGTTTTCCCTAATGTTATCGATCGATGTCCTAAGTACGTAGTCTAGACAGATGATAAAGAGGTATGGGGCAAGCGTGTCCCCTTGTAGTACTCCTGCTACAATGTTGAAGTAATCTGTGTCTCCATCCGATGAACGTACTTTCACTTTGGTGTTTCTGTAGAGAATCATTATTGCTGCTACGGTTTCTTCTTGTAGGCCGTATGCTAGTAATATTTGTTCCATCTTCCCTCTGTGAATGGAATCGAAGGCCTTGGTAAAATCGACAAATAGTAATGTCGCCTGTAAGTTTTTTGCCCTCACGCCTTCTAGGATTCTACGAATGGTCAATATTTGTGAGGTTGTGGACCTGCTTCTTCTGAAGCCATTTTGGTTTTTCCTCAGGATTTTGTCGATTTGGGGTACTATGCGGTTTCGTAGTAGGGCATTGTAGATTTTGGCTGCTATGGATGTGAGTGTTATGTCTCTATAGTTCTTGGCTAATCCGAGGTCACCCTTTTTAGGGAAGGGGAGGATGCATCCCTTCGTCCATCTGTCTATCGGATTTTGGTTATAAACTGCGTTGCAGTGTCGGAGCAGTATGTCGTTTTCCACACTTCTGGGGGAATCTCGTCAAGCCTAGAGCAATTAATTAACGTATTGTTAAGTTGGTCTAGTTTCTTTGGTTTTCTACGATCCATCGTAACCATTATTCATTTAATCGTACTTTTGTCTATATTAATAATCTATGTATCTGTTGATAAGACGTTGCTTCCGAGTAGGTGAACTTGTCTACTAGTTTCAAAGACCACCGTTTAGTGTGAAGATGTCGCCTTTTTGATTAAAGCACATGTATTCTGTCTTGTCTGCGTTGACATGGAGGCCTATGCCACTTGCTGCTCGTTCCAGAGTACGCGACTAGCAAAGGCATGGACAGCTATCGATAGACTATCAGTCATAAGGAAGTTAGACCCGACCGATAAAATAAAAAGCAGTTTTTTTCCAAGCAGCGGTCATGTCGATACTGCTATATAGATGCACCACAGGGACGCTAACAAAACGTATGAAGCAAAAGCTTGACGGCAATTATACAAGAATGCTGCGAGCTGTATTGAACGAGTCCTGGAGGCAACACCCCACAAAACAACAGCTTTACGGCCACCTACCACCCATCACGAAAACAATCCAAGTAAGACGAACCGGATATGCGGGACACTGCTACAAAAGTAAAGATCAACTCATAAGTGATATACACCCGTGGACCCCTTCATATGGACGAACAAAGGTAGGACGATCTGTTTGAACCTATATACAACAGCTCTGTGCCAATACAGGATGTAGCCTGGAAGAACCTCCTGGGAGCGATGGACGATAAAGACGAGTGGTGATAGAAGGTCAGGGAGATTCGTGCTAGCAGCGTGACATTATGAGGAGGTGTCCGTGGTGTAATGGTTATCGTCGTAGGAAATGGACACGGCGACTCGAGTTCAAATCCTAGACGAGACTGATTGCATTTCACATAGCACTAATACCCTTGGGAACGGTATGAATCCAATTATTCTCCCTCCAGCTATGGGTAAATAGTAGGACAGACTGGTTCTTTAGCCTTGGTGAGGCAACTAGTCTAGGAGAAGGAAAACTCTGACTTCAAACCTGTTAAACTCCGCTTAGAAATTGACCTTGTGTCATATCGTGCCCGAGCGGAGGGGTTGGGTAAATAGAGTGACATGATGATGATCATGTATCTTATATGGTCTGTTTTTTTTTTGTTTAATTGAATATCAACCTTAGAGGGTTATCTAATTCCAAAGCCATCCTTGTAGAAAAACACTAGTGGTTCGTGCCTTTCCCAAGGGTATTTGATCGAAATTGAATGTAACAGCGTGACTGCAGTTCGAACTCGCTTACTGCTACATCATAGTCCAGCACGTTCGTTACTGCACCTTGTTAGGTCGGCGTCTGCCTAGCGTGCTACATGTAGAACTAATAAAACATTTATTTATGCGTTACTGTGCGTTAGTAGTGGATTGCCAGTGGTGTAATGGTTATCGTTGTAGGAAATGGACACGGTGACACGAGTTCAAATCCTGGACCAGGCTAATAGCATTTCATATAGCACTAATACCCTTGGGAAAGGTATGAATCCAATTATTCTCCCTCCAGCTATGGGTAAATAGTAGGGCAGACTGGGTTCTTCAGCCTAGTCTAGGAGAAGGAAAACTCTGAATTCAAACCTGTTAAACTCCGCTTAAAAATTGACCTTGTGTCATATCTTGCCCGAGCGGAGGGGTTGGTAAATATGGTTAGTGGTGGATTGCATTACTCTGAAATAGGCTTGAATTTTAAATTACACAAAAATATTAAGACAATAATCTAAAGAATATTTAATATAAAATTTCAAAGTACATTAAAAACCAAAAATACCGCTTTATCATATGAATATATCATCATGTCGTGCCACAGGCACGGATATCCCTGACCCTCTCTCGCCACTTCTCCTTATCGTTTTATACATTTTTATAAAAGAATTTTCAAGGCCTTTTTATAGCTCATTCATATATTAGAATAATTTCTAATGCAATGAATGTCAATAGTAAAATAATTTCTAGAGCTTTTTTATAATAAACTAATTTCCAGTATATATATATATATCGAAAATAGTTTCTGATGTGTTTCTAGAGTAAATTAATATCCAGTGCATTTTATAGTAAAATAATTCCTAATGCATTGCTATGATAAAATAATTTAGTGTATTTTAAGCGTAAATTAAGTTTCAGTATATCTTATATGAAAATAATTTCTATTGTATTTCTATAACAAATTAATTTCCAGTGCATTTTCACCGTAAAATAATTTACAATATATTTCTGTAAGAGAATTCCAACTGCATTTCAAGAGTAAAAAAAATTCCAATAAATTTCTGTATATGTTTTTGGTATTTGCCGTATCAATTTATATGTAAACACAATCATCATCATCATCATCATGTCATGCCGCTAGCACGGATATCCCTGACCCTCTCTCGCCACTTCTCCCTATCGTTCATCGCCTCTGGCAGGTTTTCAGGGTTACATCCCGTATCCTCACATAGCTGCTGTATGTATGTTCGAGCTGGTCGTCCTGCTTTTGCTCGGCCATATGTGGGGGTCCATAGGAGTACATCACTTATGAGCTCGTCCCTGCTTCTCCAGCTGTGTGCTGCATGTCTGGTTCGTCTAACTTGGAGAGTTTTCGTGATGGGAGGCAGGTGGCCGTATAGTTGGTGCCTCGTGGGGTGTTGCCGCCAGGACTTGTTCAATATTGCTCGCAGCATTCTTGTGTAATTGCCGTCCAGCTTCTTCTCCAGCCATTTAGTTAGCGTCCAAGTAGTGCATCCATACAGCAGTATCGATAACTGTTTATATTATTCAAATTAGATGGAAGCCCTGTCGACAGAGGTTGTAACAAAAAACACCGACTGGTTCTCTGCAGAGGGGTAAAACTCCCCCAACGAGTGTCCTGTAGCCCAGTCGGCTGGGGCTGTAGAATACACCAACTGCATCTCTGTAGAGGGGTAAGACTCCCTCAATGAATATCCTGTTTATGACGCTAAACAATTTGATGGTGAGGCTCCTGTAATGCTGGAGCCTTGGGGAATGTAGAGTACCCCTTCATTGCCATTTCTCTCAGGTCCACTTTGATTCGGAGTGGTAGCACATCTATGGGTCAAATGGAACTGTTTGACATTGAAACTGTGTGCAAAGAAATGACTTACGTTAAGTTGAATTGGTAGAAATTATGATGTTTAATTGGATCATTTGTTATACATAGCAATACTTGGAACCATTTAAATTTGTGCAAACGAATGAGCAATGCTGAATAGAGCAATTAGTGTAAAGTAGCAATACTTGTAACCACTTCACTATATGCGAAAAATGATTAATATTGAGTAGAATTATAAGTGTTACATACCAATAATTGAAACCGTTTAATTGCGTTGAAACAATAGCAAAACTTGAGTGGAAACAAATTACTTCTAACACGTTTATAAATGAAATTACCAACAAACAATTCACTTACAAAGCATATATGTATATCCATTTAAATGTGTGCCCACAAATGATTATTGGTCAGTCGGCTGAGGCTGTAGAAGACACCGAATGCACCTCTGAAGAGGGGTAAGACCCTCATCAACGAGTGTCCTGGATATGACACTAAAAATTTGATGATGAGGTTCCAGTGATGCTGGAGCTTTAGGAAATGAAGAATAACCCTTCATTGCCATTGCTCCCAGGTCCACTTTGGCCCAGAATGGTAGAACTTGATAAATGAGTTAAATAGAACTAGCTGCATACTTATGCTAAACTGAATAGCTTGAAATAGAAATGTTTTTGACAAACTATACTTATATGTAAACTGCGTGCTTTTGCTAAACTGAATTGTTTAAAATAGAACAATTTTTGACATTGAAACTCTTACACTAAACTGAATTGTTATATATAGAACTGTTTTGACAATTAACTGTGTAAACAAAATATGTACTAATACTAAACTGAAGTAGCTGAATTAGAACTGTTTGAATAAACTGAATAGCTTTAAATAGAAATGTTTTTGATAATTAAACGGTGCTCATGCTAAACTGAATTGTTTGAAATAGAAATATATGCGTAAAATGGATTTGGCATTGAATATCCTACAAAGGTTGAAATGCCATCAAACCCAACCAACCAACCAACCAACAAATGATTAGCAAATAGAATTATTCTTTTTTGACAGAAAAGCTTGAAACTACTTAATTGTGTGCCAAAAAATGAGCTCAGTCTCGTTTAAAAATGCTATCTATAAAATGTGTTTACAGATCATATATATTTAATATATATATATAAAGAGGATTTGGAATTAAATAACCTAAAATGGTTGATATGCCATAAAACCCAACCCAACCAAATTCTATTTATTTAATATATGTATATCAAGAGGATTTGGCATTAAATAACCAACAATGGTTGATATGCCATAAAAACCAACCAAAACAAATCATATATATTTAATATGTGGATAAAGAGGATTTGGCATTGAATAACCTAAAATGGTTGGTATGCCATAAAATCCAACCCAACCAAATTCTATTTATTTGATATATATGTATATAAAGAGGATTTGGCATTAAATAACCTACAATGGTTGATATGCCATAAAACCCAACCAAACCAAATCAAATTAGGTGAATAGAAATATGACCACGGAAAAGTGAGACGAAAGTAGCTAATTTTATCCACCATTCTCTCTTTCTCTCTCTCTCTCTTTCTCTCTTTCTTTCTCTCTCTCCTTATATATATATATATATATATAAACAGTAAATAAGAAAAATTTTTACATGAAAAGAGTGCTCGTTGGTATTATAGCAGAGTTGGTATAAATCTATAAATATTAGAATTATGGACACAATCAGTCCGTTACTTGAGTTTCATGCGTTTTTCACAATCTTCAGATAGTCGTGATAAAAGTGGCCAGTCTAGTGTCTATATAGCGTGAGGTTTAATCACGTGATAATTCTGTTATTGCGAGAGACCTGTACGAAAGAATAACGTGGTAAAGTGTTAGAACCTTCAAACGTGAGAAAAAATGTCCCCCTTTCTTTTTTCTTTCAGTCTGTCAGTCTAAAAAAAGAGACGAATAAATGATGGGATTCAATTGGGTCAAGTGGTAGATGATATAAGACGACCTGGCCTATAAGTCGATCACAAGATTTTTAGCTCAGAATTCTGGCATTATATCTATACCTGCTATTAAGTCGATCCTAAAACATACAGAGGGCTATTTGTAGAATATGTGAAACGTATAAATCTTATATATTAGAGCTTATATTCATATCACGAAATTGTGCAGTTAAACAATATATCATAGTTATCTGACTGGCTGCCTAGATGCTGTGATACCGAAAAAGACTACAAATATAATCTGCTTCTTTTTTTTATCACCCAAAATGAACGGGGAGTAGAGAAAAAGAAGGGTCAAAGAAGTTTGTGATTCACGTACAGGGGCCCGAGGGGTACGGATCTTCTTTAGATCTTTCCTCCTTCGGATCAAAATCTTTCAGGTTATATTACATCCTGTACACCCACGCAATTAATGTGGCCACGCCTCTCTCCGGTATGTCAGCCACACCAATTCTCATGGTTACACCTCCTCCAGCCTGCCATCTAATCAGTCAATCAACTGTTGGAAACGAAATTAATGTAATACTTAATTTCTATCACAGTTTTATTTTTTTGAATTAATCTAGTTAATCTGTTAAATAAATTCACCAGATACGAGTAAAAGTAAGAAATGTCTGTGACAGTCAGTAGGAGTGGTATATATCAAGGTATGAGTGGTATGTCAAGAGTACTGCTTCACTGGTTGACCACTCAGTCATTTCGATTGTTAGCTTTGTCGTATCAGTTGACTCTTAGTTTTGTAGAAATTTTTCCGGCTTACAAAGTCGATTTGTATGCAGAATTTACAGTACATATCCTGGTTATAACCCTAAACTGGTGAAGCACGTGTTCTTGAGCTCTGAGGAATGAGGAGTACTCGTTCATCAATATTACTCCCAGGTTCACTCTAACCCAGAGAAGTAGTACCTGTTATATATATATATATATATATATATACGAGGGTGAGTCAAAAAGTAATGTCTTTTTCTTTGGTACAGGAATAATTACCGACACTGGAACACGTGTCATATCTCAGAATGAAACTGGTCTACGGTGGATCATATCCCTACTCCTCAACATAGTCACCATTTCGATTTATACGTCATAATTTACTGGTACATCAAATGATGATTCTGAGGTCGGGCATGGTTTCAAGGCTAGAGAATCATTACCACAAACCCAGATTTCGCCAGGGTGGCGTAGAAGTAAATAATGTTCATCCACAGGGCATCGATCATGACAATAAACCAGGCCAAGCTTAGCAAATAATCAACTCTGGTGATTTTGTTTATAGTGGCGAAGATTTGGGTAGAACCAGTCACATATTTTGGAAGAGCTGAAACAAAAGATTGATGAATCAATATGTCAACGATTATTCGAACGACAATCTTTTTGAAAAAGGCATGAATCGACCTGTTCTCTCTCACCCCACTTATGGATAAATAGTTGGACAGATTGGGTTCTTAAGCCTTGTTTAGGCAACCAATCTGGGTGAAGGAAAAAAATCTGAATTCAAAACAAGCTTTATTACGATTAAAAATTGTCCTTATACTGTTGGGTATTGACTTTCAGAACTCTTTGACATCTGCCAATGAAGCGACAAAGATAACAGGAGATGCATCCGCTACTTAAAGTAAACAGGACACAGGTATTCTCGGCGGAAACGCTGGGTAAATTGTATGGGTGACATGCAAGAAGATGTGCCCACGGGCATTGTGTAGATGGCAGGCTGGAGGAGGTGTGACCGTGAGAATTGGTGTGGCTGACATACCGGAGAGAGGCGTGGCCACATTAATTGCGTGGGTGTACAGGATGTAATATAACCTGAAAGATTTTGATCCGAAGGAGGAGAGATCTAAAGAAGATCCGTACCCGTCGGCTCACTGTACGTGAATCTCAAACTTCTTTGACCCTTCTTTTTCTCTACTCCCCGTTCATTTTGGGTGATAAAAAAAAGAAGCAGATTATATTTGTAGTCTTTCTCGGTTTTACAACAGTAATGGTCGTAGTGGTCGTGTTGGATAAATACATATGTTCCTCGGGAGTTTTTCCTTCTTGATCCATTTACCTACCAAGACTAGAGAGCCCAGTCTACCATACTATAAAGATCACGGATAGGAGAAAAAAAAAGATGCATTGATTTCCTAAAGGGAGTAGGGAAGTCCTCGTGGTGTATTGTTGTAAACGAATTCAAACTTCAATTTGGGTAGTCCTCAAGACGTAATGGATGAGGTACTGGATTGCAACATCGTAGTAAACGAGTTCGAACTCCAGGTCGGGCTATTATGTTCATTTTCGATCATATATATATATATATATATATATATATATATATATACCAACCTCTGCTCTCAGGCAGGACATGACACAAGATCAATTCTGAAGTAGATTTTGACAGGTTTGATTTCAGAGTTTTCCTTCTCCTAGACTAGTTGCCCCACCAAGGCTGAAGAACCAAATCTGCCCTACTATTTACCCATAGCTGGAGGGAGAATAATTGGATTCATACCTTTCCCAAGGGTATTAGTGCTATGGGAAATGCAATCAGTTTCGTTCAGGATTTGAACTCGTGTCGCCGTGTCCATTTCCTACGACGATAACCATTACATTATATATATATATATATATATATATATATAAATGGAGGTGCTCGTGGTGTAATGGTTATCGTCGTAGGAAATGGACACGGCGACACGAGTTCAAATCTTGGGCGAGACTGATTGCATTTCACATAGCACTAATACCATTGGGAAAGGTATGAGTCCAGTTATTCTCCCTCCAGCTATGGGTAAATAGTAGGGCAGACTGATTTCTTCAGCCTTGGTGAGGCAACTAGCCTAGGAGAAGGAAAACTCTGAATTCAAACCTGTTATATATACATATATCCATCCATATATATGTATTTGATCGAAAATGAACATAATAGCGTGACCTGGAGTTCGAACTCGTTTACTTCGATTGAACTCGGTTCGCTGGGTCCGTTTTCTTCGATGATAACCGTTACGCCATTGCATTTCTATGATAATGATAGTCAATTCTATTGCTTGCCTAGCTATTTCTGTTTCATTCTGAATATGGACACGTCCACATATTCATACGCATAGCTAGAAATAGAGAGGAATAGAGATACCGAAAGAATAAGTGTAAAGTCGTACAACAAAAGAGAGAGAGAGAGAGAGAGAGAGAGAGAGAGATTTGATGCAAATCCTCCAATTAAAATCCGGGCTAATTACTCGGAATTAAAAAAGACGAATACTTTTCAAGGCGCATTATCAGAGATGTCATCGAATATGCGCGCGACGTCAATCAATTCATCAAGTAATGCCAATGAAATGATCGGATAATTATTCAATCCTCAAGGCTAGCAACGGTAGAAATAGCTATTATTAGACGCCATTACATTAACAACGAGTTTTAACGTAGGAAAAATGTTATTAATGCCAATAAAATTGTCGTTTTTAGTCGTCTTAGTGGTTTGATTGTTGTTTAGTTTTAAGACAGCAGAATTGTTGTATTATCGAAACATTCCATTTTTTCGTTTGGAAATCCTTTTTAAAAATAAACATCCTTGTTTTCAGAGTCAGCTCTCATCAGATGACATTGGCATAACTTTTTATCATATGATTATTCATGTTCCCTAAACTGTAGCAGTTTGGTTGCATAGCATCATAATATCATGACATTACTGTGGTCTTATGAAAGATTAAGCCGGAGAATCTCCATGACGTAGGGGCTAGCGTGATGGACTGCGATGTTGAAGTAAGTGAGTTCGAACTCCAGTTGCACTATTACGTCCGTTTTTCGGACTAATATCCTTGCGAAAGGTATGAAGTCCCTTATTACTCCAGCTATAGGTTAAATTGTACCACTACTATTTATTCTACAAGGATAGATTTGGCATTAAATAACCCACAAAGGTTGATAGGCCATTAAACAAATATGCCAAATCAAACCAGAATAAGCTATGCTTAATCAAAAAAAATCGTTCCGAGATTTCTTATTCGCGGCATTGATCAAAAGTCAATTTACTCATCAAAATCTTTTGTACGAGATATTGACAACTGGCACTGGTGGGAACTATTTTAACTACTTAAGTCAATAGAGAAAGCGGGCTAGTTCAAACCCTAGACGATGTTGTTTGGATTTCATTTCGCGTTAATGCTCTTGGGGAAAAGTACGAATCTATCTCTTCTCCCTGAAGCTATGGGTAAATAGTAGAGCAGAATAGGTTCTTTAGCCTTGGTTAGTCAACCAATACTGGAGAAGATAAACTTTGAATTCAAACCAGCTTCACTCCGCCAAAAATTTGACCTTGCTTTACATCCCTTTCGTATCGAAAGGGTTGGGCAAATACATACTTAAATATATATCTAACCACTATACATGCCCAAGCCACTATACATTCTTAAGCCAGTATATTAGGTTGAACCGGGTCATTGGCCTAATGAGTTGAGTGTTCGGCAGTGGTCCGAGAGACAAGGATTCAATCCTAGGTCAAGTCATACCAAAGACTCAAAAATGGTACTTGATGCCGCCTTGCTTAGCACTCAGCATTATAAGGTAAGGATCAAGGCTAGAGTGGAACAATCCAAGGAAAGGTGTAGTACCCTCTCCTATACCTCGGTATAGTAGCTATTGAAAAGAGAGCCTTCGGGTCACCCTCGACTAAGGTTACCTACTTTACTTATATCTGAGTGTTGTAATTTTCTCCCCTTTGAAAAGATTGCATGGAACTAGTAGTAATGAGGCCACCAAGGAGGGTGTAAGTGAACCTAGTTTGTTTTTAAGTTTATTCAGCCCTACCGACCGTTGTTGAGCGCTTGTTAATTTTTCGAAACACTTTAAATATAAATAAAAAAAACTTGTTCACTTTAACAAGATATACGTGGTTTCCTTAGTTGATGGAGAGAATAATTGTCCTTCTTTATAAATCGTTGTAGCCTCCTTCCATTTTCCAATGTGGGAAGCGGTTTCACATAAACTTCAAATCAGTCGGTTAAACACTTTGCTGACTAGATAACAACTATCGTCCTCCAAGTTTTGCTCAAATCTCGCGTTACTGCTTTAAGAGTTCACGCGATTGACCTTTTGACCTCTCCTTGTCAGTCAAGCCGGACATAGCTGGGAACTAAAGTTGTTGGCTGAAGCCAGAAGACCACATTATGCAATTGCAGATTAATGGTAGTTTTTCTATTGTCTACACTAAATGTTTTTAGCATTATAAAGTCCAGCAGGTAGTTCTATAAACGGAGTTTACTGAAATGATAGAAATGTATGTCAATATGATCCTATTTACCCAACCCCTCCGCTCGGGCACGATATGACACAAGGACAGTTTTTAAGCGGAGTTTAACAGGTTTGAAGTCAGAGTTTTCTTAGACTAGTTGCCTCACCATGGCTGAAGAACCTAGTTTGTCCTACTGTTTACCCATAGCTGGAGGGAGCATAATTGGATTCATACCTTTCCCAAGGGTATTAGTGCTATGTGAAATGCAATCAGTCTCGTCGAGGATTTGAACTCGTGTCGCCGTGTCCATTTCCTACGACGATAACCATTACACCACGGGCATATTGTATGTCAATATGATAGGCGACAAAAGGTAAACAAAGATGTTTATATCAGAAATATCCAAAGCTCAGGATTTGGAAATACAGAGGTCACGAGGTCACCACATTAGTTCAGCGACGTGACAAAATGGTTACATCCGATATAAATAGGAGCCTGAAAACTTCATTTTGTTTGTTACAGATAGATGGATAGATATAAAAGAGAGGAATAGAGGAGAGTTGTATATATATATATATACATATATATATATATATATATAGAGAGAGAGAGAGAGAGAGAAAGAGAAAACGATTGAGAAAGAGAGAGAGTGATATATATATATATATATATATATATATATATATATATATAAAGGGCAAGTTAGAGTTTAAGAGAAGAGAGAAGGAAAATATAGAAAGAGACAGAGAGGAGAGCTAGAGATAAAGAGATAGATAGATAGCAAATTTGGAAAAGGTCAGAACTGATAACACTAAAGAAACAAATGAGAAAAAGCAAGCTTAAAAGGCCATTGGCAATGAGATTGATTCGTACAGAGTGCCTTGATACTTCTGCCCATGCATTAAACTAAGCTAAGTTTAGTAAATGACTACCAACATCAAAGATACGATAAAAACACACATACACACACACGTTTCCCTTCAAGGAACTTCCAATTTTTCGACAGTCTCTTGGAAAATAAACATTAAGGATCCTGTTTAGAAATGTTTGGTTTGATTTGGTTTGGTATGCTTTTATGGCATATCAACCATTGTAGGTTATTTAATGCCAAAACCATTTTTATACATATAAACAGTTCTATTTCAAACAATTTAGTTTAGCATTGTACAAATTTTGTTACATATAGTTAAATGTCAAAGCAGTTCTATTTCAAATATTTCAGTTCAGCATGAGTACAGTTTAAATATCAACCACCTCCATTTGACTCACAGATAGGACCCTATCAGGTACTACTATTCCGGACCAGAGTGGATCTGCGAGCGATGACAATAAAGGGTTACTCTGCATTCTTCAAAGCTCCAGCATTACTGTTTAGTGTCATATCAGGACACTCGTTAGGGGAATCTTACCCCTCTGCAGAGAAGCAATCAGTGTATTCTAAAGCTCGAGCCGACTGGGCCATGTTTAGGAATGGTTGTTGTTGCTGATTGAAATATTCTGAGCACAAGACACTTACTTCGGGTACCTGTAATCTTTAGTATATTTCGCTCCATTTATTTGCAAAGTAAAATAAAATAAAATAAATAAATAAATGAAAATTTGACCCCCACCGAAAAAAAATAACAGCAACAAAACGAACCTCAGCAAAATAAAACAAGAATAAAAGGGAGAAATCAATCTACTCCTATAAGTTAAAAAAAAATCTACATAAGAATATAAGGGAAGAAATCAATTGATTCTTTTATGCACACACTAAAGTCAACACCAACAATAAACATACCAATAAGTGAATATATTACACAGGTCTACGCCCAAAAAGAAAGAATTACAAACCAGTATTTGCATATTCACTTCTCATCATAGCTACACAGACTAACACACATGCGCATGATTATAGAGAAATATAAGTCTGAACGATTAGACTCAGAGTACGCACATTGCATGAAGATATCAATGCAAAAATCTTTCTCTTCCTTTCCCTTTCTTTCATGCGTGTGCACAGACATGCATTTATATATACGCACGGCTGCGCGTACAACTGCGCAAACGCATTTTATTCAGCCTCTTCCCTCTTTCTACAACTCCGTTCCGTACAGCTCTCTAACCTTCAAAAATATTCCCGCCAGAAAACCATTTCTGGATTTTTTTAATTTAAATTTTTATATTTTTTATTGAAACTTGAGAATTTAATTTTCCTCTAAAATCCATTTTAAGTTGCAATCCGAGAACTTTTCTACTTCGTGCTAAGCAAGGAGAAGCGGATCATTTATTTGTTTTTTTAAAAAATGGATTTCATTTTCTTTCTTTCATTCTTTCTTTCTTTCTTTCTTTCTTTCTTTCTTTCTTTCTTTTATTTTTAGTTCTTTCTTTCTTTCTTTCTTTCTTTCTTTCTTTCTTTCTCGGTTTTGCCTTTTTTTGTTGATTTGTTTTTTTTTTTTGTGTTTCTTTTTTCTCATCTTTCTTTCTTTACTTCTTTTCTTGTTTTTCATTTTCTGACATCATCCTTTTTTCCTTTTTATTACTTTGTTTTTTTTTTATTCGATTCTTTCTTTTTTCCTTCTTTTTTCGTCTGGTTTAACTTCTTTCTTTTTATCTTTCTTTCTTTTCTCTCTTACTTTTTTCGTTTTTCCTTTTTATTACTTTGCTTTTTTGTTTTTATTCGATTCTTTCTTTTTTCATTCTTTTTTCGTCTGGTTTAACTTCTTTCTTTCTTTCTTTCTTTCTTTCTTTCTTTCACCACTTACTTTTTCCGTTTCCTTTTTATTTGCCCCCTTTTATTTACTTTGCTTTTCTCCTTTTCTTCATTTCTCGTTCTTTGACCCCTTTTTATTTTCCTATTTTGTTATGTTTTGCTTGTTCGTTTCTTTCTTTCGTTCTAATTTGCTTCGCCTATTTTCTTATTCTTTCTCTTTCTTAATCTTCTTTGTTAACTTTTTGCTTGGCTGTTCTTTCTTTCTTTCTTTCTTTCTTGTTGCTTCGGCTTTTAAAATTTTCTTTCTCGTTTTTTTCTTTTCTTCCTTCTTTATGCCTTTTAATCCTTTTACGTCTTTTGTCTGCTAGTTTGTTTGGTTGTTTCTTTTTTTTTGCTTCGCGTCTTTCTTTCTTTCTTTCTTTCTTTCTTTCTTTCTTTCTTTCTTTCTATTACTTTTTCCTTCTTTCTTATTATTGGAACTTTTCTCTTCTTTTCTTCCTCATTCTTAAATTTTTTCTATTTCTAATTTTTGTTACTTCAATTATTTCCTATCCACTTTTTTTTTCTCATTTTTCATTTCTTTTTTTCCATTTTATTTTTTCACCTCTTTTTGATCCCTTTCTTTCTTTCTTTCTTTCTTTCTTTCTTTCTTTCTTTCTTTCTTCTACAATCCTAATTTCTTTCTTTCTTTCTTTCTTTCTTTCTTTCTTCTACAATCCTAATTTCTTTCTTTCTTTCTTTCTTTTGGTCTATATTTCATTAATCGAAATTTTCTCCAGTTGATAGAAAATAAATAAATAAATAATACAAAAATAAATGCCGACAAACCAACATAAAATTTACCTTCCAACCATAAGAACACAGAATCCAAAATGGCTGCGCGAAGGAAAAACGGAAGTAGTGACTGACTAAACCAGCTAACACATCCGTCCGGCAGCCGTGTTCAACATTTCTGGTCTTCCGTGAAAACCGGCGTTTAATTCCTTTTACCCATTCTTTTTCTTACCTCGTTTTCACTGATTTTTTTGCCTGAAATAGAACTTGGAATCGACTTTAGCGAACAAAACTTAAACAGATTGGAAGGGATTGTAAGTTAAGGAAGGTGAGACAAGAAACTTCGGCTTCTAATGATTTAACTTACTAGGTAAAAAAAAAAAAGAAAGAAAGAAATATGCGAGGGAGAAAGAGAAGAAATAAAATGGTGGAATATTATACAAAGAAAAAGAAGGAAGAAATACATCAAATGTGGTAAAAAATATCTAGACAGAATCCATAATCTTTTAAATTCAAAAGATAAAATTCAAAATTTAAAAAAGAAGTGTGCGCAGCAAAGCAAAAGACAATCTCGCCCATAAGTAAGTACATCCACAACAATCGTTTTTGCTAAAATAAAACAAGTAAAAGATTACAGAGAAATTAAAGAAATTTGGACTAACTGGTCTAATGGTTAGAGTGTTCGCTAATGGTCCGGGAGATCGGGGTTCAATCCCATGTCGAGTCATACCAAAGATTCAAAAAATGGTACTTGATATCTCCTTGCTTAACACTCGGCATTATAATGTATATATCAAGGGTAAAGTGGAGCAATCCAAGGAATGGAGTTGCACCCTCTCCTACACCTCGGTGATGAAAAGCGATCCTTCGGGTCGCCAACTTTATATATTTTACAAGAAAGAAGAATAAAAGGTGATCTAATTGAAG
>OY757940.1:47381270-47406270 GCA_963585895.1 Sepioteuthis lessoniana | reverse complement strand
TGCCCAGTTAACTGGGGTTGTTGAATACACTGACTGCATATATATATATATATATATATATATATATATATATATATATATATTTGATAAAAAAAACTAAATGTAAATAGGAAAAGTTCGCATAAGAACTGCTCGAAACTGTTATGGTAGAACATGTATAAAACCTAAAAATTAAAATTAGGAACATTAGAAGTCGTGAAATTTTATATGGTGTGCACCATCATCAGACGAAAATGTCTAATGTTTAACAAAAATTGATATAATTTCGTAATCTAAAAGCTTGACCAATTCTTGTTCAAATGATCTTAAATTTTAACAACACGTGAAGAAACAACTCTCTGTTTAAGGTTTTATATTTTCTTCTTTTCAAGTAAAGAAATGCCATTCACTACGTAGAAGTACCTCTGAAATTCCTCTTTTGGTTCAGTTTGGTTTGTTAGGTTTTATGGCATATCAACCTTTGTAGGTTATTTAACGTCAAATCCATTTTATGTGAATAATCTGCTCTATTTAAAACAATTCAGTTCAGAATAAGTACACAGTTTAATTGTCAAAAACATTTCTATTTCAAACTATTCAAGCAGTTATATGTAACAATTCAGTTAAGTGTAAATACAGTTTTAATGTCAAAAAACAGTTCTATTTGACATAATTCAGTTAAGCATAAGCACGTAGTTTAAATGTAAGTACGGTTTAATTGTCGAAAACATTTCTATTTCAAGCTATTCAGTTTACTCAAACAATTCATTTTAGCATAAGCATGCTGTTAGTTTTATTTAACCCATAGATAGGGCCCTATCAGGTGCAACCACTCCGGGCCAGAGTGGCCCTGGGAACAATGGCAATGGAGGGGTATTCCGCATTCGCCAAAGTTCCAGCACTGCTGGAACCTCACCATCAGATTGTTTAGTGTCATAACTAGGACAATTGTTGGGGGGTGTGTCTTACCCCTCTGCAGAGGTGCAGTCAGTGTATTCTACAGCCCCAGCCGACTGGGTAATACACAGAGTTAAATGTCAAACAGTTTTATTTCAAATAATTCAGTTCAGCATAAGTACACAGTTTAGACGTCAAAAATAGTTCTATTTCGAGCAATTCAGTTCAGCACGAGTACGCAGTTCCAATGTCAAAACAGTCCTATTTTAAACAATTCAGTTTAGCATAAATACGCAGTTTTATTGCAAAAATCAGTATAGTGAAAGAAGCATGGTTTAGTTCTATTTAACCCATAGTAGGACCCTTATCAGGTGCTACCACTCCGGGCCAGAGTGGACCTGGGAGCAATGCCAATGAAGGGGTACTCCGCATTCCCCAAAGCTCCAGCTCTTCTGGAACCTCAGCATCAGATTGTTTAGTGTCATATCCAGGACACTCGTTGGTGGTGGGGGTCTTACCCCTCTGCAGATAAGCAATCGGTGTATTCTACAGCCCCAGCCGACTGGGCAATCTTTTAGTTCAGTATGAACCTGTAGTGTTGTATTTCTTTTAATGTCCTCCACGTCCTCAAACCTTGAGATAAATGTTTCGTTTAGAATGCAAGAAATTTACCTTCATTTAACGTCTTTAGCATTTGGTTTCATTCAGAAGACCGTATCATAAAACAGCACATTTAATTTGCTTTTTATATTTTAAGGTTTGGTTTCGATTTCTTTTCTTTGTCTAATGGCATATCAACCTTCATGGGTTATATAATGCCACAGCAATCATTGTAGAAGAACAGCCGAGGGTATTAGCCCGAAAAGTTAACGTAATAGCACGACTGGAGTTCGAACTCGCCTTCTACAATGTCGCAGTCCAGCACGTTAGCTGCAATTGTGTATTTTAAATATGTTGGCTTATCTTAATTATATCGTATAATATAAAACACTTTTCTCCTTTCAGGAAGTGTGTGCTGGGGGAGGATAAAAACGTTCAATACTTTTCCCAAGGGTATTAGTCTGAAGGTGAACGTAATAGCACGACTGTAGTTCGAACTCACTTACTTCGAGACCTAAAAGAAGGAAGACTTTGAATTTAAACCAGCTTTACTCCGCTTAAAAATTCCATCGATGCTGCCTGTATCCCCTGCAGAGGGGAGACACTTTCTTCAAAATGCGTTGTTCTGAGTCTGATACTTAAATGCATCTGATGGTAATAGAATAATGGTTCCGGAGTACCCCATCAGTACCATTATTTCTGGGCCCTCAGTAATCCGGAGTGTAAGACTATAATTATGGGTCAAATAGATCTGTTTAAAACTTATTCGCCTTCGGAAGGACTGTGTGCACCCCCCTAAAAAACCCACAAAGAAACAACTACACACAAATGTAAATATAAACGTACAATGAACGAGATTCCCTAACATCTAGGAATAAAATAACCCGAGACATGCAGTTGAAATCAATCAATTAATTTGCATAAAGATTGACCTTGTGTCACATCCTGCTCACATCGGAGGGGTTGGGTAAATACATACATCGCTGTTGTCTAGCAACAATGGAACCAATCAGGCTGTTAAATAACAGGTTATAAAGTTTTGCGTTTTCAACTCTTTTTCTTTTGTAGCCAGGAATTCGAGCTGGGAGTGTGGAGTGCAAACGCGAGGAGCTCCGGGTTGTTAGACTTAACAACGTATAGAGAATTCGGTTTTACTACCTTCTGCCTTATTCTAAAAGACAGTGGAACAATTGAGTGCATTTGTGCATTCTTGATATATTGGCAATCTCCAGAGTCGTATAACATTGATTATTGGCACGTAATGTTTTAATTTGGTTTAGTAACCCAGCATCAACTCGTCTACTCGACTGTATAGTGAGAAAATAATCTAGCATGAATCTCAAGAGAACAAAGGAGGAGGGGTTCTCAGTGACGTAGTTGCTAACTGATTGAACTGCAACGAATTCAAACTCCAGTCGCGCTATTACGTTCATTTTCGGATGAATACCTTTCGAGAAAAACGTAAAACTTTCTATTCACCGGGGTATGCGTTAAATAGTACCATTTCAGTTCTTCTATAAGGATGAATCTGGCATTAAATAACTCCTGAAGGTTTATAATGCCATTAAACAAAGAAACCAAACCAAAGAGAACATTTTTATCAGTTCGATTATTCAAATAAAATTTGCAAATCATTTCTTGACATATAAGTCGTCTTTTTAACTTCCTTAAAAATAAAAGAAACATAATATCCCAAAAAGCTTGCTGATTTTTCTGCAATTTTAAATACTATAACCCATAAAATCGCCGATTCCGAGAAAAAAAAAATGAATGTCGTATCTGTACCTAGGATCAAAGAGTCATCCTCTCGGCACTGAATCAGAATGTAGTATCTGTGCTCTTTGCTTTAGATTAAAGCACCGTTTTCTTGTTTAGAATTTAGATGTAGTATCTGTGCTTTCTTTCCAGAATCAACGTATCATTTTCGGGCACATCTGCCTCAAATCAGTGGAGTATCTGTGCTATAGAGAGCGTACAGATACAACACTTACGTCCCCTCAGAAATTACGAAGAGACGAAGTAAGAAACACAAAAATCCCATTGTTCATTATATAGACTTAATAAGGAAAATGCGTGCCGGTGTGGCAATATCTTCGCACGCTTACCTAGTCTCGCCGGTTAGCCGATGTCTCTCTCGCCACCATGTCTTTGGCGCCAGAACTCAAATACATTTTTCACCTTAATATGTGCTCCCACGAAAAGAAAAGCTGGTAGTTAATTAATGTTATGAAAACTTTAAAACAAAAATACTGAATAAGAATTTTCGCTCTATTGAACTCATCTTTATTGTTATTCTCACATCGTTTCGGCCGATATGTTCTTCGGCCTTCTTCAGGTGTTTCATGTTTTATTTGAACCACTGGAGTAGACGGTTCTGTTAACCATGACCGGGTACAAGTGTTAAGTGAAGTTGTCCGGCAAAGACACATGGCGCGGTGTATAAGGCATTCGATCGGAAAGTGCTTTTGAGTGAAATCATATGGAAGTTTTAGGTTCAATCCCAACAACAAGTAAGAATAACAAGACATTCTTGTAGAAGTATCTGTCAGTGTTCCCTCTGTGGGTTAATTAGACCGATTTGAAAATTAAATTAATTCGGGAAATTAGATTTATTCGTTAGGAAAATTAAATTCGTTAGTTTGAAATTTAAATTTATTTGTTGGGAAAATTGAATTTATTAGGAAAATTAAATCTATCAGTTTAAAAATTAAATTTTTCAGTTAGGAGATTAAATGCATTAGTTTGAAAATACAATTTATTAGTTAAGAAAACTGAATTTATTTGGAAAATTGAATTTATCAGTTTAAAAATTAAATTCATCAGCTAGGAAATTTAAACTCATTAGTTTGGAATTTAAATTTATCAGTTAGGAAAATTGAATTTATTGGTTTGAAAATTAAAATCATTTGTTTGGAAAATTCAATTCATTAGTTTGAAAATTAGATTTATCAATTGAGACAATTCCCAACCCCATCAGTTGGGAAAATAAAATTTAATAGTTTAAAAATTAAATTTATTAGTTAGGAATGTTTGATATCATATTAGGTGGGAATATTTAATATCATATTGATTGATTTGGTTTCTTTGTTTTATGGCATACCAACCTTTGTAGGTTATTTAATGCCAAAGCCATTCTCCAAGAAGAACAGTAGTGGTACTATTTAACCCATGGCTGGGAGGATAAGGGGGTTCATACCTTTCCCAAGGGTATTTGCCCGAAAGTGAACGTAATAGCACGACTGGAGTACGAACTCGCATACTACGATTCCGCAGTCCATCGCTTTAACCATCACACCATGAGGACACCCCCATATCATATTGAAGTGGGTATGACATTAAACTGAATTTGATGGTGAATCTCCTGTTCTCGAGATCTCAGGAGAGTGGACAACCCCTTCAATGCCATTACCCCCAGGTCCACTGTGAGCCGGAGTGGTTGAACTTGTTAAGGTCCCATTTGTGGGTTAAATAGGTAAGTTAGGAAATTATCCGTATTCAGTAGGAGCGTGTGTAAAAAAAATCTCTTTCGAGATAAGTTGACTGTAGTCAAGGGCGACCCGAAGGCTCCTTTTTCAATAGCTACTACACCGAGGTGTATAGGAGGACGCTACTCCTTCCCCTGGATTGCTCCACTTTACCCTTGATACGTATCTGTGTGCTGAGTGTTAAGCAAGGGGGTATCAAATACCATTTTTTAAGTCTTTGGTATGGCTCAACCTTGGATTGAACCCAGGTCTCTCGGGCCATTGGCGAGCAAAAATATGAACATACAATGAATGCGATTCGCTAGCCTTTAGGCAAAAAATAACCGTAGAAGAGTTGATATGCTGTTAAAATACATCAATCAATTGTTTGTATCACATAAAAAATCTTTAAAAAACAACTTTACAAAAAATATAAATTTGGACGTACAATGAATGGCATAACCCTCGGCGCGTTGACATGCTATTAAAATCAGTCGATCAATCAAAAAATAAATAGCTTGATGAATTTCCAATTTTGCAGATTCTATAGTGGCGCTAATTTGTTTAAGAAAAAACAAAGGTAAAAAAAAATTGTTAAAACGAAAACTTTGTATTTAACGTTTTATGTGACGTGATATAATAGAAAAAAGAATTAGGATGAAATTCTCTACAATATGATGAAAAACTTATCAAAATTATTTGATTTTCATATTTGTTACTCCAAATTAAAATGTTCGCTTTGAGTAAAAAGCCGACTTGATAATATTAAGGGCGACACACTACAGCGCATGCGCAATAAACCATTTGTTTTTTCTCTTTTCTTTTTATATTTCTTGATCCTTGTATTCTGTCTTGATCTTTTTTAAAAATTTATTTTGTTTTTCTTTATTATTATTAATTTCCATCCACATTTGAAGAAGCTGAAATTGTTTGGTTGATTATCAACCAGGCATTTTTTTTGTTTTAATCACAGCGTTCTCTTTCCTCTCCCAATAAAACGCCCACCAGGTGACATGTTACCAACTGTGTAACTGTTTGCTATAAAGAACTATTTGTTGTTTTTGTTGTTGGTGACAATGTTGGCGGGTGGAAGTCGCTAAAGCCGAAGGATCGTTTTATCCGATGGTTGGAAGGCGCTCTTGGCGCAGCGGGCATCGTCTTAGAAAATAAAAGCGGCGAGCCGAGTTCAAATCCTGAGCGAGGTTGTTCGGATAAACAGCCCCCCCCCCGCACGCAAACATACATATACACATACTAGGACTTGTATCCGCACACACACACACATGCACAAATACACGGTCGTATACATACATACATACATACATACATACATATTCGGACATGTATCCACTCACGTACACACATTCACATGTACATAAACAAACACACATACATACATATATACGTGGATATTCATCCACGCACAACACGTAGACACACACACGTTT
This sequence comes from Sepioteuthis lessoniana, assembly GCA_963585895.1. NCBI lineage: Eukaryota > Metazoa > Mollusca > Cephalopoda > Myopsida > Loliginidae > Sepioteuthis > Sepioteuthis lessoniana. The sequence goes on along the minus strand of OY757940.1, from coordinate 47,399,882 downwards.
ACATATATATACACATACATACATACATACATACATACATACATACATACATACTCGAACTTGTATCCGCACATCTGCATACACAAACACACACCCACACATACATACGCATATATATATATATATATATATATATATATATATATATATATATGTACTCGGACTTGTATCCACACACGCACATGCACATACATACATACATACATACATACATACTCAGACTTGTATCCACACACACGCATACACCTACGCACATATACATACGCAGACATACATAAACACATACGTGGATATATATTCACACTCATGCGTACGCACATACGTTTGCATATACAAAGGCCCACATAGATACACGCACGCGCGGACATGTATACACTCACATGCGTACACATACACATACTTGATTAGAAAAGCTAAGCAGGTCCCTGCATCCACATCCTTACAAAAAAACTTTTCACTTCCCCTAACCAGCCCTAAAAGGGTCGCGTATTCTATATCAGTTATTTGTTTGTGTCCCCGTTCACCTATTTGTTTTTTGCTGTTGTTTTTATTTCCCCCTTTTTTTTAAACAGTTTTTCTCTACTTTTTTTTTGTACTTCCTGTGATTGCAGGGGAGGGTGCAAGTTATGTTATTTTTTTCCCTCTTCGCAATATTTCTGTTTTGTTCGAAACCCTTTTAAATCCCTAGTGCACAACGCCTAAGGTTACCCCACACTCTTTATCCATTACACCCGAGTCCTGAAGCGTACACACGCTCCCATAAGTATATTAGCAAGTGTACTCTCAAATCAGCCTCCAGTTACAAATAAGCATGAGTGTACACAAACAAATTAAGAGAGAGAGAGAGAGAGAGAGAGAGAGAGAGAGAGAGAAATGGAGATGCATGCGTTGGTTCTTTTTTTTTTTTTTTTTTATAAACGAAGATCTAAGAAGGCGTTTCACTCCTGGTGAACGCCCAATGATAGCTGATGAGACCATACGGTACAGATATGTCCTGCCCCGAAACGCGGGGGTTTCGTAATGGTTGTTGTTGTTGTAGAAAATGTACACTGCGAGCCAAGTTCCGGTTTAGGTCGAGCAAATGATTTTGGGAAAAGAAATGCGACCATCTTTCTTTTAGCATGGGTTGAAATAGTTAGGTAGACTGTGTTATCTATTTTTGGAAAGCGCAACGGATCTTGAAAGGAAAATTCTAAACTCATATATTGAGAGTGAATACGCACCCCAAACAGCAGTAACAAGCAGGATGCCACACAAAATCAATGTTTTTAAAAGTAGAATAAAGCATATTTGAATTCAGAATTTTTCCTTCTGCTAGATTGGTTGCCATACCAAAGTTAAAGAGCCCAGCCTGTCTTACTATCTATCCATAGCGAGAAGGAGAATAGCAAACTTTATATTTTCCCAAAAGATATTAGTGCTATGTGAAATGCAGTCAGCCTTATCAAGGATTTGAACTCTTGTCGATTGGTACATTTGCTACGATGAAAACATTTACGCTACAAAAGCCTCAACCTGAAGAGTGTAGTTCGATGAATCTGACATACCAATTCTTCTGTTTCAGCTCACCTAAACAGTGTACACAAGCTTTCAGCACAATCATCTTAGGAAATAGACTCCGTGATACAAGTTCAAATTCTAGGCGATGCAATTTGTATTTTATTTCGTCTCCCCCCAGCTAACATAGTAGGGTAGACTGAGCCCTCAACCTTGTTTGAGGGAAACAATCTAGGAAACAGAAAAAGCTTTGAATTCAAACTTTCGACCAACGTAGCAAGGTAAACTTGTCGTAGGGAAGTGGCAAAACCAGGAGCTGGTGTCCTAAAGGCTGTTCTTAAGGCGGGCCGATATTGTGTTCAACCTCGTTCAGGCAACTCCTGCAGTGGCACTAATACCGGGCTGCACATCATCTTATCCTTCTCTTGTACAACATCGGTATCATGTAGAGAGGAGATCTGTATTATGGGTAACTGCCTGTCGATCTAAACAACCTTGCTTAAATCTGTGCAGAGATCCACTCTCTTTCTTTCTAGCCGATCAATCTGAATGGGTTTTAATCTTCCGACGTTCCTACGTTCTCGACTCACTAATATGATCGATATCACTGGACCGAACACAACAGATCGAACAGCTGGTCCTTTCCTTGACCAACACCAGTGCTGTGAAGAGAGAAAACCGACAACATGGGCATACAAACCAATTCAAACCTGAACCAAGATCCTAGTACAGATCGGGGGTGTCTCGCGAGACTATCGGACGCCAGATGTCTTATCAAATCGACTACAAGAAAAGGTTTGGAAAGAGGGATTTAGATGAATTTCCACTGAAACTCAAGTCTTAATGTTCCAATTCTACTCAACATTGAAAGGTAGATTTACTGGAAGATTGTCTGCGTGTTTCCGTAAACAGCCTTATATAGTCCAGACAATATTTAACACGACAGGAATCGAAAGTCATTTAAAGGAATTATTGTCACTTTTCACTGGTGGTATTCTGTTTCAGTGAATTCAGGATTTAAAAGTATAATCTATAGAAACTTTTTTAAAAATAATATTGACTGTATAATAACGATAACCGAAAATCTAATTAAGAAATAAATCAGGAAAAAAATACCAATACAAAACAAAAAAAGCAAAAACAAAACAAAAATAAAAGCAACAAAAGTAATGAATAAATAGATGAATAAATAATAAAACAAAAAAAAAATACAAGACTTTGAAATAAAAAAACATATTCATGCATCACCGATACATGGTTCTCGTGGTGTATTGGTGAAAGCGGTGGACTGGGGAATCGTAGAAAGCGAGTTCGAACTCTAGTCCTGCTATTACATTCACTTTTGGACTAATGCCTTTGAGAAAGATATGAACCCCCTTATCCTCCCAGCTATGGGTTAAATAGCATTACTGTCCTGGCATCGGCATGAAATAATGAAGGTTGGTTTGCCATTAAACCAAAAACCAAACCTTGTTTGGCAAACGAGCAGTTTGAAGAATACAGTCAAGGCAATCATACAAATGCTAGGGATTGACATGGCAGCCGATTGATTGGATCGGGTCTCTCCAAACGCGCGTCTAGTCCAGTAAAGGTCAAAGTGGAGTGTTCTATATAACATTGGTTGCTGGGTCAAAGACTGCTCAGTAATCAACTGTAAATATTTCTGGCTGCCACCCACGGCCAACAGGTAACCACGTATGGAGGAGGGGCTCTTAACCCACTGCATAGATGCAGTTGGCATATTCTACAGCCCCAGCCGACAGGGCAGAAAAAATAAGTAAATTCCAAGTAATTTATACATTAAATTTTTTAATCTAATTGATTAATTAGAAATATCTCTTATTTATTGGGGCTGCAGAGTACACCGACTGCACCTCTGCAGAGTGGTAAGACTCCCCACCAACGAGTGTCCTGTTTATGACACTAAACAATCCGATGGAGAGGTTTCAGTGATACTGGAGCTTTGGGGAATGCAGAGTATCCCTTCATTGCCATCGCTCTCAGGTCCACTCTGGCCCGGAGTGGTAGCACCTGATAGGGCCCTATGTATGGGTCAAATAGAACTTAACTGCGTACGTATGTTAAACTGAATTGTGTGAAATAGAACTGTTTTGACATTGAAACTGTACGACGTTGAACAGAATTGTTCGAAATAGAACTGTTTGACATTTAACTGTGTGTAAACAAAAACTATACTTATACTAAACTGAATTGTTTGAATTAGAACTGTTTAATTAAACTGAATAGCTTGAAATAGAAATGTTTTTAACAATTGAAATGCGTACTTATGCTTAACTGAATTGTTTGGAATAGAACTGTTCATTTGTATAAAAATGGATTTGGCATTGAATAACCTACAAAGGTTGATATGCCATAAAATCTGAACAACCAACCATATCTATTGTTTAGAAAAAAAATGCACTCCAAGATTTAATTCGTTTGGTATGGTTTTAAGGTATATCAACCATTATAGGTTATTTAATGCCGAATCCTCTCTCTCTCTCTCTCTCTATATATATATATATATATATGATTTGTAAGCACATTTTGTTGATAACGTTTTTAAAGAAGGCTCTAAGCTCATTCTTTAGCACACAGTTAAATGATTCCAAGTATTGCTATGGCCATTGGCCAAGTGCTTAGAATGTTCACCGATGCCCCGGGAGACCGAGGTTCAATCCCAGGTCGAGTTATACCAAAGACTCAGAATTGTTTCCCCCTTGCTTATCACTCGGCATTATAAGGTATGGATCAAGGGTAAAGTGTAGCAATCCAGGGAAAAGCGTATAACCCTTCCTTACACCTCGGTGTAGTAGCTATTGAAAAGGGAACCTTCGGTTCATCCTCGACGATGGTCGCCAACTCTGTTTTTATTGCTAAGTATCTCTAACAACTCAATTAAACATAAGTCATTTGTTTACACAAAGATGAATGATAAAACAGTTCTATTTCAAACAATTCAATTTAGCATAAGTCATTTGTTTGCATAGAGTTTAAATGTCAAACAGTTTTATTTGACCCAAAGATAGGAACCAATCAGGTGTTACCACTTCGGTCCAGAGTAGACCCGGGAGCGATGGCAATGAAAGGGTACTCCACATTCCCCAAAGGTCCAACATTACTGGAGCCTTACCATCTGATTTTTTAAGGCTATATCCAAGACACGCGTTGAGGGTGAGGTCTTATGGCTCAGCAGAGATGCAGTCGGTGTATTCTACAGCATCAGCTGACTGGACTGCCATGATTTAAGTAGCAGATAATTTTCTCCAACAGCGAATAGCAAAGAAATTTTCTTGAAGTGGCTAAAAAAAAAAAAAGATAAAAAAGGAAACTTATTCTCAACAGGGAAACATTTTTTTCTGAAGGAAATCGTAACTTTAGATTTTTTCTTAATTTTCATTTTATTCAAGAAAAATATTCTTATTGTAATTTGTCATTGATTTGGTGTAAATCTTTTTTTTTTCTCTTTAATAAGTAAAAAGTTAGCGACCATAGTCGAGGGTGACCCGAAGGCTCCCTTTTCGATAGCTACTACACCAAGGTGTAGGGGAGGGCGCTACTCCATTCCCAGGATTGCTCCACTTTACCCTTGAACCGTACCTTATAATGCTGAGTGTTAAGCAAGGTGGTATCAAGTTCCATTTTTTACTGCTCAATTTCACCCTTTAAAAAATTTGATCAAATGTAGGATTTTCCTTTTACTTTGGACACAACAATAGATACTAACGATTATATTGTTTGGAGTGATGGGATAATTTTACTTTGGACACAACAATAGATACTAACGATTATATTGTTTGGAGTGATGGGATAATTTTACTTTGGACACAACAATAGATACTAACGATTATATTGTTTGGAGTGATGGGATAATTTTACTTTGGACACAACAATAGATACTAACGATTATATTGTTTGGAGTGATGGGATAATTTTACTTTGGACACAACAATAGATACTAACGATTATATTGTTTGGAGTGATGGGATAATTTTACTTTGGACACAACAATAGATACTAACGATTATATTGTTTGGAGTGATGGGATAATTTTACTTTGGACACAACAATAGATACTAACGATTATATTGTTTGGAGTGATGGGATAATTTTACTTTGGACACAACAATAGATACTAACGATTATATTGTTTGGAGTGATGGGATAATTTTACTTTGGACACAACAATAGATACTAACGATTATATTGTTTGGAGTGATGGGATAATTTTACTTTGGACACAACAATAGATACTAACGATTATATTGTTTGGAGTGATGGGATAATTTTACTTTGGACACAACAATAGATACTAACGATTATATTGTTTGGAGTGATGGGATAATTTTCAGTGTTTTTTTTATCTTTATTTTTTATTTTCATTAAAAATTTTTTTTTAAAGTCAAAACCTGCTTTTAATGCGAATTCCCTTAACAGAGATTTGGTACCCGTAACTTATTTAATTTTGTTAGATTTTCTTATTTCGTATATTTTATCACATCAAATCTTGAATACTTTCACTTAATGGGGGGGGCATATTTTTACTAGTTATAAAAATAAAGAAAATGCGTCATTTAAATGTAACAGCAATAAAATGAAATAAAAATAGTAAAGACAAAATGATGAAAAAATTATATTGAAAATGAGTCATTTAAAACAAGTTCCCGAAATAGCTCGTGTTTTGTTCCGATTTCGAAAATATGAACCGTGTATTTTGCACAAATTCTTGTTCTTATTTATCTGGTATTAGAAATGGTTTCTTTTCTTTAAACTTTTCGCAAAACTCTTACGAAAAGAATAAGAACAGCTAACATCGTAGGACTATCAGTTTAATTATTTATTTAGGAAATTTCTTCAGGACATTTGATAAATGTGGAAAGTATCCATCAGATAAATTTCCCAAATTCAAGTCTGACTTTAAGATGAGTCAGTAGAAAGAGAGAGAGAGAGAGAGAGAGAATGCCGAATGTGATGTTCAAATTAGAGGTGAGAAGGTTGAGTGTATAGAAAGGGAGAGCGGAAGCGGAAGTGATGACGCCTGGTCTCTGGTGTCAAAATGCTCCTTCAGTTTAAGGCTTGCGGGTTGAGCTGGAAGGTTAGAGAGAAGGAATGAGATCGATGAGTTGTAATGCTGGATCTCAAATCCTTGAAATGTAATCCTATTAATCTGTTTTAAATAGAAATCTTTACATTTGAGATATTTCATTAATCTGAACGTCTTTTTGGTCCTTATTAGCAAGAGATTTTCTACAGTTTGTCTAAATTTGGGGATTGGTGAATTTCTACTGGCGATATGTACCAAAATATACGGACTTGATTGAGCAATCGACTATACTAAGATGGGCAATAAGATTAAAGGCATTTGACTTTGATATAGAATATGTCAAAGGAAATTCAATTCCACACGTAGATGAACAATCAAGATTACAATTTTACAAAGAGTTAAAAGATAAAACAGAAGAAGAATTTGAAGATACATTTTTACATTGGGTAGAGACTGATGTTTTATCTTTTGGTAAAATAACAGCAGAAACTAGACATGATCCAGTTCTAAGTAGAATAACATCGAGAATAAGAAAAAAAAAACGTATGGGAAATTGTTCCAAGGCGGAAAGACCCTACAAAGAAATAAGACATAAGTTAACGATAGAACATGGAATGATTTGTAATGGGGATCGGATAATTCCCCCAGAAACACAAAAAAATTGGTGATAAAAGTGTACATGATGACATACACTATGAAGTAGCAGCTACACAAAAAAGGATAAAATCAGAAGCATCTTGGCCGGGATATTCACGAGATGTCGAAGGATATATAAAAATATGCAAAAAAATGTAAAGAAATAAGAAATTTTAGATAGACTGCTTTACATTCATAACCCAGAAAACTGGATCTATGGAGTCATATGCATATGGATGTTGCATACATTACTGAAGTGGGACTCTTATTAATACTAGTAGACTCTTTTTCAGACTGGCCTGAAGTAATCCGTGTGCCAGATAAGAAAAATTCTACGATAAAACAGATTCTAAGGGTCATATTTTCCAGAAACCCTGGTATCCGACAGAATTTTGTGATGAAGATCATAATTTATGGTTGGAAAAATAGGGTGTAAACCGTATAAAACACCGCCATGTCACCCTCAATCGAATGGGTTGGCGAAAAGATTGGTCCAGACAGTAAAAATGAAAAGATGTTCTCAGAAAAAGAAAAAATAGAAGTTTTTCTACCAAGGCTGCTTTTAAGCTATCGCACTCTACCACACACTGGAAGACTAGAAAGCTCATCAGTTTCAATGGGAAGACAAATTAGAGTACCGCTAACGATTTTTTATTCTACAAATTAAAAAAGTGCGGTACAAAAAAAAACCCAACAAAGAATCAAATCCAGAAAGGGCAGAATTTAGCATGCAACAAGGCCACAATACATCTATAATAAATACAGAAAAGGGGAACAGTATTTTACCCCATACAGATCAAATAAGGCCTCAGAACGAATCTGAAGAGCAAAACGAGGAAGAAATCTCTACGATTCCTTCCGTTAATTATTTATTAGAACAACCTTTATTGAATGAAACGTCAAAAGACGAAATGATGCATGATCAGGTGGGCCAGAATGCAGTCTAATACTCGGATGAAGATCAAATAATGCAAGAAGACGATTCTGATTACAGCTTAATGCCGGACAGATCTAGATTTCCCAGAGAAAGAAATACTGGAGAGAGACAAGGAGAGCAAAATAATCCTGAAAATGAAACAATCACTTGAAGTATATGACCTACTAGGGTATAAGACCCATACCTTTTAAGGAGATATAGTGATACTGGCAAATTAATCTGCCTAAGTTGCGTTAGTGTAAAAGAGAGCCTATATAAATCTCAAACTGAGAATAACTGGGAAGCTTGATAAGTGTCAGACTTATGTTAACCTTGTGCATCACAACAGGTTCAGTTCAAAGTTCTGTGTGGGTCTCCGCGTTTTGATGGCTTGGTTTCTTTGTTTAATGACATATCAGCCTTCGTGGGTTATCTAATGCCAAAGTCATCCTTCTAGAAGAACAGTAGTGGTACTATTTTAGATAAGGGGGTTGTACCTTCCTCAAAGGTATTTATGCGAAAGTGAATGTAATAGCGTGACTGGAGTTCGAACTCGCTTATTACGAATCCGCAGTCCAGCGCTTTAACCGCTACAACACGAGGACACCCACCCACATTTTCCTATTTACCCAACCCCTCCGCTCGGGCAGGATATGACACAAGCGGAGTTTAACAGGTTTGAATTCAGAGTTTTCCTTCTCCTAGATTAGTTGCCTCACCAAGGCTGAAGAACTTAGTCCTACTATTTACCCATATCCTACTATTTACCCATAGCTGGAGGGACAATAATTGGATTCATACCTTTCCCAAGGGTATTAGTGCTATGTGAAATACAATCAGTCAGGTCCAGGATTTGAACTCGTGTCGCCGTATCCAAATCCTTCGACGATAACCATTACACCACGGGCACCCACCCACATTTTGAGTATATATATAATGTAGATAAAAACAATAATCCGAATATTATAAGAGATAAAAATTAGTTACCATGTAATTGAAAATAACTGTCTTAAGATTTTTATCTGTTGAATATTGAATAATCTATCTCACGTTCCGAAAAAAATGCAATGTTATATACAGACGGAAAATAAAATTGCGACATCCCGAATGTTTGTTTCAATTGACTTAAGGTAAAACGTACCGGTAATATAGGTAGATTACAATAAATTTAAGATCAATACGTGTTCAGGTTCCAAAATTAGGGGTGTATCAATTTGTGCTCAACATGTATTTTTATCAATATGATGCTATCTCCTAATTTAATTGCAAGCTTCTGAAATTATTAAAGTGAATAAAAAATTCTGCGTTGTGAGTTCGAACTCTAATCGCTCACGTTCACTTTTGGACTAACACCCTTAAGAAAGGCATGAGCACTCTTATCCTGCCAGCATTGGGTTGAGAAACCAAACCCAGCAATAGGTTAGATAGTACCACTTCTGTTCTTCAATAAGGGTCGATGACTTTGGCATTAAATAACGCTGTGGAAGCAACCAAGAATATTTTTGAGCGAAATGTAAAGGCACAGATGATCATTCTATAAGAAAATTTGCTTGTGTTGCAAGAACCTCGACGATCAGGCAAGGTCAGGTCGGCCAAAAACCAAGGAGGTGCTCCAAAGCATAAAGTCAAATTCGGTGAGTAGCATTCAGAGAGTATCAGGCGATCTTGGCAGCTCAAAGTCCAACGTAGTTCGTCATCATCGCGGCCTCGGTAAAAGCACCCGGTGCATGTTATCAAAATATTACAAAACGTTTGACTCCCCCTTGTATTCTTCCGTGCCGATGACTTAAAATTGTATTTAAATATTTACTATTTCATAATACAGCCGAGATTGGCTAGAATACTGAGGAAGGTCCTTGAGAACCAATTTGCTCTCACTCAAAATCGAGGAGGCAATCAGCTATTACTGGTGTGAAAACAAAACAAAACAAAAAACTAAAAATAATAATAATCATAATTTTCTATCCCGTGCTTCTGCCATTTTTGTCAATTTATTTCCACATCTCACGGCTTGAATCATTGTCACATATTTCCTGTTCTTCGCTTTCATTAATAGTTAGGTTCTGTTCCTTCCTTCAATTTGTTGTTGACACTTGATCAGTAGGAAGCTCCCCTCAACCCCGGGAGGAGAGACGTGAATGGGATTTAGCAGGTCGAAGATCAAATATCAAGAGAGAAAGAGATGTTTGACTAATATTGAAACTATTTTCAAGTAACTTGTCAATCTTTTTACCGAATTTTAAAAACGTAAGCGTAAAAGAGATTCAGTCTTGTAACCTAATCAGCTAAAGTTTTCTCTCTGTCACTTACTAAGTTTAACTTAGTTTGGCACAGGGCCAGAATTATGGGACATCCAGAGAGAATCAAAGTTAACAATAGTCTGCTAGCCTAGCTCGTTAAACATTACACTACTCGAGGCATCTGAAAAGTGGGTCGGCTGACAATTTCGTTGTCTAACCAAAATACTCTCAAGGAATATGACTAAATGAGATTTATTTTTCAACATAGTCTCCCATGCGGTCCATGCACTTCTGTTGGTTTCGCTGTGTTTGGATCCCATTGATAAAAAAGTCACCAACAACTGATATGATATCATCGTATGAACTTTTCAGCCCACCCGATCATATGCTGGCAGGCCAATAAATCGATAGCCTAAAAATATCAAAAGCATTTCATTTTACACAACAAATGTTTTCACCCTGTCGGCGGGGCTTAGAATATGCTAACACCCCGCCTTTGTAGGGGGTTAACCCCACAGTAGGATATCCTGAGTATGATACAAAATTATATCTGATTGTGAGGCTCCAGTTCTGTCGGTTTGGGGAGTGTAAAGTCATTGTCATTACTCCCTGGTCGATTCTGACCAGGAGTGAAAGTACTTGTTAGGCTCTCATCTATGGGTTGAATAGAGCTGTTTGATGGGCTGTATTTATTTTTCGACAGCTACTGCATCTGATAAAAATTATGGAATGAGCCCACTTAGAGGATGCAAAGCTTGTTTTTTTTTCTTTTTTTGTTTTTATGTAGATGTAAATAAACTAATAACAAATCAGACAAATATTTTTTATTTAATAGCTATAGATTTTGTTATTATTCTCAACACATTGCGGACTACTATAGTCAACCAAGATGGGTATAGTAGTTCTCAATGTGCACAGAATAATAATAGCAATGCCTTATCTAAGATATATAAACCGATGTCGTTGTTGGCGACCATGGTCGAGGGCGACTAGAAGGCTCTCTTTTCGATAGCTACTACACCGAGGTGTAGGGGAGGGCGCTACTCCTTTCCCTGGATTGCTCCACTTTACCCTTGATACGTACCTTATTTCGCTGAGTGTTAAGCAAGGAGGTATCAAGTACCATTTTTAAAGTCTTTGGTATGACGCGACCAGGGACTGAACCCAGATCTCCCGGACCATTGGCGAACACTCTACTGAAGATTCCTTTGACATGCCCCATAAGTTACGTATGTGGCATAATGGGATATGCACCTGTTTCCTAAAGTAAAAAAGATGCAAATGCCTCAGTGGAAATGCCGCGTAAGTTGCCTGGGTGTCATAACAGGATAGGCACCTGTTTCCTAAAGTAAACAGAACGCAGGTATTTCTTCAGCAGAAGTGCCACCTAAGTTACGCGTGTGGCATATTAGATAGGAGGCGTGTCCACGTGCTACGCGTATGCGAGTAGTGTGACCACGATGATTGCGTGGGGATCCTGAAAATCATATAAACCAGAAAAAATTTCGGCCCAGGCAAAACGAAGCAGAAAGGCAGAGAGATTTTTATAGAAAACCGAACAATCACTCTGATATATATGCATTTCAGACATCTCCGACTCTCTCTTACTCTACCCATACGTAAATGTCAGGTAATAAAAGGAAACAAAAGGAAGCAGATTATATTTTTGTACAGCAACGTTGTTGTTCTTCATTCACTGTATACAACAATACTAAACATTTTTACTTTAAAAATATTCCTTGAACAAACTAGACTAAATTATTCTAATTAATGGCATGATGTTTTCCCGAGCTATGCAGAAGAAAATATGAAATAACCCAATATTAAGGTTGCCTTTCTTTGTTTTAATGGCATATCAACCTTCGAATGTTATTTAATATCAAAGCCATCGTTAAAGAAGAACAAGAATAGCACAGTTTATTGGATTCTCTCTGGTATAAGATGTACGCAAAATCGTCATTTCTATTTGTCAGCATCACAACAGTTATATATCTGCTATTTCAATAAAATATAAATAATTTGTATACAATATAACAGTTTCAAGTATTCTTATCTAACATTATTTATTCAATCTAATATTAATCATCTGTTTGCACAGGTATGGTTTCATGTATTTCCATCCAATACTTAAAATTTTCAAACACATATTTGACTCACACACAGGGGCTAGTCAAGAGACTTAACCACCTGTTCTTAGATGTAAAGGCTCACGGTGTCAAATTCTAATTGTCTTTCTCCCTAGTAGGACATTTTCTTTTTGTGATAGAAATTAAGAGACTTACGTAGAAAAGTTGATCGATCGAACGAATAAATATGACAAGACTGAAATATGAAGATAGATTGATAGGAACCAACTGAAATGAAGATAAATAAATAGATGCAGTCAGAGTGAAATAATTGTGTACATAAATCGATATGGACTCGATGGCTTAAATCGATAGATCGAACGGGAGAAGCATTATATATATATATATATATATATATATATATATATATATATATAATTGAGAAACAAGAAAATCACTAATTATATTCCATTATAAATTTACTTCATCCGTTTTTAATTTGGATAATTCTGTTTAAGTATATCTATAGAATCAATTGATATAATATATATATTCGTGCCATGTGAAATGCAATCAGTCTCGTCCGGGATTTGAACTTGTGTCCATTTCCTACGACGATAACTATATATATATATATATATATATCGGCCGCCGCTCGCATAACGCAAAGCTCTTCGAAAGAATTGAGCACTCTGGTAGTAGGAGGTACTGTTTAGAGTTTCACCTTTTTTCAAGGAAATCAATAGTGATGGGTCTTTTCGTGTTCCACAAGACTGTCAGGATGAACTTCTTTACTGACTGCTGTCCCCGGAACTTTTTCTTTACCGGAGAGTCTGCGAATTTCCATTCGATGGGCTGTCTTTCCTAATATATATTCAGCACATTTCTAAAGATAAAAATAAAACTTACTTCTTCGTTCAGATCATACGTTCTTCTGTAAATTTCACATAATTGGCTCTTATCAGCCAACAAAAATTTGATGACAGACCTCTGTTCAAACCTTGACCACTCTGTTTAATTATCACCATTTTGAATAAACTCAAAACAAAAATTTTGCGGGATTAAAATAATTTTTGCTCTAAACCAATTTCAGACGATGCAGAATTTATATTTATGGAAAGAAAAATTTAGAAAAAAAATTTTTTTTTTTGCTTTTTTCAAAAAAAAAGCCCCTTATTAATCGAACGACTCGTATGAATCTCCTTTTAGTCACACAAGCATCAGACTTGTCGAATATTAGTTCACCTGAGGATCGACAACATGAAACCGAGAGTCGTGAGTTTGTATCCTATTTTTTCTTCATTTATTTAAATCTTTTTATGATTATTAATATCCCCTAATTTATACTCAAAAAATATTCTGATACTGTTCTGAAATTTTTTGCGTCTGTTTTTATATCTACGTGTCGACTTAAAACTCTGAAAAAAAATTTACTGACCATTAAAATCGCGCATATACTTTAATGTTTATAATGAGAAAAAGTAGAATTTTTAAAAAAATTTACTGATTAAAATCTATAATTCAATGATAAAAAGTACAGTCGATTTGTAGAACTCTTCCCAGTTCTTCATAAATGAGTACAAAAACAGTTCAACTTTTCAGTCCTTAAGACCCACCATGTTTAAATACCACACAGATTCAATAAACGAAATCTGAATTTATAAATTTTTAAAAAATTATTATTTTGTAATTTAGTACTCACTGTAAAAACATTTTCTTAATTCTATGGAGAACTAAAAATACTATTTCAAACGTAAAAATAAAGATAAAAATTATGAAAAAATTTCTAATACGAAAAATTTTATATTTCAATTCTTAGTTTCTTTTTGTATTTAAAATGTTTCAAAAAATTTAAAAAAAAATGAAAAATTAAACGAAGGCATTGTTTATCAATAACTCAAAAACTGATTTTTTAAAACAAATACTTTTCATCTATTTTTTTACAATATATATTAATTTCTTATCAGTGTAACTCAAAAACATTTTTTAAAAAGAAATAAACTATTTATAGAATAAATAAATTTTTATTTGAATTTATATGCAAAATTTTCCTCCTAAAAATAGACACATTTTTAATTCTAAGCTTCTTTTAATTGTTATATTTTTATAGGAGAGAAAAAAAAAAAAATAAAACGAATATATTTTATCACTATAACTCAACAGGCAATAAAGAACTGAATTTAAATTTTTGTCATGTTTAAAAAAAAACTTTATAAAAATTAATAATAATGTTTCAAATCACTCTTGAGTTTAAGTTTATATTTTTAAAATACTATTTATGTAAAACACAAAAATCCTAAAATGAAAGAATATTGTAATAGATAAATTCTTGCATTTTTTATTATTAGATTTTTATAAGGTAAATAAAAATATGAATAAAAACCATGATGTTTTTTTCGAAAATTATCAACTTAAAAATTATTCTGTTACCGAGCATTAATTATAAAAATAAAAATTTATTGTAAACAAAAAATATCATGGAAATGTTTGAAACTTTTCATCAGTATAGGGTCACAATTTTTTTAATTTATCATTTTAAATATAACCCCCCGCCGAAAAAAAAAAAAAAAAATTAATAAATAAAAATGAAATAAAAGAATACTTTTAATTTGAATTAATAGGTAAAATCTTTCAACTACAAATAAGAACGAATTTTATTTCTTAACTTACTCCTTACTTTCTACTTTCTATCTGACTTATTGGTATTCCTAAAATACTTTTAGTTCGGTCATGTACTGCGTACGCCACCTCCCGGGGGTTGAAGACTCTGGCACTCGTATAATGCAAAGCTCTTCAAATGAATTGAGCTGTCTGGTATCCAGTAAGGCAAAATGTAAACAAACGAAAGTTTCTACATAGTGCCTTATAATTCTTGAGCTGACGTAGGTCACCTGCTAGCTGAGCGGTAAGATACTAAGTCTAAGTTTCGGGTTTCGATCCCAGCTTCAAGCGTCCTACGTGTTTAGCCATACTGAAGAGTTGTGATACAACGAAACAGTCTGTATGTGGATGACAATATATATATATATATATATATATATATATATATATATATATATATATATATATATATATATATTAATGTAGATAACTCAATAGATAGATAGAAAAAACCACAATTATTGCTTACATATTTAGTGAGAAAAAGAGAAAAAGCTGTGACTGTCGAAACCCAAATGAAGACAGAAAAAATTAAAACAAAAAACAAAGGAAAAAGAAAAAAAAGAAAAAATAAAGAAAAGAAAAAAGTAAACAAAGAAAAAAAAAGGAAGGAAAAAATAAAAGAAAAAAGAAAGAAAAGAAAAAGAAAAAGTATGAAAGGAAAAAGATAAAGAAAGAAAAGAAAAAACAAACGAAAAAAAGAAAATAGAAGAAGAAAGAAAAGAAGAAAGGGAAAAAAGATAAAAGAAGAAAAAGTAAACGAAAAAAAAACCCCTAAAAGAAGCAAGATAAAAAGAATAGATTGAAAGAAAAAAATGAAGAAAGAAAAAATAGAAAAAAGAAAGAAAAGAATATAGTAAAAAAACAAAAGAAAGAAAAAAGAAAAATGAGAGAAAAAATATAAAAAAAACAGAAAAGAAAAAGAAAGAAAAGGAATAAAAAACAAAAGAAAGAAAGAAGAAAAAGAAAGAAAAGAAGAAAGTGGAAAAGGAAAAAGAAAAAGAAAAAGAAAAAAGAAAGAGAAGGAATAAAAACAAAAAGAAAGAAAAGAAGAAAGTGAACAAGGAAAAAAGAAAATTGTAAAAAGAAAGAAAAAAGAAATTGAAAAAAAATAAAAAAGAAGAAAAAGAAAAATGAAAGAAAAGAAGAGGAAAAAAGAAAAAGAAAGAAAGAAGAAAAGAAACAAAAAAAGAGAGAAGAAAAAGGAAAAAGGAAAAAAGAAGAAAAAGAAAAATGAAAGAAAAGAAGAAAGGAAGCAAAGAAAAAAGAAAGAAGGAAGAAAAAAACACAAAAGAAAGAAAACGGAGAGAAAGAAGAAAGTGAATAAGGAAAAAGAAAATAGAAAAACGAAAGAAAAAAGAAAGTGAAAAATAACAAAAGAAAGAAGAACAAAGAAGAAAAATAGAAAGAAAAGGGGAAAAAAAGCAAAAGAAAGAAGAAGCCATATTTTGGCCGCTAATCCAAGACGATTAATTCAAAAGAAAAAAAAAGATTTACAGAAGACACGAACCGGATGGTTGCGGTTGTTTTAATTGAAGTCGATGATGGCCCTCAAGCCGCTCCTCTGGGTCCACCTCCCTATCAACCTGTCTATACGTCTGTTAAATCACTGGCAAACTGTGGTGGGCCACAGCCTCCGTAATCCCATTCGTGCTCGGTGCATATACCGCATCGTCTCGGGGACAGTGCCATGGCCACAGCACAAATCACCTCGAGGCAATCTGAAGGCAAGGGCACGTGACTACCGTTGCGGGTCTGCGCGTGTCCGACAAATGTTTGCGCGGGAAAACATGCAAGCATGGCGGTCATTTGTTTTTTCTTTTCACTTTTCCTTTTTTTTTTAGATTTGTTTTCCATTTCTTTCTCTCTTTCTTAACATTTTTTTCTTTCTTGATTGTTTGTCTCAGTTTTTTCTTCTCTTTTTATTCTGACTTTCTTTAGTCAATCAACTTCTTCTTTTTGTTTTTTCTTCTTAATATTGTTCTTCTATTCTTTCATTTCATTCACCCTTTTTTCTAGATTCTTTTCTTTCATTAACTCATAGAAATTTTTTTCTTTCTTTTTTCCCTTCTTTTGTATTTTTTTAATACTTGTTCATTCATTTTCTTATGTTAGTTTTTCAATACACCTTTCTTTCTTTCTTTCTTTCTTTCTTTCTTTCTTTCTTTCCTTTTTTTATAACGTCAAACTATATTTTCCGTAATCTTTCTTTCTTTCTTTCTTTCTTTCTTTCTTTACTTTTTCATACGCCAAACTATATTTTCCGTATTCTTTCTTTCTTTCTTTCTTTTTTTTTTTATAACGTCAAACTATATTTTCCGTAATCTTTCTTTCTTTCTTTCTTTCTTTCTTTCTTTCTTTCTTTCCTTTTTTTTATAACGTCAAACTATATTTTCCGTAATCTTTCTTTCTTTCTTTACTTTTTCATACGTCAAACTATATTTTCAGTAATCTTTCTTTCTTTCTTTCTTTACTTTCAAAACTTTCTTTTCTAACTTTTCCTTTCCTTACCTAATACCAAGTTTTTTCTTTTTTCTTTCCATTTTTTCAATACACTTTTCTTTCTTTCTTTCTTTCTTTCTTTCTTTCTTTCTTTCTTTCTTTCTTTCTTTCTTTTCAAAACTTTCTTTTCTAACTTTTCCTTTCATTACCTCATACCAAGTTTTTTCTTTTTTCTTTCCATTTTTTCAATACACTTTTCTTTCTTTCTTTCTTTCTTTCTTTCTTTCTTTCTTTCTTTCTTTCTTTCTTTTCAAAACTTTCTTTTCTAACTTTTCCTTTCATTACCTCATACCAAGTTTTTTCTTTTTTCTTTCCATTTTTTCAATACACTTTTCTTTCTTTCTTTCTTTCTTTCTTTCTTTCTTTCTTTCTTTCTTTCTTTAAAACGTATTTATTTCTACACTTTTCATTGGCTTTCTTTTATCCTCTCTTTCTGTTTTTTATGACCCTCCCACCCGGTCTATTCTTTCAGTTCACTGACCCAATCTTGGCTTAACTCTTTCACATCAATTGGCTCAAATTACTGTTTGTTATTGTGTCCGCCTCCGAGCGTCTGCTTTTTTTGTCTTCTGTCACTCAAACAGATTCTTTTTGCGCGCTTTTCTACTTAACAATAAAAGATCTTCCCTGAAGGCATTTATGAACAATTTCCGAGCCAACAGTCTGTCAAAACGTAGTTTGTTTTTATTACGTCTTCTTCATTATTTGCCCATCTTATATTCTTTGTCCATCTTCACAAAAAAGGAAAAAAAAAGTCCTGCTCTCGTGGCTCGAATGGTAAAGATGCTGTATCTATTAATAAGTTTGTTTCTAGTTCAAACCATACGTGAGGGTGGTTAATGTGCTGGACTGCAAAGTCATAGTAAGCGAGTTCGAACTCCATTAGTGTTATCACGTTCCCTTTCAGAGTGATAACATTGGAAAATGTATGAAACCTTTATCCACCCCCAGCTATGGGTTAAATTGTACCACTAATGTACTTCAACAAACCTCGAAGGATGATATGTCATTAAACAATGAAATCACACACACACACACACACACACACAC
>OY757940.1:47298770-47373770 GCA_963585895.1 Sepioteuthis lessoniana | reverse complement strand
GGAGGAATCAAGGATCATTTTTGAGTCTTTGGAATGATTCGACCTGGGATTGAACCCCGGTCTCCCGGACCATTGGTGAACACTAATTATTATGCTAATATATATATATATATATATATATATATATATATATATAGAGAGAGAGAGAGAGAGAGAGAGAGACAGAGACAGAGACAGAGAGAAAGGGAATAGAGAGATTATGAACAAACTGAGATGAAGAGATAGTTTGAGATAGATGGAAGGATTAATAATTAGATAGCCGGATATGAATACACTGAGATGAATATAAAGAGAAACTGAATCAGATAGATAGATAGATAGATAGATATGAAAAGAATTAGATAGATAGATAGATATGAAAAGATAGATAGATAGATAGATATGAAAAGAATTAGATAGATAGATAGATAGATAGATATGAAAAGATAGATAGATAGATAGATAGATATGAAAAGAATTAGATAGATAGATAGATAGATAGATAGATAGATATGAAAAGATAGATAGATATGAAAAGAATTAGATAGATAGATAGATAGATAGATAGATATGAAAAGATAGATAGATAGATATGAAAAGAATTAGATTGATAGATAGATAGATATGAAAAGATAGATAGATAGATAGATACGAAAAGAATTAGATAGGTAGATAGATAGATAGATATGAAAAGATAGATAGATAGATAGATATGAAAAGAATTAGATAGATATATAGATAGATATGAAAAGATAGATAGATATGAAAAGAATTAGATAGATAGATAGATAGATAGATAGAGAGAGATTTTTCACGAGTTGAATTAGTAATTGATCAAGAGAGTTAAATTGCAATTTGTGTAGTTAAGATGGCTAGCATTTCTCAAGAGATGATGCTGATCATCATCATCATCATCATCATATATATATATATATATATATATATATATATATATATATATATATATATATATATATAGTGGGGGCATTTTTCTTTAAAACAAATATCATTCATTTAAAAACTAAAAGCATGTAATTAAGATCTGAACTGGCTGTGTCAACACTTGCGAATAAAATAATTCTCACTACAAATACCATTGATTTAATAAGAATAAAAAACACCATTCATTAATGTTCAATGCAAAATATAGCAGAGCCAATATAAAACTTATATCAATTAGAAGTTAGATTAATAAAATCACCCAACTCAGAACTCAAAATTTCTGGAAAAAATTGACGTTTAAACGTTGTTAATAAATACCGTATACTCTCAAGTATCACCCCGGCACTATTTGTTGACTTTTGGGTCAGGGAATCTTAGAATTACCAGTTGGCCTCGGACTAGGCTTGGATAAATACTTACACACATATTTTGTATCTCACATATGATGTGACCCCCAATAAGTTAAAATGTTGGTCTCAAAATGTCATTAGATACGCGGGTATTTTGGGCAGATGATTTTATTTAGATTATTAATACCAACTGGTTTTGATCAAAGGCTATTATCAATGAGAGAGAGAGAGAGAGAGAGAGAGAGAGAGAGAGAGAGAGAGAGAGAGAGAGAGAGAGAGAGAGAGAGAGAATGTATCAATAGTTTCGGAGTCTGACACATTATAAAATATACCAGGATTCTATAATTTCTTGGGAACATTATACAATGAAAACGGGTATTACAAGGTATTATTTTTGATCAAAGTCTACAGCATTTAAACTCCCTAACCAAAGAAAAATTGTATCAATAAGCAAATGGACTGTAGAGAAAATCAATGTTTCATATTCTTTTTAATCGCTTGAGGTGTACTTATTTATCAGTTATATATATGTGAGTTTTCTTATATAAACCGAAAAAGGAATATATAACAATAGCCATAAATCGAGCACCCCCGGAGATTTATAAGAAATCCTTCATATATTCTATACATGAACAATTCATACTTATAATCTTCGGAGGCCGACTATATATATATATATATATATATATATATATATATATATAAAGTAAGTTGGTCGACCATAGTCGAGATCGACTCGAAGGCTTCCTTTTCAATTGTAACTATACCGAGGTGCAGAAGAGGGCGCCACTCTTTTCCTTATTACCTTATAATACTGTGTGTTAATCATGGAGGCATCAAGTATATATATATATATATATATATATATATATATATATATATATATAATAGTTTATCATGGAGTAAGCCCAAATCATCAGACAGGAAAATCTCGTTGTCGCAATATATATATATATATATATATATAGTTTTCAAATTGCTTCATTGATATCTAAAAGTTTCATCAAAATTTTTCAACTGATAAGAAAGCAATTTTTTTCGGTTTCATTCCGCTATACTGGTCATTATTTGAGCAATGCTAATCCCTACTAATAGGCCATATTAAAGAAAGAGGAAGAGAGACAAAAATATTGAGTGAAAAGAAAAAGAAAGAGAAGTAGGGTTAGATAGATAGATAGATAGATAGAGAGAGAGAGAGAGAGAGAAAGAAGAAAGAGAGATATATAAAGAAAAAATATGCGTAGGAAGAAAAGGGTTCCAAAAAACACAAAGAGAGACGTGAGAAAAAAAAAAAAAAGGAGGAAAAGAGAAAAGAAGGATAAAGAAGGAAAAGCTATGGTATAAAAAGGCATGAAAAGGCACGAAAAAAAAAATCATCTACGTGATAAAAGGAAAGGGGAAGATTTCGTGTTGCCATTCTAAGTATAAAAAAAGGAAAGCGAAGAAATAGAATAGAAGAAAAAATGTTATGGAAAAATAGAGAAATGGCCAAAGAGAACCTCATGGTATATATATATATATATATATATATATATATATATATATATATATATATGTATTCATATATATGTAAATATTTGTATATATATATATATATATATATATAAATATATGTATGTATATATAAATGTATATATATATTTAACCTGGCCATCGGCCTAGAGTTAGAGTGTTCGTCAATGGACTTGGAGACCAGGTTCAATCCCAGACTGAGTCATCCTAAAGACTCAAAAGATATTACTTGATGCGACCTTGCTTATAAGGTATGAATCAAGGGTAAAGTGAAGCAATCCAAGGTAAAGTGTAGCGCCTTCCTCAGTACTTCGGTGTAGTAGCTATTGAAAAAGAAGCCATCGGGTCGCCGTAGACTACGGTCGCCAAGTTTACTTTACTTACTTCATATATATATTCATGTATATATACATATATATGTATGTACATAAATATATACATATATATATGTATATATACATATATACATATATATATATATACACATATATATTCATGTATATATATATATATACATGCATCTATATGTATACTTGTATACATATATATATATATATATATATATGTACTTATATATATACTTATGTATAAATATGAATGTATATATATGTCTCTCTCTCTCTCTCTCTATATATATATATATATATGTTGTTTGTTACATATAAAGAGTGCTCAATATCGGTGATAGAGCATTTATGTCTAAGCTTAGACACTGGAAAATTCATATCTTACACAAACACGCGCACGCGTACGATCACACATGTATACATACATGCGCACGCGCACATAAATACACACATAAATTGATATGAATACATACATAGATATATATATAAGTTATGTAAGCGGAGATATAGAGTCATTGGCGCTCGGTGATTACTTATTTTTCTATTCTATCACCGACATCAAGCGCTGTTTATTTGTAAATCTATCTATCTATCTATCTATCTATCTATCTATCTCATTAAACCTTGATAAAAGAAACAAAAGAAAGGTGTATGGAAACAGAGGGGACATACTGATGCATAAAAAATGATAGAGAATAACGATTATAATGAAGAAGGTGAAGCTGAATTTAAAAAAAAGGGTGTGATGTTGAGCAGAGGGAGGTAATGAATTAAACGACTTGGAAAGGGGAGGTAATAAATGAAGGTGTAGTAGTGGGAGATCGGCCATGACAGAAATTTTTTATTTATTTTTGACATTGCATTGTCAATAAAATATCAAATGTCTGTCTTTTTCTCCCTCGAGCCTTCATTTGATTCCTGTTCTGATTTTGCCTTCACGAAGACAAATCGATTTCATTTCTCACCTGTGACCCACATAACTTTGTGTTTACCTTCACATTGTCTCACAAATAAGAAGAAATGGGAAGGGGCGTTTTTGGGAATTCTCCAGACCCTTCCAAACATTCTCTCAGCGTTCTTTGCTCATTCTCTTTTTATTCTTATTTTGTATTGTGTTTTTCTTTCGCATCTATACTCACCCTTTGTGTCTTGTTACATTAAAATATTTTATATTAATCTTTTCTATTTTTATCTTTCTTTCTTTCTTTCTTTCTTTCTTTATATATATGTATATATATCCGTAATATCCAATCCCGAAGACAATGGGTGTGGATTATTCGCGTATAGAATATATATATATATATATATATATAACGCTTATAAGGAAATAATAAGTTGACGACCTTAGTCGAGGGCGACCAGAAGGCTCCCTTTTCAATAGCTACTACACCGAGGTGTAGGGGAGGGCGCTACTCCTTTCCCTGGATTTCTCCACTTTACCCTTGATACGTACCTTACATTGCTGAGTGTTAAGTAAGGAGGTATCAAGTACCATTTTTAAAGTCTTTGGTATGACGCGACCTGGGATTGAACCCAGGTTTCCCGGACCATTGGCGAACACTCTAATAAATTACAACTATTAGTATTTGAGACACTCTATGTTACTAAGGTACAAGCAAAAGGGATTTTATAATCTTCTTTTATTCAACCCCATCGATTTTACTACAACCAAGCCGCACTTTGTCAAAAGTTCGAAGTTTAGAGGTCTAGTCGAAGTGGAATCAACCTATTGGGGGGGGGTAGTCAAATTATTCAACATGCAAAATAAACTGATGGATGTTCACCAAACAGACATCAGCAAAATACTGCGGTATTTGTTGCTCGCCCCACCTAACGGGCAAGTGTGGCACAAAGCCTTTTTTAGGTGGGTCCGGGCGAGAGCCGTAGTCCACACGCGCCCGGTATTTCCCCAAAATCCCTACGGCCCCGTCGGCATTCCCCTTATTAGGGGCGCTTCAGGCGCCGGGCGATCACCCCCCCGAAGGGGGTAATAGCCTGGAGGGAAGGCCCCCTGAGGCCGAAGGAAATTATCCAGCTGCCGAGACACACCCAGCCAGATTCGCCCCGCAGCCAGCACGGCCGGCCGAAATGTGACCCGACAACTGAATCAGCAAAATACTGCGGTATTTGTTGCGCACCCCACCTAACGAGCAAGTGTGGCACAAGGCTTTTTTTGGTGGGTCCGTTCGCAGGGCCGTAGCCCACACGCGCCCGGCATTTCCCAAATATGCCTCAGGTGCCGGGCGATTAACCCAACCTCCCCGAAGGGAGTAAAAGCCTGGGTGGAAGGACCCCTGAGGCCGAAGGAAATTATCCAGCTGCCAAGACATACTCGGCCGGATCTGTGCCGCAGTAAACACAGCCGACCGAAGTGCGACCCGACAACTGAATCAGAAAAATACTGCGGTATTTGATGCACGCCCCACCTTACGGGCATGTATGGCACAAGGCCTTTTTTGGGTGGGACCGGGTGCAGGGCCGTAGCCCACACGCGCCCGGAGTTTGCCAAAAATGCCCTCGGCCCCGTCGGCATTCCCATTGATAGGGGCGCCTCAGGCGCCGGACAATGAACCCAACCCCCCTCGAAAGGGGGTAAAAGCCTGGGGGGAAGGCCCCCTGAGGCCGAAGGAAATTATCCAACTGCCAAGACGCACCTGGCTGGATCTGTGCCGCAGTAAACACAGCCGACCGAAGTGCGACCCGACAACTGAATCAGCAAAATACTGCAGTATTTGTTGACCGCCCCACCCAACGGGCAAGTGTGGCACAAGGCCTTTTTTATGGTGGGTCCGGGCGCAGGGCCGTAGCCCACACGCGCCTGGCATTTGCCAAAAATGCCTACGGCCCCGTCGGCATTCCCCTGATTAGGGGCGCTTCAGGCGCCGGGCGATTAACCCAACACTCCCGAAGGAGGTAAAAGCCTGGGGGGAAGGCCCCCTGAGGCCGAAGGAAATTATCCAACTGCCAAGACGCACCTTGCCGGATCTGTGCCGCAGTAAACACAGCCGACGAAGCGCGACCTGACAATTGAATCAGCAAAATATTGCGGTATTTGATGCACGCCCCACCTTACGGGCATGTATGGCACAAGGCTCTTTTTTGGGTGGGACCGGGCACAGGGCCGTAGCCCACACGCGCCCAGAGTTTGCCAAAAATGCCCTCGGCCCCGTCGGCATTCCCATTGATAGGGGCGCCTCAGGCGCCGGGCAATGAACCCAACCCCCCTCGAAAGGGGGTAAAAGCCTGGGGGGAAGGCCCCCTGAGGCCGAAGGAAATTATCCAACTGCCAAGACGCACCTGGCTGGATCTGTGCCGCAGTAAACACAGCCGACCGAAGTGCGACCCGACAACTGAATCAGCAAAATACTGCAGTATTTGTTGACCGCCCCACCCAACGTGCAAGTGTGGCACAAGGCCTTTTTTATGGTGAATTGAATCAGCAAAATACTGCGGTCTTCCACTTCAAACTTAGTCTCTTTTATATTCATCAAATCTCGCCACTTCACGGAGGCTTATCTCGTTCTCCTCCATAAAACAAGTCACACCTCTAGCGTCCTTTTCTTCTTCTGGTTTCCACGTGCCGGTAGCAGAGAGAGCACACCTGTTTCTTCGAGGTAAGATTGTTCGTAGCATTACTACTACAAAAAACTAAAAGAAGGCCGTTTACACCCCTCAAGGTAAACGGTTTTTCACCTCTGCCCTTTGTAGTCAAAAACCTTTACTCATTCCTCGCTACTGTTTGTTGTCACGGTGTTTTTCTGAAAGAGACGTGACCGAAAATCTCATATTGTATGCTCTCTTTAAAGCTATTTTAAAATTCTGTTGGTACGTTAGAATTTTCATTAATGATTTTTGATCACTGAGAGAACAGTTTTTTTTTTTTGCTAAGCTTATTTGTATCTGGCTGAAGGCCAATCAAAATGGGCCAATAATTGATTATAACAGTTACTCCATGAGCATATTAATCTAGGACAGGGCTTCTCAAACTTTTTATTTGATGCTCCCTTGTAACTAAATTGGATTTTTTTTTGTAAAGTGGTAAATATATTCTTTTTAGTTTCCCCGCGTGAGTTCGAATCTCATTTTTGTTGCCTCTTTTGTAACGCTCACATGTACACAAAAAGAAAAGAAAATAATAGAAAGACAACTTAATAAAAGGATAAGTATTTCATTCAACCGTAATAACACATTAAAAACAACAAAAGAAAAACAAACAAAAGAGAGTTATTATCCGTACACTGTCGGCCAAGATATTACAGTAAAGTCTTTCTCGCTGAAGTCCGTCCGACTACAATACAGCGACTACTGTCCACCGACTAACGTCCCATACTAATTGTCCTTTCGACTGACGTTCCACACTAATTAACACATAACCTCTATTTAAATTATCCAGAGGCCCGCCACTTCCATTCCCTGGCGATCAGTATTTAATCGTCAGTGTCTCACTTTATTCCCATATGACAATTTCCATTCACCCAAAAATAAATTGACTGAAAATCAAACATAAGCAAATTATTCATCTACGTTTAATAGAATTTAGAAGACAAAAGAATCGATTTAGTTTAGATTGATTCAGTTTTTTTTAATGGTATATCAACGGTTGTTGTACTATTTAACCCATGTCTAGATAAGATAATTCACACCTTTCCGAAGGGTATTAGTCCGAAAATGAATGTAGTTGCGTGACCGAAGTTCGAACTCACTTATGATGTCACAGTACAACACGTTAGCCACGGAGACTCCCTCCCTAAAGAATCATTAACGTATAAATGCAAACATAACCTTTAATTTTTGAATTGTTTTTTTTTTTAAAGATGGGTTTAGTGGGCACTGAGGAGATCACATACACACACACACACACATATGCATGTATATATATATATATGCATGTATATATATTTGAATATATATAAACATATGTATATATATGTAACCGGCCAATTGATATAATGGTTAGAGTATTCGCCAATGTTCCGGGAGATCGGGGTTGAATCCAAGGTCGAGTCAGACCAAACATCTCAAAAAAAGGTGCTTGATGCCTACTTGCTTAACTCTCGACATTATAAGGTACCTATCAAGGGTAAAGTGGAGCAATCCAGAGAAATAAGTCGTGCCATCACCTACACTTCGGTGTAGTAGCTGTTGAAAAGAGAACCTTCGGGCCACCCTTAACTACGGTCGTCTAATAAGGTTTAATAGAATTTAAATATGACAATCGGAGTTTCACCAACAGATACAGTTTAGAGTTGTACTCAGGATACCTATTTTAGTGGGTGGGGGTCATACTCCTTTGCAGAATGTAAGTTAGCGACCATAGTCGAGGGTGACCCGAAGGCTCCCTTTTCGATAGCTACTACACCAAGGTGTAGGGGAGGGCGCTACTCCATTCCCAGGATTGCTCCACTTTACCCTTGAACCGTACCTTATAATGCTGAGTGTTAAGCAAGGTGGTATCAAGTTCCATTTTTAAAGTCTTTGGTATGACTCGACTTGGGATTGAACCCAGGTCTCCCGGGCCATTGGCGAACACTCTAACCGCTGGGCCAATACTGTCAGTATATTTTAAGATCTTTCTTTTTCCTTTCTCCTTAAATCTTATTTTGAATTGATTTTGAAATTAAATGCTGAAAAGAGCAAGGTTTGTGAGTTTGAACAACAAATCACCACATTCTGTGTTTAAAGTGCTTCTTTGCTTTGTAAATATTGCACATGGCTGAACTTCGATTCCATCACGTACGAACTTGAAAAAAAAATTAGTACAACGAGCGGAACAGTTGCACAGCTATGGGGAGTGTCCTTGTGGTGTAATAGTTAAAGCACTGGACTGCAGAATCGTAGTAAGCGAGTTCGTACTCCATTCACGCTGTTACACTCACTTTCAGACAAATACCCTTGGGAAAGGCATGAACCCCCTTATCCTCACAGCTAGATAGCGTCATTGCTGTTCTTCTTGACCGATGGCTTTGGTATTAAATAACTCACGAAGGTTGATATGCCATAAGGTACGTATCAAGGGTAAAGTGGTGCAATGCAGCGAAATGAGTAGCGCCCTCCCCTACACCTCGGTGTAGTAGCTATTAAAAAGGGAGCCTTCTGGTCGTCAACTTTACTTTTACTTTACTTATTTCAAGAGGTTTGGGAATAACGTTCACTGTACGTATATATATATATATATATATACATTTCTAAAGAGTTGTTTTTTGCTCACAGTCTTATCGAATAGGAATGAGGATAGGGGAGTGCCCGTAGTGTAGTGGTTAACATACTGAACTACGACATCATAGTAAGCGAGTTAGATCTACAATCGCGCCATTACGTCTATTTTCGGACTACTACTTCTGGGAAAGGTATGAAAACTCTTATCCCCCCCCAGCTATGGGTTAAATTAGTGGTTGCCAACCGTTTTGGGCTATACCTCACTTTGGTACTTTTAAAATTCTGATGCCCCCGCTGTAATTTTTAAATTTTGCATATTCAAAATTTTACTGCAATTCACATGAAGAAAGCTTAAAAGGCCATTAATTTGGTCTCCAAACAAGCTCTACTAAAATATTGCATTCCACACCAAAATCTTACCATGCCCCACCGGTCGGGCTTGCGTCCCAAGTTGGTAATTCCTGAGTTATTCTTCAACAGGGATGACTTTGGCATTAAATAAACCACAAAAGTTGATGTGCTATTAAACAAAGAAGTCAAACCGAATATTTTAAACAGATCTATTTGATCCATAGAAGGACCCAAACAGGTACTACCACTCCGGGCCAGAGTGGACCTGGGAGTATTAGCAATGAAGGGGAATTCTACATTTTCCAGATCTCAAAAACTGGAGCCTCCCTCACCATCAGATGCGATTCAGTGTCGTACCCAGGATGCTTATTTTAGGTGAGGGTCATACCTCTCTGCAGGGAGTACAGTCAACATATAGTAAGCCTTACTGACAGGGAGGACGATGTAACTAGTGACTTTGGAATATCAGTAACAGAGTCCTAATACGTGATATGCAACCTTCAGGGAAATACCGACGGATCTAAGGCATTTTTGACACTAACGAATCATACGCGTGAGAGTTACTTGCAAAACACATTGTGTTAAACCGAGTTTTAATGAAGAGGGAAAGTAAATCATAATCTAATAAACTAGTTTAATCTGAACAACAGCGGGTAACCCTGCTTGCAGATGAATTCGCAGATCTATTTTAGGTTGATATACCATTAAACAAAGAAGCCAAACCTAGATCTATTTTACACATAGCTGGAACCCTAACAGGTACTAACACTCAGGGCCAGAGTAGACCTAGGGAATTATGACAGCGACCGAGTAAACTCCATCTCTTCAGAGCTCCAGAACTGAATTTTACTTACCGGATGTACTTTAGGGTCATACCCGAAATCACCCACTTTTTTTTAGGAAGAAGTATCTTACCCCCTTTCGAGGATACAGTCGATATATTCTAAGTC
This sequence comes from Sepioteuthis lessoniana, assembly GCA_963585895.1. Taxonomy (NCBI): domain Eukaryota; kingdom Metazoa; phylum Mollusca; class Cephalopoda; order Myopsida; family Loliginidae; genus Sepioteuthis; species Sepioteuthis lessoniana. The sequence goes on along the minus strand of OY757940.1, from coordinate 47,363,183 downwards.
CCATCGATTTTTGGACCAGTTTCTTTCCTTTACTATCATTCTTAAACCGTTTCTACTGCTGTATCCCCAGCCTCGTTTATGCCTGAATTTTAACTGTGTAAACAAAATCTGTTAATTTGAAATGAAACTGTTTTTTGACATTGAAACTGTACTTACACTAAACTAAATTCCTTAATATAGAACTGTTTTGATATTTAAACTGTGTCCTTATGCTAAACTGAATTGTTTGAAATAGAACTGATTATTTGTATAAAATGGATTTGGCATTAAATGACCTACAAAGGTTGATATGTCATAAACACCAACCAACCAACCAACCAACTGCCTGAATTTCTGAGACAAGGTGTTGTTAATACTATACATTTATTTTTAGAAGGAAAATAATTAGATGAGGGAAACAGAAGAAGGTGAAGAAAAAAATATAAAAGAAGAAGAAGAAGAAGAAGAAGAAGAAGATGTATTTTGAGCTCTATCAATAAGTCACTTAAACCATTACAATAAACCACCTTGTGTTAAACTTTGCTTTAACGGTGAGGTTAGGTAAATAATGATAATTCTCTAATCAGCAAGTTCAACCTTGGCAACGGTAGGTAACCTTGCTTGTAAATAAATTCACAAAGTTCTGTGAAACAGCTTTGTAAGATGAGAAGCAGGAAGAGCCGATGGTAATGTCTGCTTCAAGGACGTTTGCCACGAGGCGAGGAACGCAACGCACATAAAAAAAAAAAAACTTAATGACTTTTTAGATTATTTCTCGAACGCAAAGTTGGTAGCTATCGGCGAATTACAAATCCGTAAAACACAAAAGAGTTTGTTAGTACAACCTGGGGTTTCTTTATTTCTTCGGAGAACAGTAGGGGGGGGGGCGTCCCCGTGGCCTAATGGCTAACGTGCTGGACTGCAATATCGTTGTAAGCGAGTTCGAACTGTAGTCACTCTTTTACGTTCACTTTCCGACTAATACCCTTGAGAAAGGTAGGAACCTCCTTATCTCTCCCCACTCCAGCTATAGGTTAAATAGTACCACTTCTATTCTTCTATAAGGATAGCTTTGGCATTAAATAACCCATGAAGTTAGATAGGCCATTAAACAATGAAACCAAAACGAAATATCCTTTTTTTTAAAAAATTTTTATTTTTTTTTTTTTGTGTGGTGACTTTAAAGATGTCGACGATTCTGTTTACAGAACACTTTAGGCCAAACTAGACAACTGACGAACCAGTGGAGGTTATTCTTGAAACAGCGGTCCGTGATGATATTTATGCGTCTGTTTAGGAAGGAACGACGGATATTTATTAGCATTTCATATTTAATCTTCGTTGTAATTTAGAATGAGAATTTAGATGATTATAAAATGATATTCATTGTGCATTCAGTCCCCACAAATTAAAAATTCGATCAGAAATTGATATATAATCTAATTTAGCGGTATTTTCAGTATATTGCTAAAACTTGCGTTTTTGCTGGCTTAAAATAACACACACACACACACACACACACACACACACACACACACACACACACACATATATATATATATATATATATATATAAAACTAAAACGTTTCATTTTAAGATTGTACTTTTTTTTTCCAAATTCATGAAACTTTTAGTTATGAAGCTGACATGAGAAGATTAGAAAATTCATTTTGGGTTTTATCTTGCTCTACAAGATAGTATTGGAGCACTTTTTTGATTTTAGAAAAACGCTTTTATAAAGATTTGTGCCTTCACTATATATATATATATATATATATATATATATATATATATGAGATTGTTCGGTAAATAATTGCGTTTTACAAGAGAGGATATATAGAAACAAATGTAAATTAAATTTATTTAAATATTATCATAAAAAATTGTAATCGCCTTCATTTTCAACGACCGCAGCCCCCTTTCCAACCAAGACAAAAAAACAAAAAACAAAACAAAACAAAACAAAACAAAACAAAAAAGCAACAACAAAAAACAGCAAAAACAAAAACAAAAAACAAAAAGATCATGACCATGGGAGGTTCTTTTCATGTCCTCCATCCTTCCCAAATTTAATACCAACAAATTTTCATTTGTTTCAGTCAAGTTGAAGAAACAAGTGAAATCTCTCTCGAAAAGACTCGGACATGGTTACTGAAAGGGAACTTTAAGCGAAAAACTGAATCTATTCAAATAGCAGCACAAAACAACTACATTAAAGCAAAAATTATGACGCAACAAAATAACGAATGTATGTTTAGTAATGACAGATACGAAAGGATTAACCACATATTAAGCGAATACAGCAAATTAGCTCAAAAAGAATACAAGACTACACATGACTGGGTGGGAGAGGTGATCCATTGGGAATTGTGCAAAAAACTGAAATTTGACCATATTGACAAATGGTACATGCACAAATCAGAATCCGTAGAGGAGAATGAGACGCACGAAAGTCTTTGAGATTTTGAGATGCAAACAGATCACCGAATCCCGGCTAGACGACCAGACCTACAGTGAGTTAACAAAAAAAAAAAAAAAAAAAGAATACGCCGAATAGTGGACATTGTCGGTCTGCCGACCACAGAGTGAAAATCAAAGAAAACGAAAAGAGATACAAATACTTAGATCTTGCTAGAGAACTAAAAATGCTATGGAACACAAAGCTAACGGTGATACCAATTGTAATTGGTGCACTTAGAACGATCCCCAAAGGCTTGGTAAGAGGGCTGGAGGAGTTGGAAATCGGAGGACGAGAGGAGATAATCAAAATTACTGCTTTGTTGAGGTTGGCCAGAATACTGAGACAATTCCTGGAGATTTGAAACTTCCTGTCACTCAGACTCTAGCGCAAGACCACCAGTTAACGTTAATGAGAGAAACCCGCCAGAATTAATGTAATAATATCTATCTATCTATCTATCTATCTATCTATCTATCTATCTATCTATCTATCTATCTATCTATCTATCTCCTTCTATTCATTATCTATCTATCTATCTATCTATCTATCTATCTATCTATCTATCTATCTCCTTCTATTCATTATCTATCTATCTATCTATCTATCTATCTATCTATCTCCTTCTATTCATTATCTATCTATCTATCTATCTATCTATCTATCTATCTATCTATCTATCTATCTATCTATCTCCTTCTATTCATTATCTATCTATCTATCTATCTAATTAAAATTTGTTAACTCATATTAACTAATATTACAATGCTCTATACACGAAGCAAATATTTCAATATTTAGATGATAATACATTAAAAAAATTTTTTTTATATATATATTCATATGAATAAAATTAAATCACTCCCGACTCAGAATTTCACGTAATTGATTCTCAGGTGAATATATGTCACGATGTCTGGAGTATATTCCTGATTTAGTTATCAAAACCTCTATAGAATGTACTTAGCAAACCCCTCGTTCCTGGGTAGGATGTGACACAAAGTCAATATTTAAGCAGAGTGCAACTGCTTTGACTTTTCCTTCTCCTAGACTGGTTGTCAATTTAAATGACTGTAGACATGGTTGTATATGCTCCTTGGATGAGTGAGTGAGTGGTTTTATTTGGTGTGTATATATATATATATATATATACCCCAAATAAAACCCCTCATTCACTCATCAGAGGGGCATATACAATCATGTCTACACTTATATATATATATCATACATTCTTTCATCGTAAATGTATTACCCGTGTATATATATGTATATATGCACACACACACACACACACACACACACACACACACACACACACACACAAACACACACACACACACACATATATATATATATATATATACACACATACATACAAATACACACACACACACATATATATGCACACAATATATTTACAAAGCAAAAAGTTATGATATATATATATATATATATATATATATATATATATATATATATTTATAGGTATTATTCGGTCCAGTTAAACCAGAGTTGGGAGTAATTCCTTCAGGACAAGAAAATCATTCAAAAGCTGAACATTTAAATTTTCCAGGTAGAGAGCTCAATGCAATTAATATTACAGAGCAATACTTTCGTTAAAGAAAAAACCAAAGACCGGTTATTTTAGGATTATAAATTTATTTCCATCCTGTTTTGCGTTTCTGATGTAAATCAAAAACACGAAGAAAAATATAACAGGACTTCTTCAGATCCAATGGATAAAATAAAACAGAATAGACACGGGGGTGGGGAGAGAGGAAGAGAGGGGAAGACTTATCTCCTCGTTTTATTAAACTTCCGTTTTTTAATTTATTTACTTATTTATTCTATTTATTTTTCTAATTTTACCGTCGGTTGAAATTATGGTAATTTAACTTTTTTATTTATTTTCTTTTTTTGTTAAGTTCAATAATTAAACTTTTATGTGTTATATTTATATAATAAATTTTTGTAAGGGAAATATTAATACTTCTATTAATTTCGAATTTATTTCCTCAGTTACCTATTTTTTTCTTGTACGTTTCACAATTTATTTCTATGTTTTTTAAGATAATTTGTCTATAGTTTAAATTTAGCCTTATGTCTACATCTTGCTATTAATTCACATCTCTTAGCTAAGAACTTTTCAGGCACTGGAGACGTCATTATTTGTATTTTCTCTTCAAAGCTCAAGCTGCATCTACCGTCAAAATTTTTTTGTTATATTTTTCTACGTGTTTTTGATTTACATCAGAAACGCAAAACAGGATGGAAATAAATTTATAATCCTAAAATAACCGGTCTTTGGTTTTTTCTTTAAAGAAAGTATATATATATATATATATATATATATATATATATATATATATGTATATACACACACACACACACACACACACACATATATATATATCATACATTCTTTCATCGTAAATGTATTACCCGTATATATATAAACACACACACACACGCGCGCACCCACGCGCGCACCCACGCACGCACCCGCGCATATATATATATATATATATATATATATATATATACGCACACAAATACACACACATACACATATATGCACACTATATATTTACAAAGCAAAAAGTCATAGTATATATATATATATATATAAGTGTGTGTACATGTGTAGAGTGTGTCTGTTTGTGTTCGAGTCTTTCTGAGTATGTGACCGTAACTCAGTTAAAATACCACATTATAACGTGACGTTTACTAGAGCAGTGTACTGAAAAATAAGCAATTTTCTGCCAAGTTTGCAATTCCGTTCGCAGTCCAAACCCAACCCTTCACTCAGATCTTGATCATATAAGATGCTGTTCGATTTTTATAAACATTCAAAAAACACATCTTACACGCCAGAAAATGTCGTGTTCTTATTCAAGATCCTCTTAAATACTGTCAAATATTAGCTTAAATCTTATTGCTAAATAACTGCTATGCCTAATAAGTAGACTGTTCGCCAATAGTCCGGGAGATCGGGTTCAATCCCTGGTCGAATCATACCAAAGACTCAAAAATGGTACTTGACGCCGCCTTGCTCAACACTCGGCATTTTAAGGTAAGGATCAAGGGTAAAGTGGAGCAATCTAGGGAATGAATTTGCGCTCTCCCCAATACCTCGGTGTAGTAGCTATTGAAAATGGAGCCTTCGGATCACCATCGACTAAGGTCGCCAACAACTAGATAGATAGATAGATAGATATGAACTGCATCAAAAGTACTAGTATATTTTAATCAGTTGAAAGTTTATAAATAATCTCTGTGTGTTTTCAAACTTATATAATGCTCCTCACATGTAAACAAAAACAGAATTACATGAATAGATATAAGAAGTGTACATATTTTTGGACTATTTCATATTCAGATTTTTGGTTACAGAGTTTCAATGCTGTAGAATATGGTCATAAATAATACTTAATTATATCCGTCTTTATCGGTTGATTTTCCACTGGAAATGATACTGGTATGTTTGGTTTGGAAAAAAATTAATTGTTTATCAAACAATTATTTACAAGCGATAATTAATCAATCAATCTATCTATCTATTGTTATATGTATCTCAATTAGCCCATATCTACTAATCTCAGTGTAGTTAAATTTTAATATAGTCATATCTGAAAGCCGTCGTGTCTATTTCAATAAATCCATATCTATCTATCTATCTATCTATCTATCTATCTATGGGTATCAAAAGCATTTCGTCTTTTATAGGCCTTTACCAAAAAGTAATTATTTGGGTTGGAGTCTATTTTTGTTGGCTATACTGTAGATATGAACAGATATGTGGAGGTGCCTGTGGTGTAATGATTATCGTCGTAGGAATTGGACACGGCGACACGAGTTCAAATCCTGGACGAGACTGATTGCATTTCACGTAGCACTAATACCCTTGGGAAAGGTATGAATCCAATCTCTCTCCCTCCAGCTATGGGTAAATAGTAGGGCAGACTAGGTTCTCCAGCCTTGGTGAGGCAACTAGTCTAGGAGAAGGAAAACTCTGAATTCAAACCTGTTAAACTCCGCTTAAAAATTGACCTTGTGTCATATCGTGCCCGAGCGGAGGGGTTGGGTAAATATCATACTGTAGATATGAACAGAAAGGGATAGATAGATAGATAGATAGAAACATACCGTGATTCCTTTCTTATCTACATTCTCTCTTTGTTTTCAATCTTTAGTATTTACATGCGTAATAAATATGCATGTTTCTGCCTGATAGGCATACATACATATATACGCATGTATATGTACATATATTCTTATATTGATGAAGAAGCCGGCAGGGTCGACAAAGCCGGAGGAACTCTTTTGACATTGAGGTGGAAAATCGTTGCATGATTCGGTTACAGTCTACTTAAAAAAAGACGACTGTAACGAATACGTTTGCTTAGAGGTTTTCAGATCGATAAGGATTAAAAGTAACTGAGATGGCCTGTTTTGAAAATATCAATGGTAAAAAGCAGAAGAAATTGTAGGAGGTAGATTTGGAGAGAAACAGACGATGATATTGCAAGAATGGCGCTGGGTTGAGAAAGTTTGTGCTCCACTCGTTGTTAGAAGAATGAAAAAAAAAATAATAAAGAGGAAAGCTAAGGAAAGAGAAACAGGAAAAAGGGAGGCGGAAGAACAATAAGAACAAGAAAAATAGTAAGGAAAAAAAGGATGAAGAAAAAGTAGAAAGAAAAAACATATTGAACGTTGTTTATCGTCTTTGTTTAAGTGAACACCTTTCTTCCATCTCCTCCTAAAATACAATTTTAAAAAATTCTGTCAGTAATTGGTGAGTTATGATTCGAAAGAGAGAGAGAGAGAGAGAGAGAGATAAATAGTGAAAAAAATTGACTGATAGACGGAGAGAAAAACAAAGAGAGAAAGACAGACAAACAGACAGAAAGGGAAAGAAGGAGCGAGAGAGAGAGAGAGAGAGAGAGAGAGAGAGAGAGAGAGAGAGAGACAGACAGACAGACAGACAGACAGACGGACAGACAGACAAAAAGATAAATAGTGAAAAAATTGACTGATAGACGGAGAGAAAAACAAAGAGAGAAAGACAGACAAACAGACAGAAAGGGAAAGAAGGAGCGAGAGAGTGAGAGAGAGAGAGAGAGAGAGAGAGAGAGAGAGAGAGAGAGGCAGGCAGACATAGAAAGAGAGAGAGAGAGAGAAAGAAGGCCAGAGAGAGAGAGAGAGGGGGTGAGAGAGGCACAAACAGAGAGACAGAGTGACAAAGACAGTGAGAAAAATAGAAAGAGAGAGAGAAAGATCGACACAAAAATAGAGAGAGAGAGAGAGAGAGAGAGAGAGAGAGAGAGAGAGAGAGAGAGAGAGATTCTTAGCGTTCGTCTTCTTTTTCTTCCCTCAAGTTTTGATCCAGTTGGTTGGGGCCGTAGAATAAACCGACTCCATCTCAGCAGAGGAGTAAGATTCCTCCAACGAGTGTCCTGATATGACACTAAATTTGATGAAGCTCCTGTAATGCTGGAGCTTTGGGGAATGCAGAGTACACCTTTATTGCCATCACTCAGGTCCACTTTGGTCCGGAGTGGTAGCACCTTATAAGGTCCTATCTATGGATCAAATAGAATTAAACTGTTTGCTTATGCTAAAATGAATTGTATGAAATAGAACTGCTTTTACGTTTAGCTGTGTGTTAATAAATGAGTGATGTTTAACTGAATTGTTAGTGATACACGGCAATGTTTGGAATCAGTTAACTTAGTTGACTAAACTGAATTGTTTGAAATGAAATTGTTTTTACATTTAGCTATGTGTAAACAACTGAAATGTTTGAAATAGAACTGTTCATATGTATAAAAATGGATTTGGCATTAAATAACCTACAATGGTTGATATGCCATAAAACCAAAATAAACCAAATTCCACACGTTTTTCATCTCCTCATTCTAATACTTTTCATAATCATCTTTCACTCTCTCTTACTCCTCCTCCTTCTCTTCCCTCAGAATATTTGAATTTTTTTCTGATGTATTATAGTTCTAACTATACATTTAGACCGATTTCATTGCCTTTGTCCCAACATTTTCACCATTTTACACACTAACTTCTTTCTCTCTGAATTTCTCAGACAAAATATTGTTACTATTATACATGGATTCAGTGGAACAATTCTTTCGTCATATATATATATATATATATATATATATATATATATATATATATATATAGGATATCTCAATATAAATCATTCAAAACTGTCTCAAAATAGATGTAAGTAAGTAAGTAAAGTTAGCGACCATAGTCGAGGGTGACCCGAAGGCTCCCTTTTCGATAGCTACTACACCAAGGTGTAGGGGAGGGCGCTACTCCATTCCCAGGATTGCTCCACTTTACCCTTGAACCGTACCTTATAATGCTGAGTGTTAAGGATTTATTACTGAGATAAGAAACTAAAAAAAAAAAAGGTTGCATGTCTAGGAAGCTGATATAATAACAATTAAAAAAAATTTATTTGATATCTCTCGCTCAAAGGACGCATTTTTTACTGGACTTGTTCGAAATGACCACCATCGCACTTGTCTCAGTAATAAATCATTATCATATTAATGGTTTAATCCTGGACGAGGCTGATTGTATTTCACATAGCACTAATACCCTTGGGAAAGGTATGAATCCAATAATTCTCCCCCCAGCTATGGGTAAATAGTAGGATAGACTAGGTTCTTTAGCCTTAGTGAGGCAACTAGTCTAGGAGAGGGAAAATTCTGAATTCAAACCTGTTAAACTTCGCTTAAAAATTGACCTTGCGTCATATCCTGCCCGAGCGGAGGGGTTGGTAAATAGGATCATATTAATGGTTTTGCATCTCTTTTAAAACACCCTGTACTTACACACACACACACACACACACACATATATATATATATATATATATATATAAATACATATATATATAGCCCTTTTATGAGTAAAATAGTGGGGCAGATTTAGCACCATAGCTTTGTTAGGGCAACCAGCTTGGGAGATTCAAAATCTGAGGAACGCTGTTCAAATAATCTGTGGAACTCTGATGCACTTAGGCTGGTTCTGCACAAACCTTCACCATTATAAACAATTTACCAGTGTAAGTAACCCAACAGTACAGGGGAATGCTGAATACCCTTTCATTGCCATCGCTCCCAGATCCACTCTGACCCGGAGTGGAAACACATCGCAGGGTCCTATGTATCGGTCAAATACTTCTGCTCAACTGAATTGAAATAGAACTGTTTTGACATTTAAACTGCATACTTATGCTAAATTGAATTATTTGAAATGGAACTGTTTATGTGTATAAAAATGGATTTGGCATTAAACGACCTCCAACGGTTGATATGCCATAAAACCAAACCAAACCAGCAGTTCATATCTTTAACCGAACTATTGGGCCCTCATGTGTCGAGATCAACGGGAAATTTAATCATATATACAGAGTATATTACATAATATATATATATTTATGGTGTCCGATAGTTTTCCGAGACCCTATGGATCTGCGCTGGAATCTCAGTAAGACCTGGGCAAAGTTGTATGGAAGACCAGCAGTTGCCCATGCAGCATACACACACGCACTCTCTCTATCATATGTACACACACATACACTCACACACTCTCTCTCTCTTACACACGCAGAGACACACAGAGACACACATTCTCTCCCCATCTCTCTCTTTCTCACTCTTTCTCTTTCTCTCTGTTTGGTTTTCTCAGTCGTGGTATTGCTGCTATAGTCGAAACTCTCAGACCAGTTTCATCGTTTTACTGTCACCCTCACAACGTTTTCATCGCTGAACCCTCAAGCCTTATTTCTGTCTGAACTTCTCTGACAAAGCATTGTGACTATTATACATTGATTCATTTGGAATAATTTCTTTGTCATTCTTCTAATGGTTTGACTAATGTAGCTTCAGGTCTTGTTTCTGTCTGAATTTCTTAAACAATGTGTAGTTACAATTATACATTGATTTTTCAGAAAGAAAAAAAACAATAATAATAAGAAGAAAGGAGTTGGAGGATGAGAAAGATAAACATAAAAAGCATGAAAGGGAGGAAATGAGAAAAGAGAGATAAAAAAGGAAGCGAATGATAGAAAGAATAGGGAGGAATGAGAAGAGAGAGAAAGAGAAAGAGAGGGAAAGAGAGAGAGAGAGGTGAAAGAAAGTGAAGATAAGGAGAAAGAGAGGAAGAAGAGTATGATGAAGATAAAAAAAGAAAGAAAAATATGACTAAAGAAACAGACGGACAAATAGAAAAATGTGATATTGATAATATTGATAATGACAGCAACAATAAAGAAAAAGAAAGAAAAAATGGAAAAAGAAGAAAGAAAAGAAAAGGAAGACATTAAAACGAAAAAAAAAAAGAAAAGAAAAAACGTAGAAAACAGAAAGAAGGAATGAAAAGAAAAAGGTCAAAACTTAAAGAAAAATATTGGTAAAATTTAAAAGAAATGTATTAATAAACGGAGAAAAAGATAGGAAAATAAAGCGAGTCAGTAAATAGAATAGACTGAAAAAGAAAGAAAAAAATATGCCAAAATGAATGAATATAAAAATAAAGAACACTCACTTTAGTAACGTCAATTAGTTCTTCTCATTTTTCTTCCATTCCACTAATTTGGAAAGACGAGATACGCCATTTTGCCGAGACCCTAGAATAGAAAAATCAGGATAAAAATGGCCTCCAACGTCAGACACGTAGCGCCACCTGTTGTAGGAATGTTACCCAGAGTTACCGCTGGTCCATTAGCCATTTGAGACAATATATGGCGGGTCTCTTCCTGGTTAATGTCTTCCATTCGTGCTCTTAAAACCACATTGATTCAGAAAGGGCGGGAAAAAGAGAACGAATGGAGGAGAAAGAATAAAAGAATATAAGAAAAAAAAATAACAAAGAACAAAAGTACCTGCAAAAGGTAAGAAATGTCGGATGGAAGACAGAATAGAATGATATGTAACGGAATTTATTCAAACGGAAAACGTGAGTGTATTTTTTCTTGCTAAAAATACGAAAGAGGCTCTTGATAAAAATAGTCTCTTGTTTATTTTAATCGAAATTTCATCAGATACAGGAAGCAAATTAACACCGCTTGGTAAAGCAAGTTTTTAACAACAAAACTATTTTACCACATAGTCTTAATCTTAGTAAGGGTAGGTTGTTTGGTTTAATGGCACATCAACCCTTGTAGGTTATTCAATGCCAAGTCCTGCCTTTTTATTTCAATATTTTTTTAAAAGTATGAATTATTCTAACACTAATAATTCAATTTAATATCAACCATCAGTTTTCACACAGTTAAATGGGTAAAAGTATTTCTATATAACTGTAATAGTTCTATATAATAATAATCATTTGTTTGCACACAGTTAAATGGTTACAAGTATTACTCTCTAACAGTAATAATTCTATTTAATATAAAATAACATACAAGGATCGAATTGCCATAAAACACAGCAAACAAACCTATCGAACTAATTATACTATTTGATATTAATAATTTGTTTGCAAAAAGCATCAAATAATAATTCTTTTGTAAATTGTTGAACAGTTCTATTTAACTCATAGATAGGACCTTAACATGTACATCCACTCCGGGTCTGAGTGAACCTGAGAGTAATAGTAATGTAGGGGTATTCCGCTTTTCTCAAAGCTCTGGGACTGAAGCCTCACCATCAGAGGCAGTTTAGTGTCATACCTAGGACACTTGTTGGGAAGGGGCGTCTCCCCTCTGCATTGTTACAGTCGGTTTATTGTACAGCCCTAGTCGACTTGGCTACAATTATAGCGTGATCTTGTGTCATACTAAACTTAATTAACAAACTGTTTGGGGATAGCTTGGCATGTAGTTGCATTTAGCAAGGTAATATTACACATCATTATCACTGAAATCAGTTTGATTCTCACTGAGTGTCCCACAGTTATATGTCAGATTACGCTAATCTCGGGACAAAATTTATATAATAGTTAATAACTTGGATGAATTATCTATCTATCTATCTATCTATCTATCTATCAAAAATGTAAACAAACGGCTGCTGCTGTTACTACATAATACCTTAAAAATTCCCTTAGCCAATCGTGGTACGCTTGTTGGCTGAGCGGTCTGAGACTTAGTCTAACGTAAAGTTGGATGAGTTTCGATACCGGCTTCGAGCGTCCTACGTATCTAGCCACACTGAAGAGTTCTGATAGAACGAAACAGTCTGTCTGTGGATGACAATATATATATATATATATATATATATATATATTTGAATAGAGGAATTGAATTATATTAATTGAATTACCATGATTAGAAAGTCCGGCGAGCATTTCCAGGCGCATGGAAGTGCCCACCGGATTTTCTAGATGTGGTAATTCAATTAATATATATATATATAAAGTAAAACTATTATTTCAGGTTCTTTAGTTCTTCTGTCTTTATTAGTTTCAAGCATTTCCCTTTAAAAAAAAGGGGTAAAAAAATTTAGTTAAAAACACGATCATTACACAGGAATATTTTGGGAGCAATACATCTTTTTGTAATGTTCTTTTTTTTACATGAATTATTGCTTTAAAATTACTCCTGTCAGTTGATTGTGTATTTTTTGTTAAAAAAATAAAACTGCATTAAACTGAATAATTATTTTATTTTATAATTTGCTTGAAGCATTGCACAAAATATTTTATTTCATTGTACTGTATTTATTTGACGGCTATTACAATGCAAAATAATTTGAGAATTAATTTTTTATTTATTGCGGACTTTTTGTTCTCATCTTGGTAGTTTTTGTGTTGTTTCTTCTTTCACAACGTTTCGGCCAAATTTCAGAGGTGAAATTTGGCCGAAACGTAGTGAAAGAAGAAACAAAAACTACCAAGATGAGGACAAAAAGTCCGCAATAAATAAAAAATTAATTCTCCGATTAAGAAGCCTCATCTCAAAATGATTCCAATTAAAGACAAAAGCAAAATGATTGTCAGGGACTTTAAAAAAAAATTAATTCAGTATTGTATGTTAAATTTTTAAGATTTCATTTGAACATACAACATCGAGTTCATTCAAAAAAGTTTTTATTTCGAAATTAATTTAACCCGAATAATTATTTGGCATTGAAATAGCCTTCTAAATAGATGCAATACAATAAAATAAAATAAAAAGTTTTACTTTTTTATACTCTTCATACCGGCATCCGAGCATTTTATTTCATCCAATGTTTTCTCATATCATTTTTTCTACTTTATATTCAAACGAAAATTACCTACAAACAAGCCTTGTATGCCAGGCCACCATAAGATCTAAAGAAAATACAGAAAACATATATAGGCTTTAAAGAGGGCCCTTGAAAATAGAGAAACTACAAACACAAAACATTCAACATCAAGAAATACGAAACAGTACAAAACTTTCTGGACACATTTAAGACCTCTATAACTCAAACCAAATCACCAAAGAAAACAAAACAAAAACCAAAAAAACAACCTGTAAAATTAGAAAAATTGCACCAACTTACAACTCCTCAAAACACTGTAACCTTTGCCTTGAAGAAAAAATAATTTGAATCAACTTCCCAGTACAAAATAGGGTTCGAAATATTCATTAAGTCTAACTTATTCCTGCATATAGGGTATATAGTGTAGATTGAACTAATTTCTCAAGTGAATTTATGAGTTTACTGAAAGTAAAAACAAAAATAACTTTTGATTTATGTTTCTTTCTTTCTTTCTTTCTTTCTTTCTTTCTTTGTCGGTTCATGCCTATTCACCCTTTCTAAAAAAATCTTTTCTCCACTCTCTTTCATATTTTCCTACTATTTTGCCTATTTTCAACCCTCTTTTCCTGCACACCACAGAGAAAAATTAAAGAAAGCGAAAAGAGAGATAAATATCTAGACCTTACTAGAGAACTAAAAAAAAAACAAAACAAAAAACAATCGAACATGGATGTGACGGTCATACCAATTGTAATTGGTGCACTTGGAACAATCCCAATAGGATTGGTAAAGGGATTAGATGACTTAGAAATCAGAGGAGAAGTAGAGACCATCCAGAGTACAGCATTATTAAGATCGGCCAGAATACTGAGTAGAGTCCTGGAGACTGTCTCTCAAACTTCAGCGAAAAACCATCTGCAAATGCTGGTGGGAAAAACAATCAAAGAAGTAAAATAATAATAATATGCACCAAATAGAATCCGTCCTGGACTATTAGACGGGATTTTGAGGTACAAACAGATCACCTAGTCCTGGCCAGACAACCAGACCTAGAGATGATTAACTAAAAAACAAAAACAAAACAAAAAAAAAAAAAACAAAACAAAACACAAAAACAAAAATAATTAAAATCGAACTTGTCGGATTGTGGACTTGGCCGTCCCAGCGAATCGGAGAGTGAAAATCAAAGAAAACGAAAAGAGGGACCTTGCCATAGAACTAAGAATGTTGTGGAACATGGGGTTACGGTGATACCGATTGTTGTTGGTTCGCTTGGAGAAGTTCTCAAAGGCTTGGTAAGAGGACTGTAAGAGTTGGAGATCAGAGGAGGAATCGAGACCATCCAAATTATAGCATTGTTGAGATCGGGCAGAATACTGGGAAGAGTTCTTGCGAGCTGAGAAGATTTGCTGTCACTTACACTCTATGAAAAACCATAAGCGTTAGCTGATGTGAAAAACTTGCAAAGAATCCGTCCAGGAGAATAAGATGCATAAAATTCTCTAGGATCTTGAGATGCAGACGAATCACCTAATCTCGGACAGACGACCAGACTTAGTGATAGTCAACAAAAAAAAAAAAAAAAAAGAAAAAAAAGAAAAAGAAAAAAAAAGATAACCTGTCGAATAGTGGACTCTGCCGTTCTGGTTGACCATAGAGTAAAACTGAAAAAAAGCGAAAAGAGAGATAAATAACTAGACCTTGCTAGAGAACTAAATCATTACAGTCACCAAAGGATTTATGCAGAGAAATAAGAAGACGATTGGAGACCATTCAAACTACAGCATTATTGAGATCGGTCAGAATACTGAAACGAGTCCTCGAGACTTGAAGAGACTTGCTACAAAAAAAAAAAAAAGAATAAAAAAGAGAACTTGTAAGATTGTGGACTTTGGTGTCCCGATTGACCACAGAATAATACTGAAAGAAAATGAAAAGAAGGATAAGTACCTGGTCCTTGACTTGTTATTCTTAGGGTACAAGACTTCAATCTGCAGATCTCAAATCATTCAACGGTATTTCGAAACGTTGACAGATTGACGCGGTGAACTGTTAGACGAAAGCGCATGGGTAGGTTTTCATTGATGATTTGACTCACAATATATACGTCTTCTTCTGATTGATGTAGTCGTCCACTTCTTATATAGAAATCGTCCCGGCTGAGATATCCGAAACGTCACAGCGACTTAAATTGTAGACTAAAAAACAGAATCTGGTTTGGCTGGGTTCAAAGGCATATCAACCATTATATATATATATATATATATATATATATATGTTTAATGGCATATCAGCCCTTGTAGGTTATTTAATGCATACACACACACACACATATATATGTATAGATAGATAAATAGATATATAGCAAACTTAGATCGACGGTTAGTTGGTTGTGTTTAATGGCATATCAACCCTTGAAGGTTATTTCATGCCAGATCTTGTTTACACACACACACACACACACACACACACATATATATATATATATATATATATATATATAATATTTGTATACGTACACTTCGTAGGTAATATCCTTTTTAAACGAGCCAACTCATTTGTTTGCACGCAGTAAAGTTGTTTCATGTTTTTCTATTTAACAGTAACAATTCATTTTAATACCAGTAATTGATTTGCTCAGAGTTTGATTTTATGGCATATCAACCATTGAGGGTTATTTAATACCAAGTCCGGTTTATACATATATATTAGATATATATGATACGTTAACGTAAACCAACAAAATTGAATGGTTCCAATATAGCTGAAAAATCCCTAACGATTCAATTGAACATCTGTCATTTGTTTACAAACAGATAAATTTTTATCATTAAGTGTTTAAGGCCGGAGGACATATCGGCCGAAACGTTGGGGAAATAACAATAAAGATGAAGACAATAGTCCGAAAACCCTTAATGATAAAAATCATCAAGCTTCGTCTCGGAAATTTAGACAACTAAACAGTTAAAAGAACAAACATTTAGCATAAATCAACAAAGTGATGGACGGCCTGATGTATTTTACTTGATGTAAAGCAACGATTGAAAGTACATTCTTTATATCAAAATTAATATATGCGAAAGATAAAGTCATTATGGGGACTATCTATCTATCTATCTATCTATCTAAGTCTCTTGATATCTCTGTATCTATCTGTCTGAGTCTCTTGATATCTATCTATCTATCTATCCTAGCCTGTATATACATATCCCACTGCGCTCCCTATTTCCTGGACTCGTACAATAAATAATCACTGCATTGTGTCCTATATATAGTCTTACTTGCCACTTCGATAAAAGGTATCTACGGGAAAACAAAGTGTCCCCTCTACCAACAGAGCACCTGTTGTCACAATTGCTTTCCTCTCATAACTTTTTTTTTATTGTTCGCAGCGGACGGTTAATTTAAAAAAATGTAAATATCCTCCCAGTGACGCCAGTGGACTTCATTAAATTCAGACCATTATTAAAGGGAAGTCTGGGACAAATTCTGTTCTAACAAACGTTGGTTCTGGGAGGTGGAGGGTGATTAGTTTGTGAGAGGAAACGTTTGTTTGTGTTGTTCATGCTGGTAAGTCTTTTTATCAGAAGTATTATTAAAAAAAAGAACGGACTGAGAATTCTTGTCTTCTCTTTTTGACAATAACCAATTTAGCACGAAATGACCAGTCCACGGAGAGGATCTATCTATCTATCTATCTATCTATCTATCTATCTATCTATCTATCTATCTGTGTAATATAGCGTAATATAGATTTATTTCTTACGAGATATCCCATAAACTCATCCAGTTCTCGTAATAAAAGGCCATGATGGTATAGATACTTTTATTTAGAAAGCAATGATGGATTCTATCACAGAGATAACGTGTACTAATAATATAACACAGATACACACACAGAGACACACACATGTATAAATATACATATATATAAGGAGAATTCTTTACATCTATCTATCTATCTATCTATCTAGATAGATAGATAGCTGTTTAGGTGGAGGAATGGATAGATAGGTTTTACTTAATTGTTTCATATCTGTTTAGTGTATTTTCAAAAATATTTTGTTTTATTCTTTGTTATTTCGACATGGTTTTTAATATTGCTCACACGCACATGCACGCGCGTGCACACACACACACACACACACACACACACACACACACACTCACACATATATATGAACATCATGAGAATCTTATATATATATATATAAGTTGGCTGACCGTAGTCGAGGGTGACCCAAAGGCTCCCTTTTTAATAGCAACTACACCGGCCCCTTGGTATAATGGTCAGTATGTTCGCCAATGTTCAGTCCCAGGTCGAGTCATACCAAAAACTAAAAAAATGGTACTTGATACCTCCTTGCCTAACACTCAGCATTTTATAGCACGGATCAAGAGTAAGGGGAGCAATCCATGGAAAGGAATAGCCGCTTCTCCTACACTTCGGTGCACACACACACACACACATGTATATATATATATATATATATATATTGAGAGAGAGAGAGAGAGAGAGAGAGAGAGAGAGAGAGAGAGAGAGAGCATTGTTTTATTTATTTAACCTTTGATTTATTTGTTCATTTTAAAAACTGTTTTTTAATCATCTTTTTTTGACACGCATGTTTTGGCGTTTATTATGTTTTGGTGTTTAATATTTGATTTATATATTCATAAACGTTGAAAAATTTTACTCATATATATATATATATATATATATATATATATGTATATTTTGGTTGATAGATAAGTAGATAGATAGATAATACATATATAATAGATAGAAAGGGGTAGAATAGAACATGCCAGTAATAATATCCGTCAATAATAATTTACAGATAGACAGACCCTCAGACAGATAGGTAGCTAGATAGATAGATAGCTTGATTGATTTTATCTATTTAATATTTCATCTATTTGTCTAATTTTTGCTTTATTATTATTTTATTTTGGTTGGTATTTCGAAAAGTATCTTTTGCCGTTTATTTATCATTTGATTTATGTGTGTGTTGCTTTTGTTTTTTTCATTTTTTGACTATCATTTATTTGATTGTCCTGCGAATCAATCCCATTGCCTTGTCCCCGAAACTGACCAAATGGCCATCTTTTTCTACTTTTTCAACAATTTCAATCTGTGGTCGGCCATTCTTACAGCTTTTCGCGCGCAAATCCGGTGCTCATCAAATATTAAAATGATAATTTGCCACAGATTATCGCTGTCGCCTCTCGCCTCTCCGCCACCCGAAACATTAAAAAAAATAAACGACAATGACAATAATTCGAAAATGGATCCGTTTGCTAATCCCAAGGAGTCAAATTTCTTTTCGACGCCGAAAAGACATTTTAAAGACATTGTCTTTTGTTTTCTTTTACTGATTATTATTATTATTATTATTATTATTATTATTATTACATTTTTGGATTTTTATACGAAAATATTTCGTCTTTCATCCAAGTTTTTTTCTTTTTTGTTTGTTTGGAGAATGGACTATAACTTTGGTTTTTGGTCTCGGTAAATTCTGTGTCCCTTCCGTTTTAACATCTCAGGGAAGTTTTTTCTTTGTCTCACCTTCTTCATCTTCCCTTCTGTCAATTATTTTCCTTCTTTTTTTTTTTCATTCTTTCATTTGTTCTTTCTTTTTGGATTTCCTTTCTCATATTTCCTCTTCATTTTCTTTCCTTTTTTTATGTTTTTGTTTGACTATATTCATTTAATAAGCTTTGATTCTTTTGGCAGTTACTGGAGTCTCTAAACGGCCACTCATCCAAATACTGACCAGGCTTGACGTTGTTCAACTTCGGTAATGAGACGATGATCGGTGCTTTTAGGCTGATTTGATCAGAAGCGTTTTTGTATATTTATTTATTTTTATTTTTATTTTGCATTTATTCATTTATTTATTTTCTGGTTCGACCAGATTATTGGCAAATTTCATTCTCCTTCAATTATTTTCGTTCATTCATTCGTTCTTTCCCATTTTTTCGCATCTTGTCTTCATTGTCTATTTATTTTCTTCTACCCTTCATTTTTGGCATATCAACCTTTGTAGGTTATTTAATGCCAGATCTTGTTCACACACACACACACACACACACACACACACACACACACACACACACACACACACACACACACACACACACACACTTTGTAGGTAATATCCTTTTTAAACGAGCCAACTCATTTGCTTGTACGCAGTAAAGTTGTTTCAAGTATTTCCATTTAACAGTAACAATTCATTTTAACACCAGTAATTGATTTGCTCAGAGTTTGATTTGGTTTTATGGCATATCAACCATTGAGGGTTATTTAATACCATGTCCGGTTTATACATATATATATTAGATATATATATGATACGTTAACATAAGCCAACAAAATTGAATGGTTCCAATTATAGCTAAAATAACTTACGATTCAATTAAACATCTGTCATTTGTTTACAAACAGATAAATTTTTATCATTAAGGGTTTAAGACCGGAGAACATATCGGCCGAAACGTTGGGGAAATAACAATAAAGATGAAGACAATAGTCCGAAAACCCTTAATGATAAAAATCATCAAGCTTTGTCTCAGAAATTTAGACAACTAAACAGTTAAATGAACAAACGTTTAGCATAAGTCCAGGCTTGACGTTGTTCAACTTCAGTAATGAGACGATGATCGGTGCTTTTAGGCTGATTTGACCAGAAGCGTTTTTGAATATTTATTTATTTTTATTTTTATTTCTATTTTGCATTTATTCATTTATTTATTTTCTGGTTCAACCAGATTATTGGCAAATTTCATTCTCCTTCAATTTTTTTCGTTCATTCATTCGTTCTTTCCCATTTTTTCGCATCTTGTCTTCATTGTCTATTTATTTTCTTCAACCCTTCATTTTTTTCCAACTCCTCTTTTTTATTTGGACATACATTTCCTTCCTTGTTTTCTTCTTTATTTCTATCCTTTTTTCCTTCCTTATTTTTCTTTACTTCAGTCGTCTACTTTCTTTTCTTTCTTTCTTTCTTTGATGATATTCCTATTAGTTTTTGACTATAGTCTGTAGATGTTCCTTTAGTTTTTATGAGATAAAAAAGAGACGGTAATGAGGATACGTGAAATAACTCAGACATGATGTCAATGTCTTTCACTTTTCCAGGTCACCCTTGGGCAAGACAAACCATCTGCTAGTTTTTAATTTTGATGTTAGTTATGGAAATATAAAACTCTCGATGTTTTAAAAGAAAAAATGCAATTGCAAATAAATAAATAAATGAATAAATAAAAAAAATATACAAAAAACAAACATTTATAAATTCATATGACGATTGATCACATGACGTGGTTAGGAGCTATTGAGCCATAAAATCTTTCTTTCTTTCTTTCTTTCTTTCTTGTTATTTTTTTTTCTTCTTTTCATTGATTTTTTCTCATTTTCCTCTATTTTCGCCACTTTTTCATTTTTGTATTTTCTTCTTTTTTTTCTTTATTATTCTTTCTTTTCTCTTTATCTTTCATAAGTTCCTTCTCTTTTTTTTCCTTCATTTCTTTCTCTATTTGTCTTTGATTTTGATTTTCTATCTTTCTTTTTCTCTTTCCTTTCCTTCTTTTCTTATCTTATTCTCTCATTTTTCTGTCTGTCTTTTTTTTTCATTTTCTTCTGTTCTATTCTTTCATTCCTGTCTTTCTTGCGTTTTTTTTCTCTTTATTTCTTCTCTTCTTTCTTTTTTTTTCTTTCATTCGTTATTTTGTTTACCTTCCCTTTCTATGCGTTTTCCTTTTTTCTTTCTCTGCCCCCTTTATTTTTCTTATTCTTTTTCTTCACGTTTCTCATTCTTTCCTTTTATCTGACTATTTTTAAAAATAAATTAGAACTTATTTTGTTTAGTTTTAATTTCATTTTTGCGAGTCTGGGGCATCATTTTCTATTACATCTAGTTGAGCATTACATCACGTTAAGCGACATATATTGGCAAAGCTTAACTTAATTCAGGTTGCCCAGTCGGCTGGGGGTGTAGAATACACCGACTGCACCTCTGTAGAGGAATAAGACCTCCCCCAACCAACGAGTGTCCAGGATATGGCACTAATTAATCTGATGGTGAGGTTCCAGTTATATTTGAGCTTTGGGGAAGGCGGAGTACCCCTTCGTTAGCATCGTTCTCAGGTCCACTCTGGCCCGGATTGCTAGCACCTGATAGAGCTCTATCTATGGGTCAAATAGAACTAAACTGCGTACTTATACTAAACTGAATTACTTGAAATAGGACTGTTTTGATATTTAAACTGCGTACTTATGCAAATCTGAATTGTTTGAAATTGAACTGTTTTTGGTATTGAAACTGTACTTACGCTAAACTGAATTATTTGAATTAGAACTGTTTTGACATTTAGCTGTACGTAGACAAAATCTATACTTATACTAAACTGAATTGTTTGAATTAGAACTGTTTGACTAAACTGAATAGCTTGAAACATAACTGTTTTTAACAATTAAACTGTGAACTCTTGCTAAGCTGAATCGTTTGAAATAGAACTGATTATTTGTATAAAAATGGATTTGGCGTTAAATAACCTACAAAGGTTGATATGTTATAAAACCCAACCAACCAAACCTTAATCCTGACACTTGGCAAAAAGAATGAAGTACCCAAGAATTAAACTGACTAATAATGGTCTGCTAGCCTTGTTCACCTAAAAAGTAGTTGTTAAACTCAATATCAAATTATTACTAATTTGTAAGACTTTTATTCTAAAGAATTCTCGTTTTTCTAAGTCGTCAGAACAACTGCTCCTCTTGGACTCTTTCGAGACGCTCGGAGAAAAATCTAGAAAGACGCTGCGTGCTGTTTTGAAAAACACTGGAAGCATCACTTCTCAAAACAGCTAGTGTATGGACACTTACCACCCATCTCAAAAACCATCCAAGCAAGACAAACAAGACATGCTAGGTACTACTGGATAAGTAAGGATGAAATCATATGTGGTGTTCTCTAATGAATTCCTACATATGGACATTCCAGTGTTGACCGAGCAGCAAAAACTTACATGCATCAACTCTGTGCGGACATAGGATGCCATCAAGAGGAATTGCCATGAGTGACGGTCTATTGGGACGGATTATGAGAGAGAAAGTTAAAGGAATCGGTGCAGTCGGGGTGACTTGACGATGATGGTGATGATATCCTAAAAGTTGATTAAATTGCCATTGTGAAAAAACTCCTAATTTCCTAAAATATTTCTTAAAAAACAAATTTTATTTTGAAGCCATAGATAAGCAAAAACCGATCTATTTAACCCATAGAGGGGCATCTAATAGGCACTATCATTCTGAGACAGACGTTGGGACCAATGACATTGAAGAGATATGCCTTAGTGAAAAGACCTCAGTCAGATGGGGGTAAGAGCTGTAGAATACACCGACTGCATCTCTGCAGCGGGGTAAGACCATTCCCCCAACGAGTGTCCTGAATATACCATCAAATCATCTGATGGTGAGGCTCTAGCCTTGGAAATTTGTGGAATGTGGAGTACCCCTTCATTGCCGTCACTGCCAGGTTCACTTGGAACCGGAGTGGTAGTACCTAATAGCATCCTTTCTAGGAGTCAAATAGAACAAGCTGTGTGCAAACAAATGATTGATGTTAAATTGTGACTGTTATATAGAAATACTTGAAACCATTTAACTGTGTACAAAAAAAAAAAAAAAAACAGCTCAGGCTTATTTAAGAATGTTATCTACAAAAAATATATATTCACTATATATTTATAAGTTAGCGACCATAGTCGAGGGTGACCTGAAGGCTCCCTTTTCGATAGCTACTACACCAAGGTGTAGGGGAGGGCGCTACTCCATTCCCTGGATTGCTCCACTTTACCCTTGAACCGTACCTTATAATGCTGAGTGTTAAGCAAGGTGGTATCAAGTTCCATTTTTAAAGTCTTTGGTATGACTCGACCTGGGATTGAACCCAGGTCTCCCAGGCCATTGGCGAACACTCTAACCGCTGGGCCAAATCATCAATCGATAAAATCAAAGAAAGCGGTTTCAAGCTAACAAAAGAAAGAGGCTGAAGGTACCCAGCCAAAACAATTACCGACACTGACTACGCCGATTATATAGCGCTTCTGGCAAATGCACCTGCACAAGCCGAAACCCTGCTACATAGTCTGGAACGAGCCGCTGCAAGCAACGGCCTCCATGTCAATGTACAAAAGACGGAATATATATGCTTCAATCAAACAGGCGACATCTCCACATTAAACGGTAGCGCTCTGAAACTAGTTGACAATTTCACCTACCTAGGGAGCAGTGTCTCATCAACCGAGACAGACATCGACAAGCGACTAGCAAAGGCATGGACAGCTAACGATTGACTATTGGTCGTATGGAAGTCAGACATGACCGATAAAATGAAACCTAGTTTCTTCCAAGCTGCGGTCGTATCGATACTGCTATATGGATGCACTACATAGACGCTAACAAAACGTACGGAGAAAAAACTTGACAGCAATTACACAAGAATGCTGCGAGCAATACTGAACAAGTCCTGGAGACAGCACCCCACAAAACAGCAGCTGTACGGCCACCTACCACCCGTCACGAACACTATCAAAATTAGACGAACCAAACAAGCGGGACACTGCTGGGGGAGTAGGGACGAGCTCGTAAGTGATGTATCCCTGTGGACCCCTTCACATGGATGATCAAAGGCAAGACATCCAGCTCGAATCTACATACAGCAGCTCTGTGCCGATGCTGGAAGTAACCTTGAGGATCAACCAAAAGCTATGGACCATAGGTAGGGGTGGCGAGGGAGGGTCAGAAATATCCGTGCTGATAGCGCGACATGATGATGATGATATATTTATAAACAGGATTTGGCATTAAATAACCTACAATAGTTGATATGCCATAAAACCAAACCAAACCAAACCAAACCTTTTAAAAGCTTCTTATTCAGGAAGATTAGCGCCCTCCCCTACACCCCGGTGTAGTAGCTATTGAAAAAGGAGCCTTCGGGTTACCCTCGACGAAGAGCGCCAACTTTACTTACTTACTTACTTACTACTTGGTTGACTCTAGAACTGTACTTTTTTGATTGATATAGTCTGTCAGTATCATCTGAATTATTTGATTCAATAGTCAGAGTAACTGTAAAGAATATGAGGTCTGTTATCTTTGAATACCGGGCTTCTAATGTTTAGGCTTGAGATAACTGGTGCGTAACTATCTCGATTTTAGCGGAAAAAAGCAAAGCTTATTCTAGAAAATGATGACTCCCTTAGGTCTTTTTCTAATAAAGGGTAATTCTTAGCAGTTTAGTGTCATGTTAGGGCAGTCTTTTGTGAGGGTTATAACCATTATAATGAGGATACAGTCGGCGTATTCTAACCCCATTGATAGAGCAAGATTTAAATTAAAAGAGCATTTAACTAAATAAGTAATTTAGTTAAATACTCATTCCTGAGAAAAAAAATGGACTGAACCCAAAATGGCAAAAATAATAGCCAAATCTTAAATAGCAAAATATCAATCTTTTAAAGACCTTTTAATAGAACTAGGATTTAGACCTTTTAATAGAACTAGGATTTAGACCTTTTAATAGAACTAGGATTGATTGAGCACTTTAGAGATTTACAATCTGCCATGAGTCTCTGGGAATGGAGAAATATATATGGGCCATCAAAAACTACATACCTGGATTTTGTCAGGCCAACTGCGGAGATTTTGAAATTTACAAGACCCTAAAGGCAGAGAAAATTCCCGTTTCTTTATTAGCAATCCAACGAAAAGGTTAAAACTTTAAAATAATATGGTTGAAAGAAAAGATCTGTTTGGACCGAAGACTTACCCTTCAGGAATTACCACATGGTAAATTTACAGACAGAAAAAAAACGGCCCACAAAAACTGTTAGGCGAATTCTTGGCTCTTTTGATTCTTGTATTCTTGGAGATATCGCTTTGGCTTATTCCTGTAGGTGCCGTCATTTTGTTGTTTTTGTTATTGACGCTTGTGCCTCGAGCCGGTTTGCATTCTCCCATGTGCGAGCTGTGATTGTTTTTTTTTTTAATTGCGTCTCTTTTTTTCTGCTATTTTGTCTGTCTAATCAAAGCAGAGGGGGTGTCCTTGTGGTGTAATGGTTAAAGCGATGGACTGCGGAATCGTAGTTAGCGAGTTCGTACACCAGTCGTGCTATTAGATCCACTTTCGGACAAATACCCTTGGGAAAGGTATTAAACCCCCCTTATCCTCCCAGCTATGGGTTAAATAGTACCACTACTGTTCTTCTTGGAGAATGGCTTTGGCATTAAATAACCTACAAAGGTTGATATGCCATTAAACAAAGAAACCAAACCATCAAAGCAGGCTGTTCTCTATTCCTCTTCCGATAAACTTTTTCTGGTTTGTTTCTATTCAATTTATATCATTCTCTGTCTGGGCTAAAGAAAGAAAAACCTTAGTTACTTTGTGTTTGCTAAACTCAATAAAAATAATCAACGAATGGAAATAGGGAAACACTTCATAATTAGTTACAATGCCATTGTTCGAAGAGCCAGAGTATGAATGTAGTTCACAACTATTTTAAATTAGCAGATCTATTTGACTAACAATTACTACCACTATAGTTCAGAGTGAACCCTAGAATAAAAGCAACGAAGACATGACTCCATATTCGACCGAGTTCAAGAATAGGAGCAACATCATGGTACGAGGAGGTTATCATCAGAACAAATAAACGATCTTAAAATGACAACCAAAGAAATAGAAGCCAATTTCGCAATGAGAAAAATCTCTACGACACAAGAAAGCGCTCGTAGTGTAATGGTTACTATTGTAAGAAATGAATATTGCAACTCGAATTTAAATCTGTTTGCATTCCATATAGCACTGATATGCTTAGGAAAAGAATGAATCTAATTATACTCCCTCCAGAAATGGTTAGATAGTTGATCAGAATGGGTTTTTCAACCTTCGTGTGGCAACCAATCTAAGAGAAAGAAAACTCTGAATTCAAACTAGTTGCACTCAATTTAAAAATCAACTTTGTATCGCATGGTGGCGACTTGTGTAAATTGTGTAAAAAAAGATTGACCTTTTGTCGGATCCGGTGTGTGACTGAGAAGTTGGGTGAATACAGACTGGGTTCTTTAGTTTTTGTTCGATAACCAATCTAAGAGAAAGAAAACTCTGAATTCAAACCAGTTGCACTCAACTTAAAAATCGACTTTGTATCGCATGGTGGCGACTTGTGTAAATACATATTATACAGCAATTATAGAAGTTTTCAATTGAGGTATCTTGAGAGTATGGCCTACTTAAAAGGTTTTGTTGTCTAAGAAGAAACATTTAAATGCACATTTGAAGGGACTCTTTTTAACAGGGTTAAATGTTTTTAGTACTCTTTGATGGGGTTAGAATCAACCTTTTCATAATCTTTCTGGAAGATTATGAAAAGATTTATTTTTTTAGCAGATTTGTTTGGAATAATCAAGATTATAGTTACACGATTATTCCCCTGAAGGATGTCTTCAATGATCTGGTTGGTTAGGTTTAAATATCAAATGCATATCTTCCACAGTTAAATAAGAAAGATACTGTGTTATAGTGAGGAGAGTAGCTTTATCTCAATGTTCAGTTTTCCTGTTTGGATAGTTCTATTTTTTTCCGTCGTTGCTGTTTTCCCCTTTTTCCATTATTAGCTTGATACATTTTTAATATTAAATTCCATTCCTACACTCTAGCTGTATATTCTAATTGTTTGTATAGATATTTCTCGTTATTTTGCAATCTTGGCATATATCTTAATATCATTCACATACATGGGTCTCTTTGGACTTGTGGACCGGCGCCGAGTCCTGCTGTCACACCCAGGGTCTGCCACCTGATTGCACCTGGGGATCACCACACTCTTCAGCACAGCCAGGTACTATTTACCAACCCCTCCGCTCGGGCAGGATATGACACAAGGTCAATTTTTAAGCGGAGTTTAACAGGTTTGAATTCAGAGTTTTCCTTCTCCTAGACTAGTTGCCTAACCAAGGCTGAAGAACCTAGTCTGTCCTACTATTTACCCATGGAGGGAGAATAATTGGATTCATATTAGTGCTATGTGAAATGCAATCAGTCTCGTCCAGGATTTGAACTCGTGTCGCCGTGTCCATTTCCTACGACGATAACGACTACACCACGGGCAGGTACACTTAGGTGTTGACTTCAAGCCGACTTGATGTGAGATGGCATGATGTGGCCCTCACTTGAAATCACACCAAAGACCATAACCGTAGCCGGAAACTTTGTTTTTATCACCCTGGGCACGTTCCTGTTATTCGTGGCAATCCAGATTTGCATTTTGAGGGTGCTGGCAATGGTCCTGTTGTCATAACTTGGATCGGTAGAGAGCATGAGTTGTACAGCGGCGAATCTCCGATCTCGCTCGTTGAACATTGTGTCACATTCAGACATGATAGAAGGCTCTTATCGCTCTTGGAATTTGTACACAACTGGCCAACTAGTAGATGGTCTGCAAAAGAAAAAAAAACAAAACAAAAAAAAAAAACAACAAAAAAACAAAAAAACCGGTTTTCATTAAATGGAAATGGAATAATGTTGTCTTTTCTAGGGCGACAATTTTATCCACCGTGTAATTAAGTAGCATCATTACCATTACAAATTGTAGTGTTGATAGTGAGTCTCCCTGGAAGATATTTCTTTGTATTTTAACTTCCAGGGTTTATCTTTCTGTGGCGAATTCTTCCCTCTCGTTTTCCATTGCTCTGGAGATGAAGTTTTCGACTTATTCTGATATCTTCACCATTTCAGACATTCTATTATCCAAGCTGCAAAAAAGGAAAAATATTGGATTGAAACGTTCAAGCAAGAATAAAAATAAAATATGTAAGCAATTGAATATATCAAAACCTGTTGTTTCAAAGATCTGTAATCCTTATATCATGATATGAGGGTGTTTTTTTTTTGGTGGGAGTAAGCAGGATTGTATTTTCTGCCTGAAAAGTTGAAAAGGAATTCAAAAAGGCACTTGATTGTCTTGGAGTCACTGCCATACATGCAGATAAAAAACAATACTATTTTTTGCAGCGTTCTACAGTATGTCATACTACTGCATGTTTGTGCTTTATTTCACGCTAATGACATTGAGAAAGGTATAAATCTATCTGTTCTCCCCTATGGGTAAATGACAGGGTAGACTAGGTTCTTTAGCTTTTGTTCGATAACCAATCTAAGAGAAGGAAAACTCTGATTGCAAACCAGCTTTATACTGGATGATTTCAAGAAGTTCTTAATCCTTTTTTCTTAAATGCCGGTTTGGTAAAATTTCACAGTCAGTATTTCCCTTTTATATTTTTTTTTTATATTCGTGAGGTTCAAAAGTTCATAATTTTTTACAATAAAAGATATTTTTCTTCGCATCAGGCACGAAAAATATATCATATTAACCCAACCCATCCGCTCGGGCAGGGTATGATACAAGGTCACTCTTTTTAAGCGGAGTTTAACAGGTTTGAATTCAGAGTTATCCTTCTCCTAGACTAGTTACCTCACCAAGGCTGAAGAACACAGTCTGTCCTACTATTTACCCATAGCTGGAGGGAGAATAATTGGATTCATACCTTTCCCAAGGGTATTCGTGCTATGTGAAATGCAATCAGTCTCGTACAAGATTTGAACTCGTGTCGCCGTGTCCATTTCCTGCGACAATAACCATTACACCACGGGCACCCCCAAGAAAACATGAAAAATATATAACCCTATGTATATACTCCCAGTGAAAAATTCACAATGAATCTCCATTTTTCAAATTACCTTTTACAAAATAAAATTGCCCAGTCGGTTGAGGCTGTAGAATACACCGACAGCACCTCTGCAAAGGGGTAAGACCCCCCTACAAATGAGAGTCCTGGATATAACACTAAACACTCTGATGGGGAGGTTTCTGTAATGCTGAAACTTTTGGGAACGCAAGATGCCCCTTTATTGCCATCGCTCCCAGGTCCACTCTGGTCAGGAGTGGTAGCACCTGATAGGGCCCAATCTATGGGTTAAATAGAACTAACTGCATACTTATGCTAAACTGAATAGTTTGAATTAGAACTGTTTGTCTAAACTGAATAGCTTGAAAAAGAATTTTTTTAAAACAATTAAACTGTGTACTTAATTTTAAACTGCGTGCTTATGCTAAACTGAATTGTTTGAAGTGGAACTCTTTTTGACATTGAAACTGTACTTACACTAAACTGAATTGTTTACTATTGAACTGTTTTGACATTTAACTGTGTGTAAAGAAAATCAATACTTATACTAAATTGAATTGTTTTAGAACGGTTTGAATAAACTGAATAGCTTGAAATAGAAATGTTTTTTGACAATTAGACTATCTACTCATGCTAAGCTGAATTGTTTGAAACAGAACTGACTATTTACATAAAAATGGATTTGGCGTTGAATAACCTACAAAAGTTGATATGCCATAAAACCAACCAACCAATCAACCAACCAAAATAAAAATTGAATACACACTTTGAGTAAAATATTTGTTTGAACCAATTAAACACTATTTATTTATGGTGTTCAAAATTAAAATGATTTTCCCTCGGGGAAAATCACATATGGTGAAGAGCCTTCCTGGTCTTAACATAAATTTAAAAAAAGGCTGTCAAACTTATGCAGAAAATGATCTTTATTTTTTTTAAATTAATAACCTCCAGTAATCATTTTAAAATTTCGATATATAAATCCATTAATATGGTTAAAAAAAATGAAAGTCGCTTTTCTTTTGCAATCAATTAAAATAAAACAATTCAAAGTTGAATATTTAATTATAAATTACAAGATGCTTTAAAAGGGATAAATTTCATTAATGACAGACATTGTAAGGGAGATAATCACCCTGACATTATTTTGTACTTAATTTTTCGTGATAATAACTTTTCATTTCTATCACGGAGAGACAAAAATTAAAGCCATACGAATAACCCAAAGGAAAAATACACTCTATCTTAAAAGTTGATAATTTTTTTCGAATGAACATGAACGCAAATCTCCAATCGTAACAAATTTAAAAACTCGATCAATGAAAAGCCTGGACAGTTTCCAAAGTCACAAAACTTCGAAACTTTCTTGGGTAATATCATTATCATCATCATCATCATCATCCTCATCATCATAATCATCATCATCATGTCGTGCTGGTAGCACGGATATCCCTGATCCTCTCTCGCCACTTTTCCCTATCATTCATCGCCTCTGGCAGGTCGTCTGGACTACATCCCGTATCCTCACATAGTTGCTGAATGTATGTTCGGGCTGGTCGTCCTGCTTTTGCCTGGCCATATGTGGGGGTCCATAAGAGTACATCACTTATGAGCTCGTCCCTGCTTCTCCAGCAGTGTCCTGCATGTCTGGTTCGTCTAACTTGGATAGTTTTCGTGATAGGAGGCAGGTGGCCGTATAGTTGGTGTCTTGTGGGGTGTTGCCACCAGGACTTGTTCAATATTGCTCGCAGCATTCTTTGGAGAAGCTAGACATGATCATATACAGACATAAACACATAACCATATACACACATAATCATTTACACACATACACACATAACCATATACACACATACACACATAACCATACACACACATAACCATATACACACATAATCATATAAACACATACACACATAACTAGATACACACATAAACATATACACACATACACACATAACCATATACACACATAATCATATACACACATACACACATAACTATATACACACATAAACATATACACACATACACACATAACCATATACACACATAATCATATACACACATACACACATACACACATGACCATATACACACATAATCATATACACACATACACACATAACCATATACACACACAATCATATACACACATACACACATAACCATATACACACATAACCATATACACACACATAACTATATACACACATAAACATATACACACATACACACGTGACCATATACACACATAATCATATACACACATACACACATAACCATATACACACATAAACATATACACACATACACACATAACTATATTCACACATAATCATATACACACATACACACATAACTATATACACACATAATCATATACACACATACACACATAACTATATTCACACATAATCATATACACACATACACACATAACTATATACACACATAATCATATACACACATACACACATAACTATATTCACACATAATCATATACACACATACACACATAACCATATACACACATAATCATATACACACATGTACACATCACCATATACACATAATCATATACACACATACACACAAAACCATATACACACATAACCATATACACACATACACACATAATCATATACACACATACACACATAATCATATACACGCATACACACATAACTATATACACACATAAACATATACACACATACACACATAACCATATACACACATAATCATATACACACTTACACACATAACCATATACACACATAATCATATACTCACATGTACACATAACTATATACACACATAATCATATACACACATACACACATAACCATATACACACATACACACATAACTTTATACACACATAATTATATACACACATACACACATAACTATATACACACATAAACATATACACACATAGACACATAACCATATACACACATAATCATATACACACATACACACATAACCATATACACACATACACACATAACTATATACACACATAACCATATACACACATGTATACATAACCATATAAACACATAATCATATACACACATGTACACATAACCATATACACACATAATCATATACACACATGCACACATAATCATATACACACATGTACACATTACCATATACACACATAACCATATACACACATACACACATAACCATATACACACATAATCATATACACACTTACACATATAACCATATACACACATAATCATATACTCACATGTACACATAACTATATACACACATAATCATATACACACATACACACATAACCATATACACACATACACACATAACTTTATACACACATAATTATATACACACATACACACATAACTATATACACACATAAACATATACACACATAGACACATAACCATATACACACATAATCATATACACACATACACACATAACCATATACACACATACACACATAACTATATACACACATAACCATATACACACATGTATACTTAACCATATACACACATAATCATATACACACATGTACACATAACCATATACACACATAATCATATACACACATGCACACATAATCATATACACACATGTACACATAACCATATACACACATAACCATATACACACATACACACATAACCATATACACACATAATCATATACACTCATGCACACGTAACTGTATATACACATAACTATATACACACATGACTTTATACACACATAACCACGTATATATACGCACACATAACCCTATACACACATACATATATAACAACATACAGGCATAACCACTTACACTTATAATTGTAAACACACATACACACATATACATATACGCACACAACCATATACTCTTATACAAACCTCCGCTGGTGTAATGGTGCGTTCGAGTCTCACTCGGTGCCCGATTCATACGGCTTTGTGCCACATCTAAGCAAATAGCCTATTAAATAACCAAACCAACAATTACATAGGTGCCTGGGGTGGTGTAATGGTTAGCAAGCTAGACTAGCAAACCTTCACGAGTTAATTTGAGTCTCACTAGGTGACCCATCCATTCGGCCTTGTGCCACATCTTAGCAGAAAGCTTAGTAAATTATGATACAAAAAGGGGACATGGTACATCTCATATGATGTAATGGTTAGCAAACCAGACAAGCACACCTTTGCGAGTGAGTTCGGTGCCCCATTCATACGGTCTTATGCCACATCTATGCAAAAAAGCTTAGTAAATTACTATACTCTCATACACATAAAAGCATACACACTTTACGTTCCTCTTTAATTTAAGGAAAATTCTGCAAATACTTTTTAACTTTCCACCAGAATTGCATATTCATAGATATGAAAAAGAAATATTTTACTAATGAAAATCAAAAATCATCTAAAAGTAGTCAACGATGATCTGTGCAAAAGTCTTGAGTCATCAATGTCTTCCAGTGACAAAACAGAAATAAAGAAACAAAATACTTTGGGAAGTACATTTGACTTAGAAGGAGTGTAAAACATGATAGGGTCTTCAATGATTTATGTGATTTATGTGAAAATCATTTTTTAAAGAATTTTTTTCCCAATAAATACAAACTCTGCTTTGTTTGGAATTGTTTTACCACAAATTATTTTTTAATTTTGCAAAAATATTTGTCTTTAGGATCCAAGGCTTGAACAGAGACCTGTCATCAAATTGTTGGTTGCTCAGAAGTGCAAACTATGTGAAATTTACAGAAGAATGTATGATGTGTAAGGAGAAGCATGTTTAAGAAAAGAAAAAAATACAAATGGGCAAAAGATGGGTTTGCTACAACGAGACTGGTGTTAAAAAGACAGTTCATGGAGTTGAAATAAACTGACGTTCCGGTAACGAAAAAATCCCGGGCGCAGTGGTGTGCAAAGAAAGTGACCCTGACAATCTCATAGGACATGAAAAGGGCCATCACTACTGATTTCCTTGAAAAAGGTGCAACTGTTAAAAGTGCTTCCAATTGCCAACTACTTAAGCAATATTCCCCTAATTTATTGAATGATCATTGTACACTACGGGATGGGCTGGATGATTTACTGGGAATTATGCAACGGCGGGTGATCGGATAACGTAGAATAATAGTATAAATACAAATCGGAAACCTTCCGCGAAAATCTACTTATATAAGTGGATTTTCTCGGAACGGAAGGCTTCTGATTCTTACACACCCATACACACATTCACACACATACAATGCAGTGTAACAGTTTAAATGTCACTAATAGAATTCTTCTCCAATGAATTAACTTCCTACATTGTCCCGATTACAACAAGTCTATCGAGACGTTTAATACTTCATTTATTCGACACAAGTTCCATATCTGAACGCCTCAAAACATATTTGTATCCCTTTTCCAAATACACAAAAATTCTAACTGAAAACATTTCCGTATTGCACAAAGAAAAGCGAAAACAAATAAATACTCTAAATTCTCGAAACATTGTATATAAGATTAACAAAATTTCCTTAAACAAGATTTGTTTCGATTATATCAGCCACATTCTAAAATTCGTATAGCACTTTTTTTTAACCAACAATTCCTCTTGTAAAACTTCATTTCTTCCGAATTTTCCTCCTTTTCTTATTTTTCCTCTTCCTCTTTATATAAATGTATATAACTATTCATTGTTCTTGCCATTTCATTATTCGCTCCAGTTGGAACCGAAAGCACTTGTGAAAAATACAGCGGCGTCCTAAATTTATTCCATCCAGGTGTCAAGCGATACATATTAAGACTTGAACGCATCAAAGATAGAATCGGCTGATACGATGATAGCTCGAGTTGGGACAGAAAGCACTTGAGAAAAATACAGCAGCATCCTAAATTTATTCCATCCAGATGTCAAACGATACATACGAAGACTTGAACGAACTAAAGATAGAATAAGCAGATACGAAATGTCTGTCCAATTTAAGCATGCATGTTATATATATGTATGTGTGTGTGTTTGTACGTACACTTATATATATATATATATATATATATATATATATATATATATATATATATATAGTCATCCACAGACCGATCTGTTTCGTTCTATCAGAACTCCTCAGTGTGGCTAGACATACTAGCTTCCCGTAGCTGGGATCGAAGTATATTTATATACATGCACATTTATATATATATATATATATATAGGATACATGATATATGAGGATAATTCTCACGTGCTGATCAATATCATGAAACTCTGAGTTGTGGGACAGCAATATTTTACCTTTAAATATTCTTTTATTTGCTTTTTTAATGCATTGCGCACCATTTTTGGGTTATACTATTTAATTTCTTTTGTTTTTTTTACGTACAACGGATATACTATATTTTTTACCCGTTCCAACTGAGTCAGATCGGTAGTTTTCTTTTTTTACACACACACACACACACACTCCTTTATTTAGACCCACATATATTTTTTTGGACTTTGTGATGATCTGTACATACCTTTATTGTCCCTGATCTATTTTGCCACAACTTTAGAAGTATGCATAGATTTCTAGTTCATTTAGAAGACAGATTTTCGACCAAGCTTTAACTTCCTTTTGATCGAATGATTGATCGACAGATTTTTACGGCATGTTAACCCAACTGGGATTATCTTATGCCTCGAGGTTAGCGAATCACGGTCATTTTATGTTCGTATTTACATTTTTAGGGTAGTTGTTTCTGAAAATATTGTTTTTTACCAAACGGTCCCGTTGAACACGAATTATTATTTAAACATATTGATTTGATTTACAAATGGCACTCTAATTGGTATAATCATTCTGGATTTGAGTGAACCTGAGGGTAAAATTATGAACTAGTTGCCCACTCTTCCAAGATCTTTGAAACAAGCGCCTCACCATCAGATGCTGTTTTGTGTCATACTCAAGATGCCCCCTTTTTTTAAGGTAGTCTTACGCCCTGAAAGGAAGCCAGCGTATTCTAAGCCCCGTCGATAGAGGTTTTTACGGTTGCTGTCTTAATGTTTCTTCAATATATTCACATAATTTTTCTTCCAAATGTCACCATCTGTTTTGTGAAGTTAGCCAGTCTGTTTTGAAGCAAAGCACCCTCACTATATGACGCTGCCATCTCTATGCTTTGCAGTTGTGAAGATGTTTTGTGGTTGGCAAGCCTCTTTTTTCCCGAAACATAATATGGGCCCTGATGGGCAAACACTTGATTGTTTTTATATGATTGTTTTGGTTTTATAGCATATCAACACTTGTAGGTTATTTAATGTCAATTCCTATATATATATATATACATATATATATATGATTTGTAAACACATTTTGTAGATACTCACAGTTAAATGATCAAACAGTTCTATTTCTAATAATTCAATTTAGCTGGAGTCAGCAAAGTTAAATGGTTCCAAGTATTGCTATGTACAACTAACAATTCAGTTAAACATCAGTGATTTGTTTACACACAGTTAGATAATCAAACAGTTCTGTTTGAAACAATCCAATTTAGCCTAAGTCAAAGTTAAATGGTTCCAAGTATTGCTATGTATCACAAATAATTTAATTAAGCACCAGTCATTTGTCTTCGCAGTTTAAATGTCAAACAGTTCTATTTCTAACAATCCATTTGACCCGCAGATAGAACCCTTTCAGGTGCTACCACTCCGACTTTGGCTAAAATTAAATTATTTGTGATACATAGCAATACTAGGAACCATTTAACTTTGACTTAGGCAATAGCAATGAAGGAGTACTCCGTATATTTTAAAAGCTCCAGCATTATTGAAGCCTCATCATCAGATTGTTTAATGTCTTATCCAGCACACTAGTCGGGAGGTGCCCGTGGTGTAATGGTTATCGTCGTAGGAAATGGAGACGGCGACTAGACTGATTGCATTTCACATAGCACTAATACCCTTGGGAAAGGTAGGAATCCCATTATTCTCCCTCCAGCTATGGGTAAATAGCAGGGCAAACTGGGTTCTTTAGCCTTGATGAGGCAACTAGTCTAGGAGAAGGAAAACTCTGAATTCAAACCTGTTAAACTCCGCTTAAAAGATTGACCAGCCCGAGTGGAGGGGTTGGTAAATATGAGTAGGGGGTGTCTTACCCGTCTGCAGAGATGCAATCAGTGGATTCAATAGCCCCAACTGACTGGGCTAATGGGCAAACAGTTCAATATTTATTTCATGAGTAGAGGACAATTTTTTTTCTCGAAAACTTGGCATTGGTTTTAAGTAATATAAATTACAATATTATTCCTCGTCATTGGGTATTTTCAATATTTTCCTCGGCATGGTTTGGAAAGAATTATACCATTGTGGGTCAGTAATACTTTAGAGAGAGAGAGAGAGAGAGAGAGAGAGAGAGAGAGAGAGAGAGAGAGAGAGAGAGAGAGAGGGAGAGAGAATGGGAAAAACGTCAAGATTTCAAATGCTGATTTTCAAGTCAAACAGACGGGATCTTTCTCCTTCAAAAATCTGATGCAAGACAATATTTATGCCTTCATTCTTCATATCGTGGTGTATTACTTGAAGATCTATAGTAAGGTAACTTGCTAGCACTTTATTTACTGATATCAAATGTAATAGTGATGATGGTGATGATGGTGGCGGAGGTGATGAAGTGAGTGGTGATGGATACGTGCCCAAGCACGTACGTAAGAAGGCGTCAAGAGATATGTGAAACACAATATGTATCCATTTCACTTGATGCATTGTTAATGAGATTCAATTAAAGGTTTGTCCTTGTTACTAAATCCATTCGTGGCTTTTGTGTTTAAGAGAGATGAAGAGAAGAGAGAAATGACAGAAGAAAGGTAATGGTAGTTTTTAATCAAGGGAAAAAAGAGAGTGGAAGGAAGAGGGATAGAGAAAAAAGAAAGATAAAAAAGGAAAGAAAGAAAGGAAGAGCAGAATGAGGGAGACACCAAATAATAATGAAAGGAACAGTCGAGGAAAACAAAAAACAAAAAATTAAGAGAAGGGAAAAGAGATAAGAAATAAGAAATGGTAACTTTAATAAGGAAAAGGAAAAGAAAGAGAGAGAGAAAGATAGAGAGAGAGAGAAAGAAGGAAAGAAGGAAATAAAAAAAAACAGAGAAAGAGAGAGAGAGAGAGAGAGAGAGAGAAAGGAAGAGAGAGAAAGTGAGGAAAACAACTAGTGAGAGAGAGAGCGAGGAAGAAAGGGAGAGAGAAGGAAAGAAAACAAACAGAGAAAGAGAGAGAGAGAGAGAGAGAAAGGAAGAGAGAGAAAGTGAGGAAAACAACTAGTGAGAGAGAGAGCGAGGAAGAAAGGGAGAGAGAAGGAAAGAAAACAAACAGAGAAAGAGAGAGAGAGAGAGAGAG
Source organism: Sepioteuthis lessoniana (assembly GCA_963585895.1). Taxonomy (NCBI): domain Eukaryota; kingdom Metazoa; phylum Mollusca; class Cephalopoda; order Myopsida; family Loliginidae; genus Sepioteuthis; species Sepioteuthis lessoniana. The sequence goes on along the minus strand of OY757940.1, from coordinate 47,324,420 downwards.
AGAGAGAGAGAAAGGAAGAGAGAGAAAGTGAGGAAAACAACTAGTGAGAGAGAGAGCGAGGAAGAAAGGGAGAGAGAAGAAAAGAAAACAAACAGAGAAAGAGAGAGAGAGAGAGAGAGAGAGAGAGAAAGGAAGAGAGAGAAAGTGAGGAAAACAACTAGTGAGAGAGAGAGCGAGGAAGAAAGGGAGAGAGAAGGAAAGAAAACAAATAAAGAGAGAAAGAGTGAGAAAGTAAATATTAAAAGAATACTTGAGAGGAAAGGAAATAAACGAAAGAATGAAAAAATGACTATTTTAATAAGGAAAGCAACTCAATGAAATCAAGAGAGAGAGAGAGAGAGAGAGAGAGAGAGAGAGAGAGAGAGAGAGAGAGAGAGAGAGTCTATCTATCTATCTATCTATCTGTAGTGGAATGGTTACTATTACGGAACCACAATCAGCGAGCTTATATTGGTTGAGGCTGTATTCCACGAATTCATCACTAGATTTCTTGGTTGGTTGGTTGTTTTGTTTTACGGCGTATCAACCCTTTTCGGGTCATTCAAAGCCGAATTAAATTTAAAAGAATCCAGTTTAGTATAAGTATAGTTTTTCTTTACTAACAGTTGAATGTCAAAACAGTTCAGTTTCAAACAATTTACTTTAGCATAAGTACACAGCTTCAATGTCAAAAACAGTTCTATTTTAAACAATTCAGTTTAGCATAAGAACGCAGCTCAGTTCTATTGAACCCATATATAGGACCTATCAGGAGCTACAACTCCGGGCATTCCCTAAAGCTCCAAAATTACTGGAGCCTCATGATCAGATTGTTTAGTGCCATATCCAGGACACTCGTTGGGGGAGCCTTACCCCTCTGTAGAGAAGCAGTTGGTGTATTCTACAGCCCCAGCCGACTGGGCAACCCAGATGTCTTGGATAAAATATCATATCACAAGTATGCCACAATCACTGACGGAGAAGAGAGTGAGTGAGTGATCACTTAACTCTCAAACTCTCCTTTCATATCTACGTTGCCTCCATAGAAATTATCTGCTAAAGCTGCTACTTTCATTGTCAGGTAAGCGAACAGCTTCTTGAAAAATATCATATTTCACGCTATATTTAAAAAAAAAAATAATTAAAAGTTTGCAACTACAGAAAATTGGGTAAAACGAGAAGAAAGAAGAAGGGAAAGAACAATGTAATTAAAGAGAGGGAGAGAGTGGTTGGTCGGGAGAAACAGGATTTATTAGCGAGTAAACGACGTGTCAAATGACTGTCTGGTAAAAGACCTGAGTATAATGTATAAGCAAATGAGATCTGAGGGAAATTACAATGAATAAATAAATAATATTATTATTAATAATGCAAGTATGTGAATAAAGATGGCTGCGCTGTTGGCTTGGGTTAGATTATATCAACTGCATCTATGCATAGGGGTAAGACTCCTCCACGAGTGTCCTTGGTATGACAAAAAACATCTGAGGGTGAGGTTCAAGTCCTGGAGCTTTAGGGAATGTAGAGTGCCCCTTCATTGCTATTACTCACAGGTCCATTTTGCTTGGATCCAATCTATGGGTCAACTAGAACTATTTGATTATTGATTCTACTTGAATCATTTAACTGTGTACAAGTAAATAATATTGAATAGAATTAGGCTTGATTTGTTTGAGTGTATGGCATATCAACTCTTGTAGGTTATTTAATGCAAAATCGTGTTTACATACATATATAATAAACGTATATATTGTCGATAACATTTTTAAGTGGGTCTGAGTTAATTTTTTTTGTACACAGTTAAAGTTTCAAGTATTTCTATCTAATACGAATAATTCTATTTACTATCAATCATTGTTTGCAAACAGATAAGTATTTTAAAGTACTTCTATGTAACAGTAATATTTTAACATCGGTTTGTTGTTTGAACATATCTAAATGGATATATAAAGGATTTGTTGGTGAATAGTATGTAGGTAATTTCATTTTTAGATACTCAGATTGATATTGTTTCTACACAGTTAAATGGTTTCAACTATTGCTATCTTACACCAATAATTCTATTCGATATTAATGATTTGTTCACACATAGTGAAGTGGTTAAAAGTATTGCTATTTAATACTAATTATTCTATTCAACATTACTCATTCGTTTGCTCTCAGTCAAATGGTTCCAAATATAGTTATGTATCACTAACAATCAATTAAATATCAGTCATTTGTTTACAGAGTTAAATGAACAAACAGTTCTATTTCTAACAATTCAATTTAACATAAGTCACCAGAAATAAATCGTTCCAAGTATTGCTATGTATCACTAACAATCAATTAGATATCAGTCATTTGTTTACAGAGTTAAATGATCAAACAGTTCTATTTCTATCAATTCAATTTAACATAAGTCACCAGAATTAAATGGTTCCAAGTATTGCTATGTATCACTAACAATCAATTAGATATCAGTCATTTGTTTACAGAGTTAAATGATCAAACAGTTCTATTTAACATGTCATTTGTTTGCACATTTTAAATGGCAAAGTTATATTTGACCCATAGATTGGACCCTATTAGGTGCTACCACTTCTGTCTAGAGTGGATCTGAGAGCAATGGTAATGAAAGGGTACTCCGCATTCTCCAAAGCTCCAGGACTTGAGCCTCACCATTAGATGGTTTCATGTCATACAGAATTATTAGTGTTAGATATCAGTACTTGGAACCATTTAACTTTGTGCAAAGAAAAGATTGATATTAAAAAGAAAAATGAGTGTAAAAATAGCTATACTTGGAATATTTACCTGTGGGGAAACAAATGTTTAATATTGAATTGAATTATTAGTGTTTGATAGCAATACTTGAAACCATTTTACTGTGGGCAAACAAATGAGCGCTAACCCGTTTAAAAATAAAGTTGACTATAAACAATTCGCTTACGAATTATATATATATATATATATATATATATATATATATATAACAGGATTTGACATTAAATAACCCACAAGTGTTAATATTTCATTAAACTAAATAACTTTATCTAACCCAACTTAACCTAATCTAACGCAAATAAAAATGGCGACATAACAGGCTGTTGGAGATGATAAGTTGTCTCTAAAGATTCAAATTTGAATGACAACATATTTACCAACCCATCCCGCTATACGCATGGTGTGAACCAAGGCCAAATTTTAAGCAGAGTACAGTTAGTTTGAAATTAAAGTTTTCCTTCTCCTAGACCGGTTGCCGTTCCAAAGTGAAAGAGCTCAGCCAATCCTATCATTTAGCAATGGCTATGGGAGAGAAAATGGATACATACCTTCCCTAAGTTCATTAGCACGAAGTGAAACGCAAACAACTTTTTCCAGGATTTGAACTGGTTCCATTTCCTAGAACGTTAATCGTTATGCTTAGAGCGGTTGCATAACCGAAACAACAACAACAACGACAAAGAGAAAGAAAGCCTGCTGTATCTTAGACGTCGTATACAAATGAGTCACTAAGTTTGGTTAAAAAAATAGATCAATAAGAAAAAAATACCATGAGGAAATTACGATCAAGAGCTTTTGAAATAATTATAAACCGGATTAAGTTGATTCAACGTATTTTTTTTAATTCGATATATTTCTATTATACGACATAATGCTGAAAAGTTATCGGTCCAACCAATATTTTTCCTTTTTAAAATTCTTACTGAATTTTTGAAAGAATGGAAGTAATTTGAGAAACGAAGTGCAAACATTGATGAACAACTGGAAATATAAAGAATTGAATATAATATATATATATAGCTGTCGGTTGTTACTTTCTTAGTTTGGCCCAGTTGGCTGGGGCTGTAGAATACACCGACTGCATCTCAGCAGGGGGATAAGACTCCACCAATGAGTGTCCTGGATATGACACTAAACAATTTGATGGTTAAGCTCAAGTAATACTGGAAATTTGGGGGAATGCAGAATACTCTTTCATTGCCATCGCTCCCAGGTCCACTCTAGTCCGTAGTGGTAGCACCTAATAGGGTCCAATAGAACTAAACTGTGAACTTAAGCGAAACTGAATTGTTAGAAATAGAACTATTTTTACATTTAACTGTGTGTAAATAAAAACTGTACTTACCAAAAATGAATTGTTTGAAATAGAACTGTTATTGAGATTTAAATTGTGTATTTATATTAAGCTGAGTTGTTTGAAATTGAACTGTTTTGATATTTAAACTCTGTACTTATGCTAAACTGAATTGTTTGAAAGTCAACTGTTTTTACATTTAACAGGGTGTAATAAAAAAAAAAAAACTGTACTACTGCTAAAATGAATTGTTTGAAATGGAACTGTTTATTTGTATAAAAATGGATTTGGCGTTAAATAACCTACAATGGTGGATGCACTATAAACTCAAATCCATCCAAACCAAACCTAACCAAACCAACCTTCTTGGTCAGGTTGAGAACTTTTCAGTCCCTTGCCGGAGAGCAGTGTTAAGCAATCTAATTTAGCAAACAGTTATTACTATCGATATATTTTGGACCACGGGTATATCAATAGATACATGTGTGGAGATATTCTGGATGGATATGATTATCGATTTATAGATGAGTGGGGAGATTACGGGTCAACAGGGTTATCGATTTATAGATGAGTGGAGATATTATGGGTCGACAGGATTATCGATTGATAGATGTGTGGAGATATTGTGGATAAACGGTGATATCAGTTGATAGATGTGTGAAGACTTTCTGTGTTGAAAGGGTTATTAATTGTGGTAGAGAAGAAAATATATTTCAACAGGCTGATACTGTATTCTGGTCATTGGGAAATTTAACATAGCAGATCTCAAGCCTGAAAAATCCATGATAGAGTATTCAACGTATTTCTCATTATAGTTAGCGACCATAGTCGAGGGTGACCCGAAGGCTCCCTTTTCGATAGCTACTACACCAAGGTGTAGGGGAGGGCGCTACTCCATTCCCAGGATTGCTCCACTTTACCCTTGAACCGTACCTTATAATGCTGAGTGTTAAGCAAGGTGGTATCAAGTTCCATTTTTAAAGTCTTTGGTATGACTCGACCTGGGATTGAACCCAGGTCTCCCGGGCCATTGGCGAACACTTCTCATTATAAATTATAATAATTCTCATTTGCACAAGTCGGCGACCGGATGAAAGATGAAATGTATTTTCTTGTGAACCGTTTAAAATATGTAAATCATTTTTTGTTTAGTTGTTTGAATTTCTGAGACGAAACTTGATGTTTTTTTATTATTCAGGGTTTTCGGTCTATTGTCTTCATTTTCGGCTGATTTGTCCTCTGGTCTTCTTCAGGTGTTTGTTGAACATACATACATACATATATATATATATATATATATGTATGTATGAACAGAGAGAGAGAGAGAGAGAGAGAGAGAGAGAGAGAGAGAGAGAGAGAGAAGGAGACAGAGACTGAGAGAGAGAGAGACGGACAGACAGACAGACAGACAGAGATCGTCTTTATGTATTGAAATAAACTCCATAATATCTACCGATCAAGTATCAGCTCGTTTTCAATTACATATTATTATTATTATTATTATTATTATTATTGTTGTTATTATTATTAATAATAGTAGTAATGATAATGATTATGATAAAAGACGTCTCTATTTAAGTTTCTTGTGTCAGTTTTAAGTAGTTAGCGCTGAAAGCTGTATACAATAATAGATTTTATATTGCTTTGTTCGGCAATTCTGTCTACCTTTTTTTTTTTAATTAAATAAGTGTCTTCTAATTACATTTAGATGATGACTTGCACACTGAATTCGGCCAAACCTTCTATTAATAAACAGTAACTCCCCGCATACGTACACACGTACATACGGAAGGAGTGCCCTTGGCGCAGTGGCTAACTTACTGGACTGTAACATCGTAGTAAGCTAGTTCGAAATCCACTCTCGCTATTACGTTCACTTTCAGACTAATACCCTTGGGAAAGGTGGGAAATCATTTATACTCTCCAACAATGGGTTAATTAATATCATTATTGTTCTTTTACGACATTAAATAACCCTCGAAGGTTGATATGCCATTGAATAAAGAAACTAAACCAAACCACACAAGGTTGATATGCCATAAAATCTAAACAACCAAACCACACACACATATTTATATACATACTTTCTTTAAAGAAAAACGCCAAGAAAAGTTACAAAATTCCTTATTTAAGATAATTTGGCTTCGTCATTTATATATACTTAAACACACACACACACATACATATATATATATATATATATATATATATATATATATATATAGATAGTTGAATTAAACAGAAAGGGATACAGAGAAGAAGATTAACACTGATAAGGACGGATTTATAATGGAATATTTATAATAGGTAGATGTGAACTAAATTGTATAAATATTAACATAGATAAATATATAGATAGATAAATGTGATAACAGGTGCCCGTGGTATAATAGTTATCGTCGCAGGAAATGGACACGGCTACACGAGTTCAAATCCTGGACGAGACAGATTGCATTTCACATAGCACTAATACATTTGGGAAAGGTATGAATCCAATTATTATTATTAGAATTTTTTTTAAATTTAGGAACGCTGATTACAACTGTCTGTCTGTCTGTCTGTTTCTCTCTCTCTCTCTATATATATATATGTATATATAAATTTTTTATGCAAGTTATGTTAAAGACCATGGAGCTTTCCTTTTTATATTTTTTCTTAATTTTTCTGGCTACTTTTTTTTGTATCAGGGTTAAATTGATTAAGTAGTATCCCAAAGTTCTGCTCCCAATTGATCGTCTTTAGAGGGTTTTTTGGTTGGTATTGTTTGTTTAACTGATCCAAGTGCCACCAAACTACATAAACACATAGAAATAATATCGATAAGTTCCCATCGCCTGAATTACGAAAAAATCCTCTCAAATAAGATCAAAATTATCTATAGAAATAACAACAAAAAACGCCTACCAATCCTTGAAGCGATCAGTATTAAAGATTATGAATGAATAAAATAGCATTAAACACCGGCACTAACATAGTAAACGTCTTTAACAACTAACATGCTAAGCAAACACCCCCACTAATAATAAATTATTCCGACTAAATAAATATTGGTTCGGTTTCTTTGGTAATATCAACCTTCGTAGGTTATTTAATGTCAAAACTATCCTTGTAGAATAACAGTAGTGGTACCTTTTAACACACGGCCGGGAGGATGAGCTTCATACTTTTCTTGTTTTAATGGCGCATAAACCTTCGTGGGTTGAAGAAGCAAAATGGAAATAGATCCATGACCTCACAAATATTGACTATCCGTAGAATTCTAGAAGGCATACGGACAAAAAACTTACAGGCAACATTATTATTTGTCGATTTTACAAAGGCCTTTGATTCCATACACAGAGAGAAGCTGGAGCAAATTCTACTCGCATACAGTCCACTGGCAAATGCACCTGCACAACCCTACTGCATAGTTTGGGATGAGCTGCCACGGGCATTGGTCTCCATGACAACGCACACAAAACGGAATATATGTGCTTTAATCACACAGGCAACATTTCCACACTAAACGGTAGTTCTCTGAAACTAGTAGACAAGTTCACCTACCTAGAAGGCAGAGTCTCATCGACCGAGACAGACATCGACACGCGACTAACAAAGGCATGGGCAGCTATCAATAGGCTATCGGTCATATGGAAGTCAGACCTAACCGATAAAATGAAGTGCAGTTTCTTCCAAGCAGCGAACGTGTCGATACTGCTATATGGATGCACTACATGGACGCTAACTAAGCGGCTGGAGAAAAGACTTGACAGTAACTACATAAGAATGCTGTGAGCAATATTGAATAGGTCCGGGAGGCAGCACCCCACAAAGCAGCAGCTGTACGGCCACCTACTACCCATCACCAAAACTATCCAAGTTCGACGAACAAGACATGCAGGACACTGCTGAAGAAGTAGGGACGAACTCATAAGTGATGTACTTCTATAGAGTGGCCGAGCAAAAGCAGGGTGACCAGCTCGAACCTACATACAGCAGTTCTGTGAGGATACTGGGTGCAGCCCTGAGGACCTGCCGAAAGCGATTAACGATAGGGAGAGGTGGCGAGAACGTGTCAGGGATATCCGTGCTGATGGCACGACAAGATGATGATGAATTCTTGTAGAAGGACAACAGTGACACTACTTAACTCATAAGAGAATTCATACTTTTCTTTGTTTCATGGCATATCAACCTTTGTGGGTTATTTAATACCAAAGCCATCTTTGTAGAAGAACAGAAGTGATACTATTTAACCCATAGCTGGGAGGATATGAGAGTTCTTTCTGTTCTTTGTTTAATGGCATATCAACTTTCGTGGGTTATTTCATGTCAAAATCATCCTTTTAGAATAAGAGTTGTGATACTATTCAACACATAGCTTGGAGGATATGAGAGTTCACACTTCTTGTTTAATGGCATATCAACCTTTGTGGGTTATTTAATGTCAAACCCATCCTTTTAGAATAAGTTTAGTGGAACTATTTAACTCATTCAAGTTAGACGAACCAGACATGCAGGACACTGCTGGAGAAGCAGGGACGAGCTCATAAGTGATGTACTCTTATGGACCCCCACACATGGCCGTGCAAAAGCAGGACGACCAGCACGAACATACATTCAGCAACTATGTGAGGATACGGGAGGTTATCCAGAAGACCTGCCTGAGGCGATGAATAATAGGGAAAAGTGGAGAGAGAGGGTCAGGGATATCCGTGCTACCAGCACGACATGATGATGATGATGATGATGATGATTTAACTCATGACTTGGAAATAAATATGTCACCCAAACCTAGTGTAGACTAACAATGCTTACGATCTATCGGAAGACGATGCGTCAGTATGATTGAAAGCGCTTAGGAGAAGCATTGGCCTCCACGTGAACGCAAATAAAACAGCGTACATGTGTTTTAAACGAGAAGGATTCTGTTATATTTTGACCTTTTGGCCCGGCCAAAAATGCCATTCAAGGTGGTGCACCGGAAGGAAGTGACACATCCCGGTCGCTGGAAATCGGAAGAGGTTGCGTAGGCGTTGAGGCGTGTCTATATTACTGCGTGGGAGTTTGAAGGTAATATAAGGCCGACGAATTGAGGACAGTGGGAGATAGGCGAGAAGGAGGGCAAGCAGTACAGAGGAAGACGGAAGTAGACGCGATGTAGTAGGGAAAGCCAGCACACAGAAGAGTTTACTCTAGGGTCCGGTTGAGCAACCATGGAGAACGAGAAAGACACAACGCTGACGGCCATAACTTCGGGGTCAAAATATTTCAGTAATGTTCGGTCCCCAGCTACCTCTCACACGCAAACTTTGAGTAACCCTTTTCGAAACCTTACAAATAAAGTGAGAGGTAAAATATTTTATAAAGAAGTCTTCCTGCGTCTTCTTTCCTGCGTGCGTCGTTTATTCTTGCGATTTTATCATTGTGCGTCTGTTTGATTATTTATTGTGTCGTTATGATGCTGCATGAACATGTACATGTGTATATAAGTATATTTATTATGTGAGTATATAACAATTTATCTCCATTCTTAGTAGCAGACCGCTAAAATTAGTTGACAAGATCATATAGTTCATATCTCATCAACTGAAAGTGATATTAATGTACGCCTAGAGAAGGTATGGACTGATATCTGCAGGTTATCGATCATATGGAAGTCTGATTTATCTGATAAAATAAAATAGGATCTCTTCCAAGCAGAGGCTATGTCAATACTACTACATGGATGCACCACATGGATACCAACAAAATGCATAGAAAAAAAGCTAGATGGGAACAACACTAGAATGCTACGAGCTATTTTGAACAAATCCTGGAAGGAACGTCCAGCGAAACAACAGCTGTAGGACCACTTACTTTCTATCACTAAAAACATTATAGCAAGAGGAAAAAACAAACACGTGGAATACTGTTTGAAAAGCAAGGAGAAACTCATAAGTGATCTTCTTTAGACCCCTTCACATGGAAGTGCTAGTGATGGCCGACCAGCAAGAACTTACATCAGCTCAGTATTGATACAGGATGTAGTTTGGAAGACCTGCCGGGGGAAATGAATTATTGGGACTGATAGAGAGAGAGAGAGAGAGAGAAATCTGTGATTGCAGAATGATTTGATGGTAATGATTAAGAAAAGAAAAAAATAGGATAACTTCATGATAAATTGAACATTGATATAAGGAAACTTGTAAGAAAGATGAGAAAAAAACATTAGATCATAAAAACAGAAAGTTCCGTGTTCTATAACCAAATTTGTATAAACAAAATCATGATACCAATATATATATATAGTTACAAAAATTATTTCGTGAGTCAGGAACTAACCTACTACAGTTTCGCCTAAGCGGCTCATCAGGGTACCTAATCCCCTGATGAGCCGCTTAGGCGAAATTGTAGTGGGTTAGTTCCTGACTCACGTAATAATTTTTGTAACTATTTTGCTCTACTTAGTATTGAGCCCTTTTTGTACTTGTAGCTTAGCAGCAATTTACGGTGGTATTTTTCTTTTGACCAATCGATTGCGTATCTGTTGATTTTCTTTCAATTGGTGTGACAAGGTTGGCCTTTTCCTTTTTTTTCCAATACATATTTTCCCCCTAGACAGTGATTCGTTGTATATATATTATCTTCGAATTACTTGCGGGTTTTTTCCCCTTACCGTAAGTGCTATTATTCAGTAAGTTAGTTAATATATATATATATATATATATATATATATGTTTGAGTAAGATATAAAGTTGAAATGAATCAGGTATGTTGTAAAAAGAAGAAGCAGAAAGAAAAATACAAACGGATGAGAAAATTTTAATCATATTAGTCTGTGTTTATACCAGTCATTGGCATAATGGTTAGAATGTTCGCCAATGGCCTGGGTGACCTGGGTTCAAAATATATATATATATATATATATATATATATATATATATATATATATCATTACTATAATTTTGCTAGAAATCATTAAGAATGTTTGAAAATAGCCTAAAGACAAAACTAATTTATTACGATTAAAAGTTATTTAAGAATTAATGTAAAACGTTTTTTGGTGTTAATCTAAATTTCATGGCTTCGAGGATTAGTAAGTGTTTTAATACAATCATCAGGCAATTGATAAATTAGGTAGTCAGTAGATATTTGACAAAAAAAGTACCTATTTTACACAAAAAATTTATTTTCTTGTCAATGCACTTAATTCAACGTACCGCCATAATTCACATGGATGGAATATTGTAGAGTGTAAATTTCAATAAAATTTAGCGAAACGCACAGTGACTAAATGATCCAACTTGATATAAATATATATATATATATATATATATATATATATATATATATATATATATATATATATGTATATTGTCATCCACAGGCAGATTGTTTCGTTCTATCAGAACACTTCAGTGTGGCTAGACACGTAGGAAGCTCGAAGCCGGGATCGAAACCCATCCAACTTTACGTTAGACTAAGTATATATATATATATATATATATGTATGTGTGTGTTTGTGTGTTAATAAGGGTGTATGAGTGTATGAGTGAGTACGTATGTGTGTATGGAGGTGCCCGTGGTGTAATGGTTACCGTCGCAGGAATTGGACACGGCGACACGAGTTCAAATCCTGGACAGATTGCATTTTCACATAGCACAAATACCCTTGGGAAAGGTATGAATCCAATTATTCTCCCTCCAGCTATGGGTAAATAGTAGGGCAGACTAGGTTCTTCAGCCTTGGTTAGGCAACTAGTCTAGGAGAAGGAAAACTCTGAGTTCAAACCTGTTAAACTCCGCTTAAAAAAAATTGACCTTGTGTCATATCCTGCCCGACTGTGTACGTGTGAATGAAAGTCTGTCTGTGTATGAATGAGTGTATGCATGTGTATGTGTGTATAGTACACAAAAACGGGATTATTTATGCATAGCTAAATTACACGAAAACATTTTACGATTAAAAAAGGAATCTATATTTGTATAAAATTGAATATTTGAAAAAGCTCATACACATACACATATTTGTAAGTATATAATTCATTATGAAATATGTAAATTTATTTGATCACATATTATACAAATATCTCATAAAATTTACATATTTATTTCTGGAATGTTCGCCAATGGTCCGAGAGACCAGGGATCGATCCCAGGTCGAGTCATACCAAAGACTAAAAAATGTTACTTGATGCCGCCTTGCTCCGCACTCAGCACTATAAGGTAAGGATCAAGGGTAAAGTGGGGCAATCCAGTGAATGGAGTTGCACCCTCCACTACACTTCGTTGTAGTAGCTATTGAAAAGGGAGCCTTCGGGTCATCCTCGACTAAGGTCTCCAACTTTACTTTTTACTTATTTCTTTAGAAAATATACACATGTATATTTCATTATACATTATGGAAATATATATTTCAATATGAAATATAAAAACATATTTCATTACATACAGTACAAATATATATATATATATATATATATATATATATATATATATATATAATTCTTTGTGCATTATACATATATATTTCATTTATACAAATATACATCTTTTTAAAAATTATACAAAAATATTTAATGAAATATATACTTCCTTAAAGATTATGAATATACATTTCAATCTAAAATGTCCAAATATATATTTCGTGGTGGTTTCTGAAATTGGAGGTCAGTGGCTGCACAAACCATCCAAATAAGATAAACAAGACATGCTGGTCACTACTGATAAAGTAAGAAGAAATTCACAAGTGACGTTCCCTTATGGACTCTTACAAATAGACGCTCAAGGGTTGGCTGACCATCAAGTACTTTGGGTAGTGTAATGGTTAACAATCTTTGCGAGGGAGTTCGTGCCTCATTGGGTGCCTCATTCATACATCTTCGTGCCACATCTAAGTTAAACTCTGTACGGACACTGGATGTAGTCTAGAGGACCTGCTAGGAATGATAAAAGATTGGGACGTATGGGTGTGTATGTGTAAGAGAGAGAGAGAAAGAGAGAGAGAGAGAGAGAGAGAGAGAGAGAGAGTCAAGGAAACCCGTGCTATCAGTACGATGTGATGATGATGATATACTTTACTATATATATATATATATATATGAATTAAATGAAGGTATATATCATTATAACGGTAATTATCTATAAATATAAATGAAAGTGTCTATGCGCGTGCGTGCGCGTGCGCGCGCGTTGTGTGGTACACAAAAACGGGGTAATTTAAACAACAAAATTATACAAATATATATTACATTATAATTTATACAAATATATATTTTGATATAATTCATAGATATATACTTCGTTACGCATTGTACAAATATTCCAATATTTGGACAATAGGTGTTTGTGTAGTATACAAAATACATAATTCAATATAAATCACACACACAGACACGAACTGCAAACAAGAGTGAGTTCAAGTCTCATTGTGTACCCCATTAACAAGACCATGTGCCATGTATGTTCTATGACGAAAGCAAGAAGCTGTAAACATACACGTATGTAAGAACAAAATTAAAAATCTCCTCGTGGAACTACTGATATATATAGGTTTGGTTTCTTTGTTTAATGGCATATCAACCTTTGTAGGTTATTTTAATGCCAAAGCCATTCTCCTAGAAGAACATTAGTTGTACTATTTAACCCATAGCTGGGAGGATAAGGGGGTTCATACCTTTCCTAAGGGTATTTGCCCGAAAGTGAACGTAATAGCGCGACTGGAGTACGAACTCGCTTACTACGATTCCGCAGTCCATCACTTTAACCATTACAACATGAGGACATCCCCATATATAAATTAACTAATGATTATACTCAACATATTGTCTATAACTACACTCATAAATGTTGTTTAATTTATATAATTCAGTTATGCTCACAATATTTCGGACGCTCGGGGTGTAGCCCTGAGGACTTGCTGGAAGGAATGAACGATAGGTAGGGATGTGCGAGAGAGGGTCAGGGATATCCGTGCTAATGGCGCGACAAGATGAGATGATGACTCTCAGGTCTTCTTCGAGTATTTTTTGTTGTTGAAGAAGTTGTGAGTATAGCGACCAAGATGAGTATAGCTGTGCAAAAACAAAATAAACGAAATTATTACGTAAGGATTCGTAATTCCATGAGTTTCCATCGATCCCATCAGCGTTAATTTGTATTTAAATAGGTTTTGTTTGGTTTTATGGCATATCAACTATTGTCGGTTATTTAATGCCAAATCCATTTTATACATACATATTAGATATATATGAGTTGTAGGCATAAGTTAAATGGTTCCAAGTATTTCTATCATTAACAAGCCAATTAAACATCATTTACTTGTTTACACACAGTTAAATAATCAAACGGTTCTATTTCTAACAATTCAAAATGGCATAAGTCAACAAAGTTAAATGGTTTGGTTAGTTTTTATGGCAGAGCAACCTTTGTAGGTTATTTAATACCAAATCCTTTTCATTCATATATATTAAATATATAATTTGTTAACCCATTTTGTTGATAACATTTTCAAACGATACTCGTCACATTTTTTGGCACACATTTAAATGGTTTCAAGTATTGTTATGTAACAGTAACAATTTAATAACAGTAATTCGTTTGCACACATTTAAGTGGATATTGTATAGCCATGATACGACTATACAAATATATAAATATACGGATACGTAAAATATACGGATCTGTAAAACGTTCGTATACATAGGAATCCCGAAACACTGAACTACTGTTCTTCTAGGAGAATAGCTTTGGCATTAAATAGCCTACAAAGGTTGATATGCCATTAAACAAAGAAACCAACCAACCAACCGAAACACTGACGACTTTCTTTAGTTCAGGTACGAAACTTTTATTACCTTCTTGACTTTTAGGTTTTCAACACGAGGAGAGAGAGAGACACACACACAATTTTTACAATGCTGACTGTTCTATCTGACCCCACCACGCGAGGCGCATCTCGTAGACCCAACTGGACTGGCCGCGCCAAGGTCCAATAATCAACTCGCATCGTCCAGCCTCAAATCTCAACTCACTGACCCAACAAATGCGCGAGCACCCCGTAGTCCCAACTGGACTCGCCTAGGTTCGGATCTCAAGTAACTGCTGTTTTTTCAAAAATCACCCAAAATCCTCAGCCCATCGTTTCCGGGCATGACGTCATTCACATCCCCAGTTCTATTTCCTATCTGGGGTTTTTATAATGACATCTGTGATTGTCACATCCCCCCCGCACGAGCGTGAATACCTGCGCTCAATATGTGTCCCTACCCGCGCACTAAGCCGAATAGTTCTAAGCCTAACTAAACCGAAAGATGAGATATAACCAACGAAAAATGATAATATAAAAAAAAATCCTTCCGCAATTATATAACATGAATATACCTATGATTTGGAAGTGAATAGTTTGAAGGTGATTTCATGTTTATTTGAGTCAGAACTAATTTGTTTACGCACTTGTATTGTTATTGTTTCTACATAGTTAAATGGTTTCAATTATTGCTATCTAACACTAATATTTTCTGGCATATCAACCTTTGTAGGTTATCAAAATCAAATCCAATTTTATGTAAATAATCAGCTCTATTTCAAACAATTCAGTTTAGCATGGGTACACAGTTTAATTGTCAAAACAGTTCTAATTTAGCTAATTCAGTTTAGTATAAGTACAGAATTTGTTTACACTCTGTTAAATGTCAAAGCAGTTCTATATTAAACAATTCAATTTAATGTAAGTACGGTTTCAATGTCAAAAACAGTTCCATTTCAAACAATTCAGTTTAGCATACACACGCTGTTTGAATAAAAGAACAGTTTAATTGTCAAAATTTTTTATTTAAGCTATTCAGTTTAGTCAAACAGTTCTAATTCAAACAATTCAGTTTAGCATAAGTAAGCAGTTAGTTCTATTTAACCCATAGATATATGCGTATCAGGTGCAACCATTCCGAGCCAGATTGAACCTGGGAGCAATGGCAATGAAGAGGTGCTCCGCGTTCCCCAAAGCTCTAGCATCATTGGAACCTCACCATCAGATTGTTTAGTGTTATACACTCATTGGGATGGGGTCTTACCTCTCTGCAGAGGTGCAGTCGGTATATTCTACAGCCCCAGTCAACCGGGCAATTGCACACAGTTAAATGGTTCCAAGTGTTGCTATCATTAACAATTTAATTTAACATCAGTCATTTGTTTACACACAGTCAAATGATCTAACAGTTCTATTTCAAATAATTCACTTTGCATATGTCATTTGTTTGCGCTCAGTTTAAATGTAAAACAGTTCTATTTGATTCATAGATATGACCCTATCAGGTACTACCACTGCGAGCCAGAGTGGACCTGAGAGCGTTGGCAATGAAGGGGTACTCCGTATTTCCCAAAGCTACCGCTTTACTGGATCCTCACCATCAAATTGTTTGGTGTCATAAATTTGGACACACGTCGGGAGATGTGTTGTATAGCCGTATGATACAACTATACGTATACATATACATGCGGAAACAAAATCAACAATAATGAAAGAACGAACAGACTTCTTTAGAAAAATATACCTTTCACGCTTTATTTGAAAGGGTTGCGAAAGGGTTGTGTGTGAGAGGTGAGTTGGAGACTGAACAGACTGCAACATATTGACCCCTGTTCCTCTGTCTTTAGCAACACTTCTTTCTCATTCTGCTGCGCTGCTCAACCGGGGGTCCTGAGGGCCCAAGTCCTCTGCTGGGAGCTGGTTCTCACTGCCTCGAACTGCAACTCGAACTTCAACTGCAACTGACTCCAACTAACTCAACTCGCCGTGGCACCGGGTTACATAATTGTTTGACATCCACCTGCTTCCTGTGAGCGTCGCATTTTCACCGTAATCAACCCGTCCACGGTCAAGGTTATATCTTGATATCTTCGACCGGATGCACCTGTTTCTCGATTGACGGCTGGGTCGAAGGTCAATATGTTACAGATGCAGCTGGTGTATTCTACAATCTCAGCCAACTGGGCTGTGTATTTAAAGTCCTACCGATTTCTTTTTAGAGCTGTTCTTTGACACAAAAAACAAACTTATTTTATCAAAAGATCCTATGCGTTGTATGTAAATCAAGTATGGAGGTGTCCGTGGTGTATTGGTTATCGTCGTAGGAAATGGACACGGCGACACGAGTTCAAATCCTGGGCGAGAATGATTGCATTTCACATAGCACTAATACCTTTGGGAAAGGTATGAGTCCAATTATTCTCCCTCCAGCTATGGGTAAATAGTAGGACAGACTGGTTTCTTCTGCCTTGGTGAGGCAACTAGTCTAGGAGAAGGAAAACTCTGAACTCGAACCTGTTAAACTCCGCTTAAAAAATTGACCTTGTGTCATATCCTGCCCGAGTGGAGGGGTTGGTAAATATGGTATGTAAAGTTCTTTTGTCTCCTATGAAAATAATAGACCAAAGGAAATAAATATTTTAAAAAAGATGTCCTATTTTAGACTCTGAAATAATGGGTGTAGTGTTAAAACGTAATAAGAGTTAAAGATAACATGCTAAATTTACTAAATAATTATTCTCTACACATTGCAGCCTGCTGTATACATCTTGTAATATTCACAAAACTTCAACCGCTGTACTCTCCGGCCTTCGTCGGTTGATTTTTGTTTTAGAAAAAGTCAGGACAGTGCAACGACCGACACGTTATAAGTATAGTAACCAAAATAAGTATAACAGTCCGCAGTGTATAGAGAATTATAATAACAATGCCTCTTCGCAGAAATATATAGAAACCAAACAAAAACAAAAACAATATAAGTAACATATTCAAGAAATGTCCAGATAAAAGATTAAATTTTTTTTTCGTTCAAAATCTAAAATTCAAACGACTATGTAACGTATATCATATAGTAAGGATATTTAGACGAGTCAGATAATAGTCACAAAAGAATTATTGATTGAAAAAAAAAAAAAAAGGAAAAGAAAAGAAAGAAGAAAAACAAAATAAAAAAAAACAAAATAGAAAAAAACAAAACAAAGAAAAATACAAAAGAACAAAAAGCGAAAAACGAAGCAAGAACACGCACTCACGTATTAAAGTATTTATTTTATTTAGTATGTCTGTTTATTTTAGCATGATCACAAAAAGGGTGTGTGAAGGGGGTTTAATTCATATAGGGGTAGGTTTACTAACACACACACACACACACACACACACACACACACACACACACACACACACACACACACAGAGAAATTGTACGTATGTAGATATGCATAGAATAAGAGAAAAAGGTTCATAATATATAACTTTATGAATATATATATATATATATATATATATATATATATATATATATATTATATATATATATGTATGTGTATATATACACTGAGTGAACTTATATGAATTTCTTAGTTTAATTCGTGTACACATAATGTGCAATATCTCACTATAAAGATATGGGTGCGTATGTTTGAATTAATACATATGCACACAAATGTATGTATGTAGGTATGTATGTATGAAACATATATATATATATGTATATATATATATGTATGTATGTATGTATGTATGTATGTATGTATGAAACATATATATATATATATATATATATATATATGAAACATATATATATATGTATGTATGTATGCATGAAACACACACAAAACACACACACACACACACACACACACACATACACACACACACACACACACACACACACACACACACATATATATATATATATATATGAAACATATATATATATGTATGTATGTATGTATGTATGTACGTATGTATGTATGAAACATATATATATATATATATATATATATATATATATATGAAACATATATATATATGTATGTATGTATGCATGAAACACACACACACACACATATATATATATATATATATATGAAACATATATATATATGTATGTATGTATGAAACATATATATATATATATATGAAACATATATATATATGTATGTATGTATGCATGAAACATACACACACACACACATATATATATATATACATATATATATATATATATATATATATATGAAACATATATATATGTATGTATGTATGTATGAAACATATATATATATATATATATATATATATATATGAAACATATATATATATATATATATATATATATATATGTATGCATGAAACATATATATATATTTATATATATATATATATATATATATATATATGAAACACACATATATATGTATGTATGTATGTATATATGTATGTATGTATGAAACATATATATATATATATATATATATATATATATATATATATATATATATATATATATATATATATATATAAACGATACAGAAAAATAGATTCTATTACGAATGAATAAAGCCAATTAAAAATATCTATTCCTTTCAATCTTCATAGTAAGCAACGTTTAAAAAAAAAGTAATTTCTATTTTAGTATCTTGACTTTCTTTAATGTTCGATCGTTCAACTTTCACTTTAACTTTAGAAATATTTTAAAATAATTTTTAGAATTTAAAAAATAGGTAATTTTGTGAACTTTTTAATATGAGCAGATGTTTATAAAATGTCGCTGCCTTTCCTTAGCTTTAACTACTTTAATATATGTGAATCTGAAAATTTGGTGAACGCACGTTTGTTTTTATGAGAAAGTAATAAAGTAAAGTTGTCTCCCTTTAGTTGAGGGTGACCAGAAGGCTCCCTTTTCAATAGCTACTACACCGCGGTGTAGGGGAGGGCGCTACTCCTTTCTCCCAGATTGCTCCACTTTACCCTTGATACGTACCTTATATTGCTGAGTGTTAAGCAAGGAGGTATCAAGTACCATTTTAAAAGTCTTTGGTATGACGTGACCTAGGATTGAACCCAGGTCTCCCGTACCATTGGCGAACACTCTACCCACTAGGCCAATGAGCCGGTTTATAAGAAAAACTATTTTCAATTAAAATGTAAAAATAAAGCAGTTGTCAATTATGAATCATTACAGAGAAAACTGATGTGCTACAAAGGAAATCTGTAATCTGGTTCGTCTGATGATCTGTTTTCGGAAAGGCGTTCCAGTAAATGTGTAGGAATGATTTGGTTTTACTTAACTATCTATCTGTCTCTCCATTTCTCCTTTCGCGTGACGCCTGCCAAATCTCGAAGACGTAGGTATGTAAGTAGTTTGTTTTGGTTTGATTTATTTGTTTAACAGCATATTATAGGCTACATAATGCCAAAATTTGGTTCTTTTGTAAATATTTGATGGTAATTATGACTGAATCTGCAATTTTAGGTTGCAGTTATTTTGGAATTACTCTTTTAATTGTCTACAATCATTTGTTAACGCCTACCCTTATAGTTTCAAGTATTTCTATCGAATCATCATCATCAACATTATCATGTCGTGCGGCCAGCACGGATATCCCTGACCCTCTCTCTCCACGTCTCCCTATCGTTCATCGCCTCTGGCAGGTCTTCAGGGTTACATCCCGTATCCTCACATAGCTGCTGTATGTATGTTCGAGCTGGTCGTCCTGCTTTTGCTTGGCCATATGCAGAGGTCCATAGGAGTACATCACTGATGAGGTCGTCCTTGCTTCTCCAGCAGTAATACAAATATTGTACACTCAGACGTATGGTTTCAAGTATTCCTATCCAATATTACTAATCTATACACAAACGTATTATTTAAATTAACTATTCCTATTTGATAATCATTTGTTCGTGTACAGTTAAGTAATATGGTTTTAAGTATTCTTATCTAACACCAATAATTATCTGTTCGCTCACAGTTATACAATTTTAAGTATTCCTATCTAACACCAATAATTATCTGTTCGCTCACAGTTATACGATTTTAAGTACTCCTATCTAACACCAATAATTATTTGTTCGTGCACAGTTATACGATTTTAAGTATTCCTATCTAACATCAATAATTATTTGTTCGTGCACGGTTATACGATTTTAAGTATTCCTATCTAACACCAATAATTATTTGTTCGTGCACAGTTATACGATTTTAAGTATTCCTATCTAACACCAATAATTATTTGTTCGTGCACAGTTATACGATTTTAAGTATTCCTATCTAACATCAATAATTATTTGTTCGTGCACAGTTATACGATTTTAAGTATTCCTATCTAACACCAATAATTATTTGTTCGTGCACGGTTATACGATTTTAAGTACTATTATCTAACACCAATAATTATTTGTTCGCTCACAGTTATACGATTTTAAGTATTCCTATCTAACACCAATAATTATTTGTTCGTGCACGGTTATACGATTTTAAGTATTCCTATCTAACATTAATAATTATTTGTTCGTGCACGGTTATACGATTTTAAGTATTCCTATCTAACACCAATAATTATTTGTTCGTGCACAGTTATACGATTTTAAGTATTCCTATCTAACATCAATAATTATTTGTTCGTGCACAGTTATACGATTTTAAGTATTCCTATCTAACATCAATAATTATTTGTTCGTGCACGGTTATACGATTCTAAGTATTCCTATCTAACACCAATAATTATTTGTTCGCTCACAGTTATACGATTTTAAGTATTCCTATCTAACACCAATAATTATTTGTTCGTGCACAGTTATACGATTTTAAGTATTCCTATCTAACACCAATAATTATTTGTTCGTGCACAGTTATACGATTTTAAGTACTCCTATCTAACATCAATAATTATTTGTTCGTGCACAGTTATACGATTTTAAGTATTCCTATCTAACACCAATAATTATTTGTTTGTGCACAGTTATACGATTTTAAGTATTCCTATCTAACACCAATAATTATTTGTTTGTGCACAGTTATACGATTTTAAGTATTCCTATCTAACACCAATAATTATCTGTTCGTGCACAGTTATACGATTTTAAGTATTCCTATCTAACACCAATAATTATTTGTTCGTGCACAGTTATACGATTTTAAGTATTCCTATCTAACACCAATAATTATTTGTTCGTGCACAGTTATACGATTTTAAGTACTATTATCTAACACCAATAATTATTTGTTCATGCACAGTTATACGATTTTAAGTACTCCTATCTAACACCAATAATTATCTGTTCGTGCACAGTTATACGATTTTAAGTATTCCTATCTAACACCAATAATTATTTGTTCGTGCACAGTGATACGATTTTAAGTACTCCTATCTAACATCAATAATTATTTGTTCGTGCACAGTTATACGATTTTAAGTATTCCTATCTAACACCAATAATTATTTGTTCGTGCACAGTTATACGATTTTAAGTATTCCTATCTAACACCAATAATTATTTGTTCGCTCAAAGTTATACAATTTTAAGTATTCCTATCTAACACCAATAATTATTTGTTCGTGCACAGTTATACGATTTTAAGTATTCCTATCTAACACCAATAATTATTTGTTCGTGCACGGTTATACGATTTTAAGTACTATTATCTAACACCAATAATTATTTGTTCGCTCACAGTTATACGATTTTAAGTATTCCTATCTAACAACAATAATTATTTGTTCGTGCACGGTTATACGATTTTAAGTATTCCTATCTAACATTAATAATTATTTGTTCGTGCACGGTTATACGATTTTAAGTATTCCTATCTAACACCAATAATTATTTGTTCGTGCACGGTTATACGATTTTAAGTACTATTATCTAACACCAATAATTATTTGTTCGCTCACAGTTATACGATTTTAAGTATTCCTATCTAACACCAATAATTATTTGTTCGTGCACGGTTATACGATTTTAAGTATTCCTATCTAACATTAATAATTATTTGTTCGTGCACGGTTATACGATTTTAAGTATTCCTATCTAACACCAATAATTATTTGTTCGTGCACAGTTATACGATTTTAAGTATTCCTATCTAACATCAATAATTATTTGTTCGTGCACAGTTATACGATTTTAAGTATTCCTATCTAACATCAATAATTATTTGTTCGTGCACGGTTATACGATTCTAAGTATTCCTATCTAACACCAATAATTATTTGTTCGCTCACAGTTATACGATTTTAAGTATTCCTATCTAACACCAATAATTATTTGTTCGTGCACAGTTATACGATTTTAAGTACTCCTATCTAACACCAATAATTATTTGTTCGTGCACAGTTATACGATTTTAAGTACTATTATCTAACACCAATAATTATTTGTTCGTGCACAGTTATACGATTTTAAGTACTCCTATCTAACACCAATAATTATCTGTTCGTGCACAGTTATACGATTTTAAGTATTCCTATCTAACACCAATAATTATTTGTTCGTGCACAGTGATACGATTTTAAGTACTCCTATCTAACATCAATAATTATTTGTTCGTGCACAGTTATACGATTTTAAGTATTCCTATCTAACACCAATAATTATTTGTTCGTGCACAGTTATACGATTTTAAGTATTCCTATCTAACACCAATAATTATTTGTTCGCTCAAAGTTATACAATTTTAAGTATTCCTATCTAACACCAATAATTATTTGTTCGTGCACAGTTATACGATTTTAAGTATTCCTATCTAACACCAATAATTATTTGTTCGTGCACGGTTATACGATTTTAAGTACTATTATCTAACACCAATAATTATTTGTTCGCTCACAGTTATACGATTTTAAGTATTCCTATCTAACAACAATAATTATTTGTTCGTGCACGGTTATACGATTTTAAGTATTCCTATCTAACATTAATAATTATTTGTTCGTGCACGGTTATACGATTTTAAGTATTCCTATCTAACACCAATAATTATTTGTTCGTGCACAGTTATACGATTTTAAGTATTCCTATCTAACATCAATAATTATTTGTTCGTGCACAGTTATACGATTTTAAGTATTCCTATCTAACATCAATAATTATTTGTTCGTGCACGGTTATACGATTCTAAGTATTCCTATCTAACACCAATAATTATTTGTTCGCTCACAGTTATACGATTTTAAGTATTCCTATCTAACACCAATAATTATTTGTTCGTGCACAGTTATACGATTTTAAGTATTCCTATCTAACACCAATAATTATTTGTTCGTGCACAGTTATACGATTTTAAGTACTGCTATCTAACATCAATAATTATTTGTTCGTGCACAGTTATACGA
Organism: Sepioteuthis lessoniana; assembly: GCA_963585895.1. NCBI lineage: Eukaryota > Metazoa > Mollusca > Cephalopoda > Myopsida > Loliginidae > Sepioteuthis > Sepioteuthis lessoniana. The sequence goes on along the minus strand of OY757940.1, from coordinate 47,300,275 downwards.
TTTTAAGTATTCCTATCTAACACCAATAATTATTTGTTTGTGCACAGTTATACGATTTTAAGTATTCCTATCTAACACCAATAATTATTTGTTTGTGCACAGTTATACGATTTTAAGTATTCCTATCTAACACCAATAATTATCTGTTCGTGCACAGTTATACGATTTTAAGTATTCCTATCTAACACCAATAATTATTTGTTCGTGCACAGTTATACGATTTTAAGTACTCCTATCTAACACCAATAATTATTTGTTCGTGCACAGTTATACGATTTTAAGTACTATTATCTAACACCAATAATTATTTGTTCGTGCACAGTTATACGATTTTAAGTATTCCTATCTAACACCAATAATTATTTGTTCGTGCACAGTTATATGATTTTAAGTATTCCATTCTAACACCAATAATTATTTGTTCGCTCACAGTTATACGATTTTAAGTATGCCTATCTAACATCAATAATTATTTGTTCGTGCACAGTTATACGATTTTAAGTACTCCTATCTAACACCAATAATTATCTGTTCGTGCACAGTTATACGATTTTAAGTATTCCTATCTAACACCAATAATTATTTGTTCGTGCACAGTGATACGATTTTAAGTACTCCTATCTAACATCAATAATTATTTGTTCGTGCACAGTTATACGATTTTAAGTATTCCTATCTAACACCAATAATTATTTGTTCGTGCACAGTTATACGATTTTAAGTATTCCTATCTAACACCAATAATTATTTGTTCGCTCAAAGTTATACAATTTTAAGTATTCCTATCTAACACCAATAATTATTTGTTCGTGCACAGTTATACGATTTTAAGTATTCCTATCTAACACCAATAATTATCTGTTCGCTCACAGTTATACGATTTTAAGTATTTCTATCTAACATCAATAATTATTTGTTCGTGCACGGTTATACGATTTTAAGTACTCCTATCTAACACCAATAATTATTTGTTCGGTCATAGTTATACGATTTTAAGTACTCCTATCTAACACCAATAATTATTTGTTCGTGCACAGTTATGATATTCAAAGTATTCCTATCTAACATCAATAATTATTTGTTCGTGCACAGTTATACGATTTTAAGTATTCCTATCTAACACTAATAATTATCTGTTCGCTCACAGTTATACGATTTTAAGTATTCCGATCTAACACCAATAATTTGCCAGTTGTTATATGATTTTATGTAGATTAAGATAATCCTGTGAATTGAATTACCATGACCAGATAAAATCCGGCGAACACTTTGTGCAACATATGGAAATACAGGACAGCTGTTTCGACGGTATTAGGTCTCATCACCATTGGAGATCGAGCCAGAAACCACTGAATGAAGGGCTGAAACACCACCACTGAGCCATCAGTTCATATCGCACACAAGTGACGCCCAATTAACTAGTCATGGCAATTGCGCGGGCAATTAACCTGAATGTGTCTTGCAAGTTTCATCCGTACTCTTTACAGAGGACACGGTCACCTCCA
>OY757940.1:47276270-47293770 GCA_963585895.1 Sepioteuthis lessoniana | reverse complement strand
GGCATAAAAAATTTGGAAATATCACTTTCTATCAAAGAACAAGAAAAAGTAAAGTTTTGTTCCCGCTAAAAATTCAATAAAAATATAAAATTTCGCTATAGATGTATAGGTAAGCCGAGTAAAATAATACAAAAATAGTAACAGACTATTATTAAAAAAAATAACTTTCAAAATAATGATTTGAAGCATCCGGTTAGATTAGGTTATTTTAGATTATGCACACACACACACACACACACACACACATATATATATATGTAAGTATAACAAATGAATATATATATAAAGAACCTTTTTAAATACACGTGTTATATATATATATATTACAATAAAGAACCTTTTTAAATACACACACACACACACACACATATATATATATATATATGTATGTATAATAAATAAATATATATATAAAGAACCTTTTTAAATACACGTGTTATATATATATATATATATATATGTATATATATATATATATATATATATATATATTACAATAAAGAATCTTTTTTAATACACGTGTTACACACACACACACACACACACACACATATACACACACACATATATATATACGTATATATATATATATATATATGTATAATAAATAAATAAATAGATATATATTAGGTATACATATTTAATTCATGGAATTTAGATTGCTATTTTTTGCAAATAATAATCATCAGGCAGTTAACAGTGACAACCAACACTGCCATTATATATATATATATATATATATATATATATATATATATATATATATTTGTAAGAGAATAATTTGTAGGTAACTTTGGTTTTAAACGAGATAAACCTCATTTATTTGCATATCGTCAAATGGTTTCAAGTATTGCCATTTAACACAAATAATTCTATCTATAATTAATCATTTGTTTGCACATTGTTAAACAGTTTCAAATATTCTAATCTAACTTTAAAATCCTACTTAACATTAATTATTTGTTTGTACACAATTTGGACACACTAATTATTCTATTTAGTATTGATATTTTGTTTGCACGCTGTTAAATGTTTTGAAGTATTGGTCTCAACCACTAATCGTTCTATTTTTATACAGTTAAATAATTTCAAGTCTTGCTACTTAACATTGATAATTCTATTTATCAAGTATTCCTACATAATTTAACACTAATCATTTATTTGTACACTGTTAAATGATTTCGAATATTGCTATTTAATATTAATAATTTTATCTGATATTAATAACAATCTCTGGTAAATGATTGAACAGTTATATTTGACCCTTACATTGGATTCTAATAGGTACTACCATTCCAAGTTAGAGTGTACCTAGAAGTAATGGTTATGAAAGGATAGTCCAAATTGCCCAAACTCCATGACTGAAGCCTCTTTATCAGATGCATTTTTATATCATAACCAGGACGCTAAATGGTTTCAAGTATTGCTATCTAACACAAATTATTCTATTCAATATTATTCATTTTTAGCACACAGTTAAATGGTTTCAAGTATTGCTATGTAATACTAATAGTTCAATTTAACATTAATCATAAGGGCTGTAGAATACAGCAACTGTATCTCTGCAGAGGGGTAAGATCTCCCTATCGAGTGTCCTGGATATGACATTAAACAATCTGATTGTAAGGAGCTTTGGGGAATGCAGAGTATCCCTTCATTGCTATCACTCCCAGATCCAATCTGGCCTGGAGTGATAGCACCTGATAGGGTCCTATCTATGGGTCAAATAAAACTGTTTGAAATTTAAACTGTGTGCAAGCAAATGACTAATGTTAAATAGAATTGCTTGGAATAGAACTGTTTGATACTTTAACTGTGTGTAAACAAATCACTGATGCTTAATTGAATTGTTAGTGATACATAGCAATACTAGGAACTATTCAATTTTGTTGACTTGGCCAAGTGGGTAGAGTGTTTGCTAATGGCCTGGGAGACTGGGTTCAATCCCCGCTCAAGTCATACCAAAGACTCAGCATTACAAGGTACGTATCAAAGGTAAAGTGGAGCAATCCAGGAAAAGGAGTAGCGCCCTCCTCAACATCTCGGTTTAGTAGCTATAGAAAAAGGAGCCATTGGGTCACCCTCGACTACGGTCGTAAACAACTTTTTATATGTATAAACCTGATTCGGCATTAAATAACCAACAATGGTTTATATACCATAAAACCAAACCAAACCAAAGTATTAATCAGTCAAATGGTTCCAAGTATAATAAATGATAAAGTAGTTCTATTTGACCCATCAATAAGACCATAACAGATACTACCAATCCGACTTTAAGTGAATATCGGGCTATTGAAACATCAGTGTTTTTCATCGAAAAACGTTTATTCAAAAATGTCTACCAAGTATTAGTAAGATGGTATAATGGATATGAGATGATATATACAGGATCAACAGAGTGACCTTAGAAGGAACGATATAATAACCACAAAATATCTCTCAGAAATGAACACAAAACTAACAAAAAGAAAATAAAAGAAATGGATAAGGAAAGAACCAGAGATTAAGTGGCCTATTCTATTTTTAAAAAAAGCGTTGGATTGTAATGAGTGTTTAAGAATCCAATTATTCTCCCTCTAGCTATGGGTAAATAGTAGGGCAGACTTGGTCCTTCAGCCTTGGTGAGGCAACCAGTCTAGGAGAAGGAAAACTCTGAATTCAAACCTGTTAAACTCCGCTTAAAAATTGACCTTGTGTCATATCCTACCCGAGCGGAGGGGTTGGGTAAATATGGTAATGAATGTTTAAGAAATTTTAAATTGTTATTGGAGGAAAGATACCTTTTAATAAATTTTCCGGATTCGAAGAATTAGCTAAATAAAAGATCGGAGTTGGTAGTTAAATGCCGCCATGAAAGTAAATATTTGTAATATGTCACCTGATTGAGTCACGTGGCTTAGCATGTCAACAGTCACATGACTATAAAAAAAGAGTGCTATTTGTTCAGTTGAATCTAACAGAAGTCAGACGTGTCAAATACTAGCTCACCTGAGAATCGACAACGTGAAACTCAGAGTCGTGAGTTTTTATTCTGTTTTATTATTATTATTATTACTATTGTATTTGATGCTTGCAAAATATTTACATGCACAGATCACTGTTAAGATTTTACAGATTAAAAACGCTTTTGGCATTAGGTATAATCACAATTATATATACATATGTGTGTGTGTATGTGTGTGTGTGTGAGTTTGTGGATGTATGAATATACACACAACTATGTGTGCGTGTGCGACTATTGAATACAATGTCTATATATTTTTCTGGCCTGGCGTTTCATGCAAGTGTGTATATAAGCATGTTGTGTCTGCGTAAACTAATGTTTAAATTTGTGTGTATATGTAGGGGCGTTCCTTTTAAATATCATTGTGTTCGACAAAGAATTCGGTGTACTTAGACAAATGGGCCGGTGTTAACCTTTGAACTGCAATATGAACTCATCTCGGGAGAGAGCAAATTTTTGTCGCACAAGTTTGGTGCAGTTCGTGAAAAGAATGACAACAAAAAGAAAAGGAAGAGAGAGAGAGAGAGAGAGAGAGAGAGAGAGAGAGACAGAGACAGAGACAGAGAGACAGAGAGAGAATCAGTCACCATTTCATATTCCATACAGACGGACAATACACACGCGCACTCACAAATATATATATATATATATATATATATATATATATATATATATATATATATATAAGCTATTTGCAAAGATGATGGCATCTTATATATAATATTAGTGTACTATCTGGACAAATTATGGTCCTATTAACGAGTAAATCTGTAATATTGGCTATTTCAAAAAAGCAAAGATTTAAATTGGAGAATTATTTATTGAAAATTCTGTTGTTCATCCCATTGTTTAAGAAAGATCTATGAAGAATAGGCTCGCAGACTGAGAACTTATATTTTTTGGTTTAATTTTCTTTCTTTCAAAATCTTCAAATTGTATCTTTTCTGAAATTTTTTCTTTAAAAACTCATTCAATTGGAGCAGAAAATTCTTCAAGAAAAAAAAAAAAAAAGATAAAAGGAAAAAAAAGATAAATAGAAAAATAAATAATTAAATAAATAAATAAATAAAAGTGAAAATATTAGTATGATTTATATTTTGATTATTTTTCTTATTCAACCTAAAAATATATTTCTTTTATCCACTTTCGAATTTAAAAAAAAATCTAAAGAAATTAAATATTGGTTCAAATAATAACGTATGAACGTTTTACTGATTTTTAAAAAGCAGCACATTTCGTAAAAATTAGAATTTATTTTATCACGCATCTCAGTGTGGTTAAATTGCTAGTTTTGTATGTAATAAAAGCGAATGCCAATTATATCCACTTTTGCATGATACTCTCAGAGGAGCAGAATAAACATTTAAAGATGGCAACAGTATAATCTTTCATAGATCATTGCCGTCCCACATAATCTCACATCCCCACCATCAGCAGCCCTCCGTATGGATAAGTAGTGCTCTCCTAAATTGGACTCCTCAAACACAAGAGTTTCCACAGGGGTCAGTTCTCGTTACGGGAGGACCGGACGTTGGCATGATGGTTAGAGTGTTCGCCAATGACCTGGAAGACCGGGGTTCAATCCCAGATTGAGTCATACCAAAGACTCAAAAAATGGTACTTGATGGTACTTGATGGTACTTAACACTCAGCATTGTAAGGTATGGATCAAGGGTAAAGTGGAGCAATCCAGGGAAAGGAGTAGCGCCCTCCTCTACACTTTGGTGTAGTAGCTATCGAAAAGGAGGCCTTCGGGTCACCCTCGACTAAGGCCGCCAAGTTACTGTCGCCCACGCGTATATATGTAACTGCATGCTTCCAACTAGTCAGGTCTGCATATATCACCGTGGGTAATTTTCGAGAAAAAGTTTGGTAGATGAAAAGATCGTAGGGGAACATTTGTACATCATGGTATTATATTGGCCAACGCTTGTACTACACGGATACCACTCTCTAAGACTTCAGATTATTATTCGGTGACAAACCGAAGGGAGATAACTCGTGATCACGTCCATCACAGGTGTTGTATCATAGTTATCCACCTTCTAATTGGAAAATTTGTCCAAGAATAAGGGATCGATCATTCCCAAGAAAATGAAAAATGCCCAATGGCAGGTTTTGTTTTTCATTCTGAAAAGTATCTAGCCCCCCACTAATTACAAGACAAATTCGGTTGGGGTAACGGTGTTGTATAGTCACAACCAACTATACATACAGAAACATAACGACGCAATAAAGACGAACGGACACAGTTCTTTAGAAAAATATACCTCTCACTTTATTCGGAAGTTTGAAAGGGTTACGAAAGGTTTTACTGTGTGAGAGGTGAGTTGGAGACTGAACAGAACTGCATCATTTTGACCCCCCACTCTTCTGGCTATCACAGCCTTTCTTTCCCGTTCTCCTGGGCTGCTCAACCGGGGGCCTGAGGGCCCAGACTCTGCTGGGACATAGTTCTCATTCCAGCATCTTCTCTCCAACTGATCTGAACTTCCTGTCGCCAGGGTTATATAATAATTTGACGTCCACCTACTTCCTGCGAGCGTCACAATTCGCATTCAATTCAACCCCTCGACTGTCAAGGTCACCCCCTGATATCTTCGACTGGATGCACCTGTTATTTACATAGGTGCATTTCTACTTTTGACAGCTTGGCCGGGGTCAATATGCAACAACGGTTTAGTCACCTATTACTCGACAATGAAACAATCCGTACAGGGTTACATAATACCAATAGTGCTTCAAGTGACCAGACATATGTATGCACACACACACACACACACACACACACACACACACACATGCACATTTATATATATGTATATTTATAAATATGTATATTTATAAATAAAAGAAATCTCACCTTCTTACTGTAGTTTCATCACTATAAGCTATATATACCAAGATCGGTGAATAAGTTTCCAGACCATATATATATATATATATACGACGCTGCTTCCTAGGTAAGTGAATTTGTCAAACCAACCGAAAAGGACATCGACACGAGGTTAACGAAAGCATGGACAGCTATCAATAGGCTATCGATTATATGGAAATCAGACCTAACCGATAAAATGAAACGCAGTTTCTTCCAGGCAGTGGTCACATCGATACTACTATAAGGATGCACTACATGGACTCTAACAAAACGGCTGGAGAAGAAGCTAGACGGCAATTACACAAGAATGCTGCGTGCAATCTTGAACAAGTCCTGGCGGCAACACCCCACAAGACACCAACTGTACGGCCACCTGCCTCCTATCACGAAAACTATTCAAGTTAGACGAACCAGACATGCAGGACACTCCTGGAGAAGCAGGGACGAACTCATAAGAGATGTACTCTTGTGGACCCCCACACATCGCCGTGCAAAAGCAGGACGACCAGCACGAACATACATTCAGCAGCTATGTGAGGATACGGGATGTTGCCCTGAAGACCTACCTGGGGCGATGAACGATAGGGAGGAGTGGCGAGAGAGGGTCAGGGACATCCGTGCTACCAGCGCGACATGATGATGATATATATACGAGATGCATACGATAAGTTTCCAGACTTTTTTCGTATGGGCACTTTTATTGATGGTACACACATGAAACTCTAGTCCCCTTCCAAGTAATCTCCTCCGGCTGCAATGCACTTGTTGTACCGTTCCAACAACTTCTGGAAGGTCCCATGGAAGTCCTCTAGTGTGAACGTGTCAATGACCTTCGTCACAGCCTCTCTCATCTCCTCAATCGTCTCATAACATCTGGAAGCCTATTGAATGCACCACGTATGCACACACACACATACACACACACACACATATATATATATATATATATATATGTATATGGTACATTCAATAAGTTTCCAGACTATTTTGTACAGGCATTTAATATTGTCGGAGACTCTTGAAAATTCAGCATGTTATTGCTATACATCTTATGAGGTGACTGACCAATTTTTATGATTTGAGCTTCAAATGAACCGCTACAGCAGCAATTGGAATACACCCTACTAAAGCCCGATTGTCACAGCTGGTGAATTTCAAAGATGCAATCTGGACGAGAGGACACTCTAGAAGAACGATATGATATAAAATTGTGTTTTAAACTTGGAAAAAATGCCACAGAAACGTATGGAATGCTTCAGATTGATTTTCGACCATCTTGACTGAATCGACCATCAGTTTTTGAGTGGCTTAAGAGATTCAAGGAAGACAGGGAGTCTGTGAGGGATGATGAGAGGTGTGGGAGGAGTAAGGAAGTCAATACACCAGAGTTGATTGGCGAAGGTTAGGGTTACTATGTTGAGGTTTCGAGGTAGTTCAGGAAGAGATTCCGTCGGAAGAGGCTAGCACTCTTCAAATTGGGTCAGTAGCATTTCCACCAGGACAATGCACTAGTCCACAACTCCATCCTTGTCATTGACTATTTGACCAAGATGGGCATCTGGACAGTTCCTCAGCCTCCCTATAGTCCATACCTTTCTCCCTGTGACTTTTGGTTATTCCCTCAGCTTAGAGGCTGTCGTTATGAGACAATTGAGGAGATGAAAGAGGCTGTGACGAAGGTCATTGGCACGCTCACACAAGAGGACTTCCATGGGGCCTTCCAGAAGTTGTTGGAACGGTACAACAAGTGCATTGCAGCCGGAGGAAATTACTTCGCAGGGGACTAGAGTTTCATGTGTGTACTATCAATAAAAGTGCCCATACGAAAAAAGTCTGGAAACTTATTTAATGATCCTCGCATATTTATGTATATATATATATATATATATATATATATATGTGTGTGTGTGTGTGTGTGTCCTTGCTGAAATAGTTAACATTATTAATCATATCAACAGGAGGTTCTTCAAAGCACAGACCATCAAATATCTTTCACTTGTAGGCTTTTAAATTCAAATCTTCATCTGAAAAACCGAAAATAAAAACACATTTTCAGCCATAAGTATTAAATTCAATGATGAATCATGATATCATAATCCTCTGTCAAACAAGGCATTGTTCTTACACTTGTTTGCAAAGAGCTCTTAGAAGAGTCGTGTAGGGTAGTCGCTACGACATCATAGTAAGTGAGTTCGAACTTCAGTAGTACTATTACATTCACTCTTGAACTAATACCTTTGGAAAGGCATGAACCTCCTTATCCTTCAATGGTTCTGACAGGATATAACCCAAGAGTTTTGACATACCATTCAACAAAGAAACCAAACCAGAAGAGCTCTTACCCGATTAGGCATGGACTCACACGTCCCTTGCTATGTTGGAGAAAGCGAGGAACTTCGGACTCCACCATCTTCTCCCAGTGATAAATACCGCATATACTTACGTACTAGTAGGACTAGGCCTAGCCCAAACCAACTATTTACACACACCAAGAATGCATCTCGCGTTTGATGCGATCCCCTAGTATACAGTACATCCAACAACAGGCCACATTTCCAACTGACCTAAGCATCAACAAATGCAGAATAGCTTTACTGTAATACACTTTTGTAATACTATGTCACTAAATAGACGTTTGTATCACCACGATTCACAGTAGATCCTTGTAGCGCTTCGATACCTCATAGACAGTCGTACCACCACGGTTCTAACAGTTCTATGAGTGTAAGACTATGCCTTAAGTGTCAGTCAGACCTCCGTTGTAACTTCGCCATCTGAAAAACACGCAAAACACCGTTTTGGTACGTTAATACAAAAGTTTATTCGCTACTAAACCTCCTAGCAGTCATCGAGAAGTATGAAAAGTGAGTCCACTGCTTTAGTTAAACAGAGAGAAATTAAACGTCCAGAAGAGAGAGAGAGAGAGAGAGAGAGAGAGAGAGAGAGAGAGAGAGAGAGAGAGAGAGATCTTGATATTATCTTTCTCGTTTTCCGTTGAAGTTCTCATATGTGCTTGCTCCCTGTTTTCGTTTTCACAGCTTCGCGGTAGGTATGGGACCCCAAAATGGGTGCCGAAATTTTCGAACGTCTTTACATCGTCGCGTCTCGTCCCCAAATGACTCACTCTTATTGTTTTCTTTCCCGCGTCTACTCCCTTAACACCTTCTCCGTTTGAGTTTCTTTCAGCCAATCAGAACTCGTTGCCGATTTGCTGTCGATACATTTCTATTTTTAACTCGGGCTTCCGTTGGTATCACGACCTAGACTTAGGGACCCGCTCCGTTCACCTCCCCATTTATTTCTAGCTCATAGCTTCTCTCTCTCTCTCTCTCTCTCTCTCTCTCTCTCTCTGTTATCTTCTTCTCATATATGTCCTTCATTTTGTACTGTCCTGTGGTTGACCTGTAAATCCAGCTAGGAAACATGTTTTTACAAAAACAATTACCCTATATCCCTAATTATATTTCATAACCAATTCGCAGATTCAACAGTTTATGCATCAACAGCTGCAGATGTACATGGATCAATTCCCAATAACTACCAATAACATTTGGGACTTAAACAATTACTCCCGTAGATTCATGTAAAAACTTCTGCAAACTCACTAAAAACTACTTGCAGGATCAGCTCATAAAACTAAGTCAAAGGTTTTGCAATATTTTGGTACGTATATTACGTGACTGAACCATCAAGCTGTGGTATGTATCAGTTGTATATATATATATATATTTGTTTAATTGCATATCAGCCTTTGTGGGTTATTTAATGTAAAAGCCATCTTTCTAGAAGAACAGTTCGAACTCCAGTCGCGCCATTACATTCACTTTCAGACTAATACCTCTTAGCCAAGGTATGAACCCCCTTATCCTACATTGTTTATCCATGAATTAAATCGTAACACCACCGTTCTTCTATAAGCATAGCTTCGGCATCAAATAACTCACGAATGTTGATATGCCATTAAACAAAGAAAACAAAACCTTTCTGACTGAGCCTTGACTTCCAAAACCAGCGGTTTGCCGGACGTAGCGCGACGAACTTGCTAATGTAAAATAATAGCATTACATATTTATTAGGAGTAGTAAACAGAGCAAAAAAGAAAAAAGTGTACCATACCCATTCATGAATATGTGAAACGTACATAGAATGTTCATAACAAATATACATGGAACATAGGAATCCCGAAACACGAAAAACACTTACGACTTCCTAGTTCTGGTACCAAACTTTCTTATTACCTTTGAGTTAAAAGGTTTTTCGACATAAAGAGAGAGGCCCAATCTTTCTATGCTGTTTTTTCCCATCTGCCACCACCCCATCACGTGCGCACCCGCCACAAGGCCTCGACGAGCAAGCGAAAGTCAACCGTCTTCTTCCGAGCCAGGAACTCAACTCACTAACTGACTATTCAAATTTCAGCCCACGCTTCCGGTGCGTGACTTCACTCACGTCCCTGGTCACATCCCACTATCTGGGATTCTTATTGTGATATCTCTGAATGACACGTCCGCTCCGCGCGTGCGTGAACACCTGCGCTCATGTTTGCACCTAACTAACCCATGCACAGAGCCAAAAGGTTCTCAGTCTAACTAAAACCCAAAGGCAAAATATATAAAACGAAATCCCTCCGCCATTATATTACAAAAGTTTTAATTAATAAATATCTTGAATATTACTTGATTAAATTAAAAATATTTCTCAACAAAATTCTGAGAAATTTTTCACAGAACAATATTAACTTCATATGATAAAAAAATGTAATCTTTTCCGTTAAGCCGATTTATCTGTTATCATATTTACCAAACCCTCCGCTCGGGCAGGATATGATACAAGGTCAATTTTTTAAGCAGAGTTTAACAGTTATTCCGAGTCTTCCTTCTCCTAGACTAGTTGCCTCACCAAGGCTGAAGAGCCCAGTCTACCCTACTATTTACCCATAGCTGGAGGGAGAATAATTGGATTAATACCTTTCCCAAGGGTATTAGTGCTATGTGAAATGCGATCAGTCCCGTCCAAGATTTGAACTCGTGTCGCCGTGTTCAGTTCCTACGACGATAACCATCACACCACGGGCACCTCCGATTTATCTGTTATGGCAACCATTATCGTTTGCCACCGTCCGGTGTAAATTTTAATTGTCAGTAAATATAATGAAAGAACTTTGGGTTGATTCACACTAAAAACATCGGTTCCTGTACGATTACTGAAGTTAAGCAGCGATAAGCCTGTTCAAAACATAGATGGGTGACCACTTAAACAAAACCAGGTAATGTAAGCAACCTAAAGTCTGTGTGCCTCAACTGAGCAAAGCTTAGTAAATGACAACACTTGTTCTTGACAGATTACCAGTTAAGCAGCGATAAGCCTGTTCAAAACTTAGATGAGTGACTTCTTTGTTACTGTGGGTACTGTAAACGATCTAAGCTCAGTATGTCAGACTAAGAAAACTAAGCTGATTATTTTATCAGCTGAGCCCCAGGGAATTTGATCCCAAAGCCCCTGAGCCTAAATTTACCTTGTACCATTTGAGTGTGATCTCCGGTAAAACGGTTCACTGAATATGGTAAAATAAAAGTATCACCAGTGTAATTGACTCAAAGCGTTAAGCCTTACCCTATGTAGACTGGTACTTCTGTTAGTGTGTGTACACACACTCCAACAATAACATAGACGACTTAATACAATACTAATTCTATTCTCTCAAATAAATAATGCACAATAGCAGCTTCTATCTAGGTTGGTTTGATCCTGTCCTGTGAACCCTGGGATGAAGACATCATATTTACTAGGTAAGCCGTGGACACACCCTCTGAGGTTGGAATCAATTTGATCTCCTCCGATAAAAAAGTAATTTCAGTGGCGATGTTTGGTGGCTAGACCTCATGGCTTATTTGGTAAAAACGTTAAATGACTGTCAACAGGTTCTAATTACACAGGCACTTTCTCATGATCGTTGTTGTGTAATGGTTTGCAGGCTAGTCTTACATATCAATCACTGCTGAGGGGTAAGTTCGATCCTCAATTGATGCTGCATTTTGCGATCTTATGCCAAATGTAAGCTAAAAATTAGGAGTCTATTTGTTGTAAAATGTAATTCTGATGCAGATGAGTTGGGGCAACACGTGTGGTGCAATGGTTGACCAGCTAGGCTATCGTGAGTAATGAGTTAGATTCTCAGTGGGTGCTACATATTTCTGGCCTTGTGCTAAACCAGGCCAAATAAGAACTACCCTAGGTGACTTCAACTTGTCGTGGTGTAATGGTTTACAAGCAAGTCTCGCAGATCACTTTCTGCTGAGTAGTGCGTTCGATTCTCACGAAGTGGCCCACACTAGTCACAACTTAGTAAATGACAACTTTTTAGGCGAATGTAATTCGTCTAGGTGTAATAGCTGGCAAGCTAAACTTGTAGGTCGCTCTTCTAAGTAGTGTGTTCGATTCTCACTGGGTGCCGCATGCTTGTAGCCTTGTGCCACCACTAAACAGTATATAACAATAGAAACCCTATGGTGTAATAGTTAGTAAGCTAGTCTTGCAGACTGATTGCATTTAACATAACTCTTGGGAAAGTTGTGAATCCAGCTCTTCACTCTCCAGCTATGGGTAAATAGTAGGGGAGACTAGGCTCTTTAACCTTAGAATAGCAACTGGTCTTGGAGAAAGAAAACTGAATTCAAACCTTTTAGCTTCTGCTTACGAATTGAACTTGTGTTGCATCCTGTTCGTGCAGAGGGGTTGGGCAAATACATATTCCTGGGTAGAGAGTTCAATTCTTTCTTCCTGCTGACGGCATTGTATTAAATCTAAATTACTTAGTTCTTTGAGAATTACACTGGATCACTGAAGTTAAGCTATAATGAGACTGCTCAGTCCGTAGATGGGTGACTACTTATGAACAGCAGGTATCGTAAGCAGTCTTAGTTCTATGTGTCAGTTTAAACGAAGTATAAAACTTAAGGTACGTTGCGAACACGGATTCCTGTTCGATCACCAAAATTAGGCAGTGACAAACCTGATAAGTACTTCGGTCGGTGACAATTTAATTATAGTTGGTACTTTTTCCAACGTAAGGCCTTTGTGTTAGATTAAGTGGATCTTAGTAAATCTTGATAACTGCGCTAGGATTACGTTCAAGTCACACTGAAAGTTCTGGTGTTCGTCAGCTCATCAAAGCTATGAATCAATGAGCCTGTTCAGTAATGTTTGTCTTAATATCCGGTTTTATTTCCTTAATTTCGAAGTATAACGAATCGAGAATTATGTGATTTTTTTGTAAAAAAATTCCCGTAAATGATGCACTATTATAATTTCTTCTTCGTCTTTTTTTTTTGGGGGGAGCACCTATTGTATAATGGTTAAAGTGCCTGACTGCGGCTTTGAACTAAGCGAGTTCGAACTCCTGGTCTGCTGTTGCGTTCACTTTTGAACTAATACCCTTGGGAAAGTTATGAAACCACTTATCCTATCACCTATGGGTTAAATTGTATCACTACAGTTTTTTGGCAAAGATGGCTTTGGTATTAAATAACCCACGAAAGTTGATACGCAATTTGACAAAAAAAATGATTTTATTATGATAGCCCTTCTTCTTTTTCTTTTTGTTATTATCATTGGCTTCTTCTTCTTTTTCTTCTTGTTATTATCATTGGCTTCTTTTTCTTCTTGTTATTATCATTGGCTTCTTTTTCTTCTTGTTATTATCATTGACTTCTTCCTTTTCTTTTTGTTATTATCATTGGCTTCTTCTTCTTTTTCTTGTTATTATCATTGGCTTCTTCTTCTTTTTCTTCTTGTTTTTATCATTGGCTTCTTCTTTTTCTTCTTGTTATTATCATTGGCTTCTTCTTTTTCTCCTTGTTATTATCATTGACTTCTTTTTCTTCTTGTTATTATCATTGACTTCTTCCTTTTCTTTTTGTTATTATCATTGGCTTCTTCTTCTTTTTCTTCTTGTTATTATCATTGGCTTCTTCTTTTTCTTCTTGTTATTATCATTGGCTTCTTCTTTTTCTTCTTGTTATTATCATTGACTTCTTTCTTTTTCTTCTTGTTATTATCATTGACTTCTTCCTTTTCTTTTTGTTATTATCATTGGCTTCTTCTTCTTTTTCTTCGTGTTATTATCATTGGCTTCTTCTTTTTCTTCTTGTTATTATCATTGACTTCTTTTTCTTCTTGTTATTATCATTGACTTCTTCCTTTTCTTTTTGTTATTATCATTGGCTTCTTTTTCTTCTTGTTATTATCATTGGCTTCTTTTTTTTTCTTGTTATTATCATTGGCTTCTTCTTCTTTTTCTTCTTGTTATCATCATTGACTTCTTCCTTTTCTTCTTGTTATTATCATTGACTTCTTTTTCTTCTTGTTATTATCATTGACTTCTTCCTTTTCTTTTTGTTATTATCATTGGCTTCTTCTTCTTTTTCTTCTTGTTATTATCATTGGCTTCTTTTTTTTTCTTGTTATTATCATTGGCTTCTTCTTCTTTTTCTTCTTGTTATTATCATTGGCTTCTTCTTTTTCTTCTTGTTATTATCATTGACTTCTTTTTCTTCTTGTTATTATCATTGACTTCTTCCTTTTCTTTTTGTTATTATCATTGGCTTCTTTTTCTTCTTGTTATTATCATTGGCTTCTTTTTTTTTTCTTGTTATTATCATTGGCTTCTTCTTCTTTTTCTTCTTGTTATCATCATTGACTTCTTCCTTTTCTTCTTGTTATTATCATTGGCTTCTTTTTCTTCTTGTTATTATCATTGGCTTATTTTTCTTCTTGTTATTGTTCTTATACTTGTTGTTCTTGTTGTTTCCTGGGTATGAGACTAAAGTGCATTTGATGGTGAGGCTTCGGCACTAGAGATTTGGGTTGTATATAGTACCGTTTCATTGCCATTACACGAAGGTTCATTCTTACATGGAGCCGTAGTACCTTTTAGGATATCATTTAGGAGTCAAACAGATCTTACCGCAATGGTACCGAGTTGTAACCCCCCCCACAAAAAACAAACAAACAAACAAACAAACAGACAAAAAAAAAAAACAGTAGCAGAAAGAAAGACGCTGTGGTAACATGATACGGTTGATCAAGCACTTCAGGATTCGGTCAGCAAATGTTGACGGGAACCGGAAATATCATTCATCCGAGACAGATGTAGGGGTGTGACGTTCTGTTAATCCCGTTGAGATAACACATGATTTCGTGACTATCTCTCTCTTCCTCTTTATGTTTTCTCGTTTGGCAGCGAAGGTGTAAATGCACAACGAGTCTCTGTTCTCTAATAACGAAGAAGCTACCTGGTGGTGACAGCTGTCCATTTCTCTATTTTTCTACCGCCTCAGTGATTGGACGAAAAAAAAAACAAAAAACAAAACTGAACCAAAACAAAAACCAAAATAAAAACAAAGAGTATTCCTAACACTAGAAGTTGAGATATGTTTTGTGTTCTTTATTCCTCAGTCAACAAATAGTCTCAACGTCATAGTAGTCCGACGCTGACCATCCAACAGACATACATTGGAAGCCGTTCAGGCGCTTCGTGTATAGCAATCGTTAGTATGCTAGGCCAGGAAACCATTACTAGTGAGTTTGAGTCTGATTGGGTGCCCCATACACCCGGCCTTGTGCCACATCTAAGCTTTGTAAATAAGTACATTGGGAGCCGTTGATAACACTCCAACCATTTCTTTGTGGACAATATAAAAGTAAAGTTGGCGACCGTAATCGAGGGTGACCCGAAGGCTCCCTTTTCGATAGTTACTACACGAAGGCCGCTACTCTTTTCCGTGGATTGCTCCACTTTAACCGTAATCCGTTCTTTATAATGCTGAATGTTTAGCAAGGAGGTATCAAGTACCTTTTTTGAATCTTTGGTATGACTCGACCTGGGATTGAACCCAGGTCTCCTAGGCCATTGGCGAACTCTCTAACCATCATGCCAGTGTCCGGTGTTGACAATATAATGGTGATTTATTTATTGCCTTGACTAAGTTACAATTATTTTAAAAAATAATTCATCACACATTAGGTTGGCGCTGACTGTAAATCTGCAGAGAAGTAAGAGCCTCCTCACACACACACACACCAACGAGAGTCTTGGATATGATACTAAACTGCTTCTGATGGTTAGGCTCCAGTCCTGGAATTTTGAGGAATGTGGAGTACTCTTTCATTGCAATTACTCCCAGGTCCACTCTGATTCGGATTGGTAGTACCTGTTAGGGTTCCATCAAATCGAACCGTTCAATCATTTACTAAGGATTATTACGGCTGAAGAAGAAACTAGACGGTAATTACACAAGAATGTCGAGAGCAATATTGAACAAGTCCTGGCGACAACACCCCACAAGACACCAACTATACGGCCACCTGCCTCCCATCACGAAAACTATACAAGTTAGACGAACCAGACACGCAGGACACTACTGGAGAAGCAAGAACGAACTCATCAGTGATGTACTCCAATGGACCCAGCATATGGTCAAGCAAAAGCAGGACAACCAGCTCGAACATACATACAGCAGCTATGTGAGGATACGGGATGTAACCCTGAAGACCTGCCAAAAGCGATGTATGATAGGGAGATGTGGCGGGCGAGAGAGTGTCAGGGATATCCGTGCTGGCGGCACGACATGATGATGATGATGATTATTATTTGAAACCATACCGCGATGCGGACATTATCAATATTACATCAGAATGCTTGATAGTTTGAATAACAAATGTTAAATAGTAATATTTGAAACCATTTTATTGCTCGCAACATTCTTGTGTAATTGCCGTCAAACTTCTTCTCCAGCCGTTTTGTTAGCGTCCAAGTAGTGCATCCATATAGCAGTATCGACATGACCGCTGCCTGGAAGAAACTGCGTTTCATTTTATCGGTCAGGTTTGATTTCCATATGATCGATAGCTTATTGATAGCAGTCCATGCCTTCGTTAGCCACGTGTCGATGTCTTTTTCGATTGATGAGACACTAGGTAGGTGAATTTGTCTACCAGTTTCAGAGAGGTTCCCTCTATTGTGGAAATGTCACCTGTTTGATTAAAGCACATATATTCAGTTTTGTGTGCATTGACATGGAGGCCAATGCCAGCGGCGGCTCGTTCCAAACTATGCAGTAGTGTTTCGGCTTGGTTGGGTGTATTTGCCATTATCGTTATGTCATAGGCGTAGTCGGCGTCTGTAATTGTTTTTACGGGGTACCTTCTGCTTCTTTTCTTTGTCAGCTCGAAGCCGTTTTCTCTGATTTTATCAATCGATGTTCTAAGCACGTAGTCTAGACAGATGATAAAGAAGTATGGGGCCAGATAATCAATAAAGAGCAAAATTTTACCATAGTTCATATGTTCAAGAAGTTTTTTTTCTGCTGTTTGTTTGTTAAATGATTTGATGAAAATACTTGTTGATCTTGGCATATACAATCATGTAATTTTTAAGGATTTAGGGTCTGTTTGTTATTGCAAAAATAGACTTTATCAATTAGCAGACCAATATTTAATAGTTTAAATAGAGATTGAGACGTTTCTACGATTTTATTTTGAGAAATATTGCCATCGGTTTATATCATTCTCAAATTAGCTAAAACAGATGTTTGGTGCCTAGACACCATTTCAAT
>OY757940.1:47226270-47273770 GCA_963585895.1 Sepioteuthis lessoniana | reverse complement strand
AATAATTGTTTAGTTTAAATATCAAACAGTTTTAATTAAGAAATAAAAATACACATTACCTTGATAATGGTTCTGATAAGAACCAAAAGTTCTCGGCTTACAATAAATGGTTCGTTTGGAGAAATCATTAATGAATTTCAAGATCGTAACATTAAAACATTTGGACTCTTGAAAGTTAAAAATTTTTAAAAAAACTTCAAAATTGCAAGGATTTCATCTTATTCAATCAAACCTGTTTAAATGAAAAGATGCTGCCTAAATACACCTTCATATATATATATATATATATATATATATATATATATATATATATATATATATAAGTATTACTGTATCCTTACGTAAAGTTATTAAAGAAGGTTGTATTTATCTAAATTAGTATTTAATCTGGAGTTTTAAGTCGAAAAAGTTTTTAGATTAAAAAAAAAATTAATTTACAATAATTCCAACCGGCAATAAAATAAAAAAACCGGAAGTGGGCTAAATGAAGAGAAAAGTCTTTACCCCTCTTCTATCCTCTCCCACCCTTCTTTTCTGTGTCTATTCTGAATCATTTTATCCATAAGATCTGAAGAAGTCCTGTTAATTTTTTTGGTGTTTTTGATTTATATCAAAAACACATAACAAGATGGAAATAAATTTATAATCCTAATGTGACTGGTTTTGTTTTTTTCTTAATGAAATTATTGCTCTGTAATGTCAGTTACATTGAGCTTTTTACCAGGAAAATTTAAATGTTCACTGTTGAATGGTTTTTTTGCCCAGATGGAATTACTCCGGTTTAAGTGGACCGGATGATACTTATATATATATATATATATATATTCACAGAGGAAAGATGGAACAAATCCTACTAGCGTACGGCATACCTAAAGAAACCGTAGCGGCAATAGTGATTCTCTATAGAAACACTAAAGTAAAAATACGATCACCGGATGGAGACACAGAATACTTTGACATTGTAGCAGGAGTACTACAAGGGGACACGCTGGCCCCGTACCTCTTTATCATTTGTCTAGACTACGTACTTAGAACATCGATTGACAAAATCAAAGAGAATGGCTTCGAACTGACGAAGAAAAGAAGCAGAAGATACCCCGCAACAACAATTACCGACGCCGACTACGCCGATGACATAGCGATACTGGCAAATACACCTGACCAAGCCGAAACACTTCTGCATAGTTTGGAACGAGCAGCAGCAAGCATAGGCCTCTATGTTAATGCACACAAAACGGAATACATGTGCTATAACCAAACGGGGGACATCTCCACTCTAGAAGGAACCCCACTTAAACTAGTAGACAAATTCACGTACCTAGGAAGCAGCGTCGTATCAACCGAAAAGGACATCGAAACGAGGCTAACGAAAGCATGGACAGCTATCGATAGGCTATCGATTATATGGAAATCAGACCTGGCCGATAAAATGAAACGCAGTTTCTTCCAGGCAGCAGTCACATCGATACTGCTATATGGATGCACTACATGGACGCTAACAAAACGGCTGGAGAAGAAACTAGATGGAGAAACGGCTGGAGAAGAAACAAGAATGCTGCGTGCAATCCTGAACAAGTCCTGGCAGCAACACCCCACAAGACACCAACTGTACGGCCACCTGCCCCCTATCACGAAAACTATTCAAGTTAGACGAAACAGACATGCAGGACACTGCTGGAGAAGCAGAGATGAACTCATAAGAGATGTACTCTTATGGATCCCCACACATGGCCGCGCAAAAGCAGGGCGACCAGCTCGAACGTACATTCAGCAGCTATGTGAGGATACAGGGTGTTGTCCTGAAGACCTACCTAGGGCGATGAACGATAGGGAGGAGTGGCGAGAGAGGGTCAGGGATATCCGTGCTACCAGCACGATATGATGATGATGATGATATATATATATATATACACGTGGTAAATCTTCTCATGGGGTATAATGGAGAGGGTTTAGTCAAGAAAAAATGAATGTAGCATTTCTCTTAATTGGTAGATATTTTCCCTTGTAAGGAAATAAGAAAATTTAATTAAAAGTTAATAAGATGTTTCTTGTCTGTTACATTCAACAAGACTTGTTTATATATATATATATATAATACAAGTCTTATATACATATATATATATACATATCACAATTTTACTGGATAAAGCTACTTACAATATCGTATATATTCTAACAATGGAGCTTTTTGATATATATATATATATATATATATATATATATATGATCATGTATGGTTGTACAAATGAGATGCACGCGTGTCTGTAAAGGAAGAAAACAAGAATAGGCTAAATTCTGAAAAGTGGTCAACCCGTAAAAAAGATGGCGACTGTCGTCGCGGCCATTGTCTGAGTTTATTCATTCTGTCGAATCGTT
This sequence comes from Sepioteuthis lessoniana, assembly GCA_963585895.1. Taxonomy (NCBI): domain Eukaryota; kingdom Metazoa; phylum Mollusca; class Cephalopoda; order Myopsida; family Loliginidae; genus Sepioteuthis; species Sepioteuthis lessoniana. The sequence goes on along the minus strand of OY757940.1, from coordinate 47,271,394 downwards.
TTAGCGCTGATTTAGGAAATAGGTAAGAAGACGCCTGGGAGCAGGTGATTGAATGATACAGTTACACTCATTAGCTATTACAGTGAAAAAAGCAAATATACACGCATATGCTCGTATATATATATATATATATATATATATATATATACACATGTAAACACATACAGACCCCCCCACATTTATATATATAGATTTGTGTGTGTGTGTGTGTGTGTGTGTGTGTGTGTGTGTGTATTTAAATGGAGATTACAGTTATTGATATTGGGTCATTAGGTCCAAAAAAACGTCTGTTTTTTTCTAATTATAAGAATATTTTAAAGTCTTTTTTTATATTAACTATTAAAAACTATAATTCCTTTTTAAACATAACGCATATTACTTGATTTGGCTATCAAGTCTGACAATAGGTAAATCAGCCATTTTGTTGCTATTGGCGGCAAAATGACTTAATCATGTTGAAAGCCAATGATCAACTACTGCGATGTAAGATCTCTCTCTCTCTCTCTCTCTGTGTCCTGTATTTTTAAAAATTGTCTACAAGACCCGAAATAAACTAATTTACACACATACAAAATTGCATATGAGACTAGAGCCAAATAATGAAAAAGGCATTTATTTTACACAATGAGCGTGTATTTTTCGACATTATTTTTCTTTCTTTTTTATATGTTAAACTCAAAGCCTATCCATTATTCTCATAGATTAAAATGATATGATGTAATCTGATATGAATTCTTTTCTCTGTATAGGATATAATTATATATGTTTAAAGAATTATTGATACAACTTCGTACACACACACACACACACACACACACACACATATATATATAGATGTATATATATATATATATATATAGTTGGGTATATTTATAAACAAAGGGTCATTTATGTCGTTGAGAGAGTTTATATATATATATATATATATATACATATTGAGAGAGAGAGAGAGAGGGGGGGGAGAAAGAGGGATGTCACTTAATAGATCAGTGGAATCAATTTTTATCACATAGTGTAACATTTAAATTTCGTTCTGATCCGTAAAACGTAAAGAAAGACATAGAGTTTGATTGACAGCTGTTAAACCCGCGGTCAATCTGAGACCATGGTTCTCATTGGATGGTTTTAGTTAGGTGACTGAACACGGTTCTGGAGTTTGAAAAATTTAGTCAATTGGTGAGAAACACCTGACTTGATTAGTCGAATGCTTCATCTTGTTCTCTAACACTTTGATCGATCAGGTTATAAGGATTAAATGTCGCCGAGAAATAATAAAGGTAAAATGTGTGCTTAAAATGGTGATGGCATTGTCATTCCTCATCCATGAATAAGAGCAAAAATGACAACTCAAAGGAAACATCAAGACAACAGAGGCGATAAAAGGAGGCGACCGGAGAAGAGACGAAGTGAAGGGAAAACGAATTGAAGAGTGAAGAGAAGTGAAAAGATGGGACCCGATCGATCATAAAACACAGTCCATATTGATAGAAAGACTGGTTGTGCTCCAAAGTAAATATACATAGAACGAACGATCGTAGAGTAAATTACGACATATAATAGGGACACAAAGTCAGAGAAAGAAAGTGTGTATATACAGAAGGGATTAGAAAACTGTTGTCTGAACCACGCAAACTGATAGATAGATGCAGGAGGAAGAAAACCCACATATTGTGCGATGGGTCAATGGTCGTCTAAATTAAGCTGATAGATAGATAGATACTGGAGGAATAAAACTCACACAGTGCGCTATGGGCCAATGATAATCTAAATTACTTAGATAGATAGATAGATAGATAGATGCAGGAGGAAGAAACCCCACACAGTGCGTGATGGGCAAATGATAATCTAAATTACTCAGGTTGATAGATAGATAGATAGATTGATGCTGGAGGAATAAAACTCATACAGTGCGCTATGGGCCAATGATAATCTGAATTACTCAGGTAGATAGATAAATACAAGAGAAAGAAAACCCACACAGTGTGTAATGTGTTAATGGTTGTCTAAATTAAGCAGATAGATAGATGCAGGAGGAAGAAAACTCACACAGTGCATAATGGGCCAATGATAATCTAAATTACTCAAATAGATAGATAGATAGATGCAGGAAGATGAAAACCCACACAGTGCGTGATGTGTCAATGGTCATCTAAATTACGCAGATAGATAGATAGATAGATAGATGAGAAAGAAAACCTACTCAAATTCAGTATTCGATGGGTCAATTGTCGTTTAAATTATGCAAAAAAGAAAATAGCACTGATATCTCAATTTATCAGATATGTTTATGTTGTAAAGCGGCTCGTACCACGTGACTTCCGGTTTCGCAGAAGCATAAAAGACATCGTGTTTCTAAGCACGCAGAAGCAAAAAGAAGAAGCAGTAGAGGCAGCGAGAAAGAGACAGAGAGCTCTGAAAGATCTCGGTCAGTTGTAGACCAACTTCGGACGTAACACTAACAACGCGAGACTTATAATACTTGTCGGACTGTACCACTTCAGTTAATAAATAATTAACTCTATTTCACGGTGTATCTCTTCCTTACCACAATACAACAGTTTAACAAAATTACATTAAAAAATCTTGAAATGATAAGTATTGAATTCATTCAACGAAATCGACATTGGCTTCAATCACGACTCCAGATGACTTCAGAATCTCCTGCAAGCCTTTCTGGTGGCCTCCTTGTTTCAATTGGTAAATGCTGCGGTTATCATTACCTTCAGTTTTTTTTTTGTGTTGGATGGAATTTTGTGGGTCTCTCACTCAACCACACCCCAAATATAATAATTAAGAGGATTGCTGTCTGGGGAGTTAGGCGGCCAGATGTTAGGGGTGATGTGGTAACAGACATTTTCTCACTGCCAATTCTGGGTTCTTCAGCTGTGTAACATAAGTTCTGTTGCTAGATATAGGGTTTTCCAGCATCCATCTTCTCAATCCAGCTCAGCACTGCCTCCCCGGAGCCTTGATGAAGGCCTCCATGCTGGGTCCGAGGCCATGTGGAAAGATGAATGGAGGCATAATATCATTATTGCTAATGTCCACCCCAAACACTACGATGTGAACTGGGTGTCTGGTTTTCATTAATATCAATATGAATCTGTCTTATGGCTGACAGCCAAACTCCCATAAATCTTCGTATTGGATCTTCCAGCGTGAATGCCAACAGTACAGCATACCGTTTCCCTATTTCTGGAGGTGTAAATGCGTCATGGTGCTGTTTTCGTCATAGAAAGTTCCCAACTGATTCTAGTTTGTTGCTCAAAAGACAAAATCTAAAACAAATAGAGATCATGCGCGAAATTATTAGTTTAAAAAGCAATAGCTTACACATCGCACCCAATATATATATATACATATATATACTCGAAATCACATCAGTGCTGGGCGATAACCGCTTCAAGTTTTACGTCAGACACACACACACACACACACATATATATATATACATATAGTCAATGAGCGGAGACCTGCATCCGAGAAATATTTTTGTATAAAAATCGTGTATATATATATATATATATACACGAAAGGAAAATCTTTTTAGAAAAAAAAAATGATTTTTTTCTCATAAATGTAAACACTGCATTGCTTGGAATTGCTTTATAGCAAAAATTATTCTAATCTCACAAAAATATTTGTTTTGAGGCTATTCAAATTGGTGAAATATCAAACAATGTGCCCCAGGTTTGAATAGAGATTTATCTGTCTTCAAATCTTTGGAGGCTGAGAAGTGCAAACCATGATACATTTACAGAAGAAAGTGCGATGTGTACGAAGATGCATGTTTTAGTAAAGGAAAATGTCTACAAATAGGATAAACGTAAGTTTCCCACTACGAGTGTGAGTCGAAAAGACGGCACATTAAGTGGAAACATACAGACTCTCCGGTAAAGAAAAAGTTCAGGGAGTAACAATCACTAAAGAAGGTCACGTTGACAGTGTTCTGGGACATGAGAGGATCTATCACTATTGTTTCCCTTGGGAAATGAGCAACTGTAAACAATGCTTCTTATTGCAAAATTCTTTGTGGATATATTCTTTTCTATGTTCTTACTGTTTACGTTTTCCACAAGTCCTGGCGACAACACCTCACAAGACATCAACTATACGGCCACTTACCTCCCATCACGAAAACTATCCAAGCTAGACGAACCAGACACGCAGGACACTGCTGGAGAAGCAAGGACGAGCTCATCAGTGATGTACTCCTATGGACCTCCACAAATGGCCAAGCAAAAGCAGGACAACCAGCTCGAACATACATACAGCAGCTATGTGAGGACACAGGATGTAACCCAGAAGACCTGCCAGATGCGATGAATAATAGGGAGAAGTGGCGAGAGAGAGTCAGGGATATCCGTGCTGGCGGTACGACATGATGATCATGATGATACATATCTTTAGTGCACTCAGCATATGATAAACTATCATTATAGGTATTCTCTTGTATAATATTATGTAAATTATTTTTTACGAAGAGTCTGTTTCATATCATTACAATTTTCAAATTATATTCAATAACAGCACAATGACATATTGAGAATTCTAACACACACACACACACACACACACACACACACACACATATATATATATATATATATATATATATATATATATACTTCTTTACAGAAGAAAGCCATCTCCCTTATTCTGCAAAAAGATGCATGTTAGCATGGGAGCATGTTAGCATGGGAGCATGTTAGACTTCTAAGGCCAAGTTCATTTTTCCTATCTGTTGCATATGTGACAAGCAAGATAATTGTTTTTAGCACTGGCTTTGTCGCACTGCACTCACATATGACTTCTCCAATCTGCTCTTGACCCACATACTAAATCCCAGAAAAAACACGAGTTACTTGTATGTTGCTGCACAAGAACTTTTGAAAGATTATCTATATGACTTGTAATTCCTGTTTTAGACAAACACACCAGACTACAAATGTTATGGGCATTTTTAGATTGAGCACGTTCTTTACGAAGAACACCCAGGAGCCTGTTCTGGACTTCGGTCTGGAGAGTGGCTCTGCAAAAGGAACCTATGTATGGCACTTGACCTTGCTGTTTAGCTCAAGTCATAACCTGGCATACGTGCCCAGACTCACTTTTGGGTTCGTGAAACTGCTTGCCTCATCAAACTCACATTCCACCAAGTGAGCCGATGAGCAGCATAGACCAGCTGGGTTCGAGTCTCGGCTCGTTCCCAACCCCCTCCCCTTTATCCCCACTTTAATCGGCTTTCGGGCTTTTGACCTTGTGTCAAGCCGTGTTTGGTGGGAGACATTGGCAAATATCGGCATTTTTAGACTGAATTGTGTCCGGAACCGAGGTCAGGTCCTGCTTCCGAAGTGCTTATTTTAAGATTAGGAGTTTTATTCTCCATGCTTCAAATGTTTTACAACCGTGGTAAATTTTTTTCGAATTGATCGATTTTTCGTAATGTTCTCCCAGTCTTCAAGATCTACATAAAACACCTTTAGGCTATTTTTGACGACATCCTTAAAACGTTGCTTAAGTTTATAATTTTGACGTTTACCATATCAGTAAAACAGTTGCTCAGGTAACTTGACATCTTTAAGGTATCTTAACCCTACGCATCTGATAGCATATGGTTATTGCAATCTTTCTTTGTTCTTTTGTATATTCTTTGAGTCCCTGAAATGTTGCCTTCACGCAATCTTCAGTGATGGCGAGTTCATTTCCTTGTTCTTTTCTTGTCACATTGTGTTTGTCTATGTCCTCTCGAGAATGTTAGGTCTCTTCACCGTCTCAATTTCATTGTTCTATCGTCTATATGTCTAAATTCTTATCTTATTCAATTCAAGGAGTGTTCCGAGTATATTAAAAGGAAGACTCTTCAGGTGTTTATTCCTTTGGTTAGATGTATTTTGTAGTGTTTGGTTACAAGACATTTTCATGTTCTTCTGAGGCACTCTTTTTGAGTTTTTTTACATCAACATAGCTAATGCTATGGGTCTTTCACTGAAGTCTGAGTGACACCAAGTCTCCTCAGGTCTTCGGGAATTTTCTGAGTATTCTAGCCGATCTCAACAATGCTGTTGTCCGGATGTTCTCAACTTTTCCTCTGGTTTCTAATTCTTCCAATATTTTACTAAACCCTTGGAGACCGTTCCAAGAGCACTAAAAATTGGCATCGCCGTTTGTGCAGTTTTTTCTTTTCTTTCTATTTTTTTTTTTTTTTTAGTTTCCTAGCAAAGTTAAAATATTTTTCGCTTTCATCTATCCTCACTCAGTTGTTTGCTGAAATAGAAAAAAACACTCGATGACAAGTTGTTTAAGTCATAATATTATGCATATGTACGGGTAAAAAACCTACAGGCGACATTACTATTTGTCGACTTTACCAAGGCCTTCGATTCCATACACAGAGGGAAGATGGAACAAATCCTACTACCATACGGCCTACCCAAAGAAACCGTAGCAGCAATAACGATTCTCTACAGAAACACCAAAGTGAAAGTACGTTCACCGGATGGAGACACAGAATACTTCGACATTGTAGCAGGAGTACTACAAGGGGACACGCTAGCCCCATACCTCTTTATCATCTGTCTAGATTATGAGCTTAGAACGTCAATCGACAAAATCAGAGAAAATGGCTTCGAGCTGACAAAGAAAAGAAGCAGAAGGTACCCCGCAAAAACAATTACCGACGCCGATTACGCCGATGACATAGCGTTACTGGCAAATACACCCAACCAAGCCGAAACACTACTGCATAGTTTGGAATAAGCCGCCGCTGGCATTGGCCTCCATGTCAATGCACACAAAACTGAATATATGTGCTATAACCAAACAGGCGACATTTCCACACTAGACGGAACCTCTCTGAAACTAGTCGACAAATTCACCTACCAAGGAAGCAGCGTCTCATCAACCGAAAAAGACATCGACATACGGCTAACGAAGGCATGGACAGCTATCGATAGGCTCTCGATCATATAGAAATCATACCTGACCGATAAAATGAAACGTAGTTTCTTCCAGACAGCGGTCGTATCGATACTGCTATATGGATGCACTACTTGGACGCTAACTAAACGGCTGAAGAAGAAGCTAGACGGCAATTACACAAGAATGTTGCGAGTAATATTGAACAAGTCCTGGCGGAAACACCCCACAAGGCACCAACTATACGGCCACCTGCCTCCCATCACGAAAACTACAAGTTAGACGAACCAGACACACAGGACACTGCTGGAGAAGCAAGGAAGAGCTCATAAGTGACGTACTCCTATGGACCCCGCATACGGCCAAGCAAAAGCAGGACGACCAGCTCGAATATACATACAGCATCTATGTGAGGATACGGGTTGTAGCCCTGAATACCTGCCAGAGGCGATGAATGAAAGGGAGAAGTGGCGAGAGAGGGTCTGGGATATCCGTGCTAGCGGCACGACATGATGATGATAATGATTATACATAAATATTGTCATTATTATATATAAAAATGTCTCCTTATATATCAACTGTCAAGATGAAAATGAAGCGATCCTTTTTCAAGGATGTTAGCCACAACTATGTAACATAAAAAAAATCGGCGGTTTTTGGTTTAAGTGTGACATCGATATGAATAAAATGAGATAGATATATAGATACCCAGCTCAGTCGGGTGGGTTTGTAGAATACACCGACTGTATCTCTACAAAGGAGTAAAACCCCTTCCCCAACGAGTGTCCTGGATATTACACTAAACAATCTGATGGTGAAGTTCCATTGATGCTGAGCACCCCCTCATTGTCATCGCTCCCAAGTTTATTTTGGCCCGGAATGGTAGCACCTGATAGAACTAAACTGCATACTTTATACTAAACTGAATTGTTTGAAATAGAACTGTTTTGACATTTAACTTTGTGGACGAAAACTATACTTATACTAAACTGAATTGTTTGGATTAGAACTGTTTGACTAAATAGCTTGAATTAAAATCTTTTGACAATTATACTCTGTACTTACATTTAAACTGTGTACTTATGCTAAACTGAATTATTTGAAGTAGAACTGTTTTTTGTTGGTTGGTTGGTTAGTTGGTTGGTTTTTATGGCATATCAACCTTTGTAGGTTATTTAACGCCAAATCCATTTTTATGTAAATAATCAGTTCTATTTCAAACAATTCAGTTTAGCGTGCTAAACTGAACAGTTTGACTAAACTGAATAGCTTGAAATAGAAATGTTTTTAACAATCAAACCGTACTTACATTTAAACTGCGTGCTTATGCTAAACTGAATTATTTGAAAAAGAACTGTTTTTTGACATTAAAACTGTATTTACACAAAACTGAATTGTTTAAAATAAAACTGTCTTGACATTTAACTGTGTGTAAACAAAATCTACTTATATTAAACTGAGTTGTTTGAATTAGAGCTGTTTGATTGAATTGAATAGCTTGAAATAAAAATGTTTTGACAATTAAACTATGTACTCATGCTAAACTGAATTGTTGGAAATAGAACTGATTATTTGTATAAAAATGGATTTGGCATTAAATAACCTACAAAGGTTGATAAGCCATAAAACCCAAACAATCAAACATCAACTAAGTAATAATAATAACAATGTAGCGATAGAGATGAAACAATCACACAATAAGCGAATGCAGTAAACTAGCACAGAAAGAGTAAAAGGCTAGACACGACTGGGTGGGCCAGGTGATCCACTGGGAATTTTGCAAGAAGCTAAAATTTGAACAAACGAGCAAATATATTGTGCACAACCCAGATTCCAGAAAATGAGACGCATAAACTTCTCCGGGATTCAAACGAATGACCCAATCTTAGCTAGAATTCCAGATCTCGTGATAGTCAACCCCCCCCCACAAAAAAAAAAAACAGAAAAGAAAAAAAGAGAACCTGTCAAATTGTGTTCTCGGAATGGTAGTGATCCAAAATGGTAGTGACGGTTCGGGTCTCATCTATTGGTCAAATACTTATAAGTATTATTATATTATAAGTATTAAGTTTTTGATGTTATGACGACTTATATATATGAGGGGCACCTCGGGTGGTGTAATGGTTGGAAAACTAGACGAACAATCCTTCACGAGTGAGTTCGATTCTCATTGGGTGCACTGTTCACACGGCTTTGTGCCACATCTAAGCAATAAGCTTAGTAATTTACTACACTAGCTACGATTGACAAAATCAAAGAGAATGGCTTCGAACTGACGAAGAAAAGAAGCAGAAGATACCCCGCAACAACAATTACCGATGCCGACTACGCCGATGACATAGCGATACTGGCAAATACACCTGACCAAGCCGAAACACTTCTGCATAGTTTGGAACGAGCAGCAGCAAGCATAGGCCTCTATGTTAATGCACACAAAACGGAATACATGTGCTATAACCAAACGGGGGACATCTCCACTCTAGAAGGAACCCCACTTAAACTAGTAGACAAATTCACGTACCTAGGAAGCAGCGTCGAATCAACCGAAAAGGACATCGAAACGAGGCTAACGAAAGCATGGACAGCTATCGATAGGCTATCGATTATATGGAAATCAGACCTGGCCGATAAAATGAAACGCAGTTTCTTCCAGGCAGCGGTCACATCGATACTGCTATATGGATGCACTACATGGACGCTAACAAAACGGCTGGAGAAGAAACTAGATGGCAATTACACAAGAGTGCTGCGTGCAATCCTGAACAAGTCCTGGCAGCAACACCCCACAAGACACCAACTGTACGGCCACCTGCCCCCTATCACGAAAACTATTCAAGTTAGACGAAACAGACATGCAGGACACTGCTGGAGAAGTAGAGATGAACTCATAAGAGATGTACTCCTATGGACCCCGCATATGGCCGCGCAAAAGCAGGACGACCAGCTCGAATATACATACAGCATCTATGTGAGGATACAGGATGTTGTCCTGAAGACCTACCTGGGGCGATGAACGATAGGGAGGAGTGGCGAGAGAGGGTCAGGGATATCCGTGCTACCAGCGCGATATGATGATGATGATGATGAGCTAATTTTCAAAAGTGAGTTCGAATCTCGTTGTGAGCCCCATTCGCATGGTCTTGTGACACATCTAAGCAAAATGCTTAGTAAATTACAACTTAAAATTGGCGAGCGTTTTTTTTTTTTTTTTGGTACTCACCCTATTTAATAAGGTAATGATAATAATAAGTAGTCTTGACAACACATTGACAACTACTAAATTCTAATATCAAACATTTCTTTAGTTTTTCTACATTTGTTCCTTATATTGTCTTTTTATCCAAAAGATAATTTTATTCCCGATCGCTTCGTTGTAAAAAAAAACAAAAAAACAAAAACAAAAAACAAAACAAAACACAAACAACAACAACAAAACAAAAAAAACAAAACAAACACAAAACTATTGCCTAATAATTGGTAATCAAACGGTCGACTTTTCGTTTTTGTTTATTTTGTTTAACCGGAAGTTCTGCTTCACTCGTTTTCTTTTGGCTTCTTGTTTCCTTTCTGATTGATTTGTCGTAGACACTTCCCAACAAACTTAATGTGCGCCTTTTTGTTTGTTTGTTTGTTTGTTTGTTTGTTTGCCTTTCTTTTTCTTTCTTTGCTTTCTCTTTTCGCGCAAGATAACAGGTGACATTCATCTCCTTTTCTTTGGCTAAACAATGATTGTATTTCTGCATGAGTGACGTCATCATGCATGAATGCACACACGCAGACACATACACACATTTACACAGACGCACATACACACATACAAAACAAAACAAAACCAAAACAATAAATAAAAGCAAAAGCAAAAAATGGTGTCATGCAAAACACTCACGGACACTCAAAAACACGCAGATACATACGCACAGACACAAAAATAAGCTCACATGCAGTCTTATACAAGCACACACACACACACACACACTTTCTCAAAGACTCATACAGGCATTGACTTGCATATACGCACAGCTGAAACTAAACCGTTCATATGCGAGTATATTATTATTATTATTATTATTATTATTATTATTATTCACTCATTAGAACTTTTCACATCAGCGTTAGCCGATGGTTTTTCACTGGAGCCTGAGTGACAGTATGTCTCTCAAGTCTCCAGGACTCTCCTCAGTATTCTGGCCGTTCTCAATAATACTTTCGTTCGGATGGTCTCCACGCGTCCGCCAACTTCCAAGTCCTCCAGTCCCTTTAATAGTCCTTCAGTTACAGTACCGAATGTACCAATTACGATTGGTATAATCGTCACCATGATGTTCCATCCATATTTTAAAAAAATTCTCTGCAAGGACTAGGTACATATCCTTCTTTTCACTTTCTTTCAGTTTTATTCTGTGGTCAGCCGGTACAGCAAAGTCGACAATTTTGCAAGTTCATTTTTTTTCTTGATTACTATAAGGTCTGGTCTTCTGACCAAGATTAGGTGATCTGTTGTATGCCAAAGTCCTATAGGAGTTCGTTATTATTATTATAATTATTATTATTATTATTATTCACTCATTAGAACTTTTCACATCAGCGTTAGCCGATGGTTTTTCATTGGAGTCTGAGTGACAGTATGTCTTCAAGTCTCCAGGACTCTCCTCAGTATTCTGGCCGTTCTCAGTAATGCTTTCGTTTGGATGGTCTCCACCCGTCCGCCAACTTCCAAGTCCTCCAGTCCCTTTAGTAATCCTTTAGGTACTGTTCCAAACGCACCAATTACAATTGGTATAATTGTCACCTTCATATTCCACAGTTTTTTCAATTCCCTAGCAAGGTCGAGGTACCTATCCTTCTTTTCACATTCTTTCAGTTTTATTCTATGGTCAGCCAGGACAGCAAAGTCAACTATTTTGCAAGTTATCTATTTTTTGTTGATTCTTATTAAGTCTGGTCTTCTGGCCGAGATTAGGTGATCCGTGTGTATACCGAAGTCCCCTAGGAGTTTATGTGTGCCATTTTCTAGGACAGGTGCTGGGTTGTGCATATACCATTTTTTTGTATGGTCAAATTTCAATTTCTTTCACATTTCCCTGTGTATCACTTTGCTGACCCAATCATGTCTAATCTTCTTCTTCTTCTTCTTCTTCTTCTTCTTCTTATTATTATTATTATTATTATTATTATTATTATTATTATTATTATTTCTTGCAAGTTTTTGACATCAGCGTTAGCTGATAGTCTTTCACTGGTGTATGAGTGACAGCAAGTCTTCTCAGCCCCCCCCCCCGGACTCTTTTCAGTATCTTCCGGTCGATTCGAATAATACTGTGGTTTGGATTGTCCCGATTCATCCTCCGATTTTCGACCCTTCCAGGCCCCTTTTTAGGTCTTCGGGGAACCTTCTGAATGCGCTAAATGCAATTGGTATCATCATTACATGTTCCCCAGTTTTTTTAGTACTCGGGTAAGGTCCATTTGTCTCTTTTTTAATTTTCTTTGATTTTCACTCTGTGGTCTGCCAGAACGACAACATCCACGATACGGCAAATTCTCTTTTTTGTTAATTATCACTGGGTTATTTTATTATTTACTCGTTAGAGTTTTTCACATCAGCGTTAGCTGATGGTCTTTCACTGGAATTTGAGTGACAGCAAGTCTCCTCAAGTCTCTAGGACTCTTCTAAGTATTCTAGTCGTTCTCAACAATGCTGTAATCTGGATGGTCTCCACCTGTCCTCCAACTTCCAAGTCCTCCAGTCCCTTTAATAGTCCTTTAGTTACTGTACCGAATGCACCAATTACGATTGGTATAATCGTCATCATGATGTTTCATCCATATTTTAAAAAAATTCCCTGGCAAGGTCTTGGTACATATCCTTCTTTTCACTTTCTTTCAGTTTTATTCTATGGTCAGCCGGTACAGCAAAGTCGACAATTTTGCAAGTTCTTTTTTTGTTGTTGATTACTATAAGGTCTGGTCTTCTGGCCAAGATTAGGTGATCCGTCGTATGCCAAAGTCCTATAGGAGTTCGTTATTATTATTATTATTATTATTATTATTATTATTATTATTATTATTATTATTCACTGATTAGAGCTTTTCACATCAGCGTTAGCCGATGGTTTTTTCACTGGAGTCTGAGTGACAGCAAGTCTCCACAAGTCTCCAGGACTCTTCTCAGTATTCTGGTCCTTCACAACAATGCTTTCGTTTGGATGGTCTCCACTCGTCCGCCAACTTCCAAGTACTCTAGTCCCTTTAGCAATCCTTTAGTCACTGTTCCAAACGCATCAATTACAATTGGTATAATTGTCACCTGCATGTTCCACAGCTTTTTCAATTCCCTAGCAAGGTCGAGATACTTATCCCTCTTTTCACGTTTTCAGATTTATTCTATGATCAGCCTGTACTCTTTGTAACTCTTTCACACTAGCGTTTGCTAATGCTCTTTTCCTGGAGTCTGAGTAACAGCAAGTCTCCTTAGGTCTCCAGGATTTTTCCGAGAGTTTTAGTTGATCTTAACAATGTGGTAATCTGGATGGTCTCGATTCTTCTGATTTCCATTTCTTCCTGTCTTGTTTTCTTGCATTTAGAGACCGTTCCAAGTCCCCTTACTACAACTGGTATCAGAGTTACCTTCATGTTCCACAGCTTTGTTAGTTCTCTCGCAAGATCTAAGTGTTTGTTTATCTTTTCACTTTCTTTTATTTTCATTTGTAGTCATTCAGAATGACAAAATCGAAAAAAAACAAGTTCTTTTTTTTTCTCCTGTTTATTAAAACTAGGTCTGGTTTTTTTGGCCGAAATTTGGAGAACCGCATTTATCTCAAAATTCTACAAAATTTTATACGTCTCATTCTGTAGGACGGATTCTGGTTTAGGTATATACCATTTGGAGGTATGGTCAATCTCTTGCACAATTCCCAGCGGATCACCTTTCCCACCCACTAATGCAAAGTCTTGTACTTCTTTTGTGCAAGTTTGCTGCATTCGGTTATTATGTGATAAACTCTTTTATTTCTGTCTCCACAGAGACAATACTTGCTATTCTGTTGCATATTATCAGTTTATTGCTTTAATATAATTGTTTCTTATGGTGTTCTTGTATTCTGCTATCAAAAAAGATTCAGTTTCTCTCTGGACGTATCCCTTTCTTAGCCATATTTAGGTTTTCTCTAGTGCAATCTGACCGGTTTATCATTATTATTATTTTACTCCATTTCGAGTTTTCCCATCAGCGTTAGCCGATGGTTTTTCACAGGAGTTTGAGTGACAGCAAGTTTTCTCAAGTCTCCAGAACTTTTCTCAGTATTCTGGTTGATCTCAATAATGCTGCCGTTTGGATGGTCTCAACACGTCCTCTTATTTCCAAGTCCTCCAGACACTGTATCGATCCTTTGGTGACTGTATCAAGAGCACAATTGGCATAACTGTCACTTTTGTTTCATTGTTTTTTCAGTCCCCTGGCAAGGTTGAGGTACTTATCTTTCTTTTCGTTTTCTTTCAATTTTATTCTGTGGTCAGCCGGAGCAGCAAAATCTACAATTCGGCAAGTTCTCTTTTTCTTGTTGATTATTACTTGGTCAAGTCGTCTAACCGAGATTAAGTGGTCAGTTTTTTATCTCAAAATTCCAAAGGAGTTTGTGTATCTCGTTCTCCCAGACAGATTCTGGGCTGTGCATATAGCATTTGTTCATATGGTCAAATTTCAATTTCTTGCACAATTCCCAGTGAATCATCTTACCCGCCCAGTCGTGTCTAGTCTTGTATTCTTTCGGCGCCAATTTGCTGCACTCGCTTATAATGTCATTGATCGTTTCGTCTTTATCACCATAAAACCTACATCTGCTGTTTTGTTGTGTCTAATCTATTCTTGCTTTGATATGATTGGTACTTATGGCATTGTTTTGAGCTACAATTATTATTATTTACTCATTAGAATTTTTCACATCAGCGTTAGCTGATGGTCTTTCACTGGAGTTTGAGTGATAGCATGTCTTCTCGAGTCTCCAGGACTCTTCTCACTATTCTGGCCGTCTTCAATAATGCTGTTGTTTGGATGGTCTCCACTCGGCCGCCAACTTCCAAATCCTCCAGACCCTTTAATAATCCTTTAGTTGCCTTGCCAAAAGTACCAATCACAAGTAGTATGATTGTCACCTTCATGTTCCATAGTTTTTTCAATTCTCTAAGAAGGTCGAGGTATTTATCTCTTTTTTCACATTCTTTCAGATATTCTGTGGTCAGCCGGGACAGCAAAGTCGACAATTTTGCAAATTTTCTCTTTTTTTTGTTGATTATAATAAGGTCTGGTCTTCTGGCCGAGATTAGGTTATCTGTTTGCGTGTCAAAGTCCCATAAGAGTTTGTGCGTGTCATTTTCTAGGACAGGTTCTGGGTTGTGCATGTACCATTTGTTGGCATGGTCAAATTTCAATTCTTGCACATTTCCCAGTGTATCACCTTGCCCACCCAGTCGTATCTAGTCTTGTACTCCTTCTGTGCCAATTTGCTGCATTTGCTTATTATGTGATTGATGGTTTCATCTCTGTCACCGTATAGCCTACATTTGCTATTTTGTTGCGTCTTATCTATCCTCGCCTTGATTGGTTCTTATGGCGCTGCTTTGTGCTGCCAGTAGGGGAGATTCTGTTTCTCTTTTAAAGTTTCCTTTTCTTAGCCATGTCCCTATTTTGTCGTGTTAGATGTTGTTTATTAATAGTTTAAAACGCTCATAGAGTTGTTTTCCTTCCCATTTTTGTTTCCTAGTTATTGTCATTCTGTTATCTATCGTGTTGTCAGTATTGTTTCTGATGGCTGTAATCAGTCCTCCTTCGTGTTTTTCTATGTAGTCTTCGAGTCGTCGTATCGATGTGTCAACGCTTGTCTTCGATGCTGGCAAGTCCTCTTCCTCCCTCTTTTCTTGGTACATATAATCTGTCCACGTCGTCTCTGGGATGCAATGCCTTGTGCATGGTCATTAGTTTTCTAGTTCTTTGGTCCATTTGTCTACGTTCATCTCTGGTCTACTTCAGAAAGGGCCCCAAGAGTCTAACGTGGGGTACAGCCTAAGTATTTATTCCTTTGATAAAGTTTCTGCAAGAGAGCTTTGTCTCGAGTAGTTTTCTAGTTCTCCTGAGATATTCTTTTTTGAATTTTGTATTTCATTTCCACTTGTTTGATGGTGTCAGTCTCCTAGATGCTTAAGTATTTGTAGGTCTCGTTTTCTGCGAGCGTTCTGATCTTGTCTTGATTTGGTAGTTCCATTCCGTCAGTCCTATGTCGTTTGTTACTTTTTATTACGAGCAGGGCACATTTTTCTATGCCAAATTCCATTCCTATCTCTTGACTGTATAATCTAACTGTGTGTATTAGGGTTTCCAGTTCTTTTTAATTTTTTTGCAAATAGTTTTATGTCATCCATGAACATTAGGTGATTGATCTTTTCAACCTTTTCAACTGGTACTTTTTCACTTATGTCTGAGTGACCGCATATCTCTTCGGGTCTCCAGGACTCTCCTAAGTATTCTAGTTGATTTTAATATTGCTGTGGTCTGGATGCTCTGGATGCTCTTATCTCCAGTTCTCCCATTCACTTTTCCATGCGTTTGGGGACCGTTCCAAGTGCACAAAGTACTATTGGTATCACTATCACCTTCACAGCTTCCTCAACTCCAACAATTCAGCTCTACTTAATTTTAATGCTCTTTATACTAACTTGGCTTGTAGCAGCTTCCAAATAACTTGGACTAAATATGATGACTGACCCATCGAATCATATTGTTCATATTTCCATAAACCTTACAACTACTTCACCACGCAGCGGTAGTAGACTTTACCATCGACTTTGACTAGAATAAATATATATTTCCTCTTTTTATAAATACAATATCGTTTATAAAATTTTATACAATTCAATTACACTCTTTTTTTACCATTAACAGGTTCTCCAATTTTTCATTCTATAATATATACAGTTTCCTTTATAAATAATTTTAATATGTTGTCTACTTTAACATATTTGAAGTTGACGATCTCAAACTATATAAAAATAGCACCCCTCCCACACACGCACACATACATAATCGAAAACACACATGTTCGTGTAAACACACACACACACACACACACACATACGAACGCATGCATTTGTACGCACGTGCACGTGTGCAACCCCTCCCCTCCATAGACACACAAGCGTGCATACACAGACACGCACACACGCATGTACAATGCACATGCACACATGCATTCACACAAACACATCCACATCCACAAGCGTCACACATGTGTACACACACACACACACACACAAATTATATATATATATATATATATATATATATATAACCTGAGAATTTATGAATTGAACCATGATGGTACATGAAAATTAATATATGGATGTCACTGTAATTTGACGAAAACGGCACCTCATACCGATTAGTAAATAAAGCAATTTCCTGTCCAGTTTGATACAACAACTCCCTACCAAATCAATAATCTACGCGACTGCATTACTGGAGCAGACAACTTGTATTTATCCTCTTGTTCATATTTAACTTAGTTTTGTACAGACCACTTGGTTAATGGTAAATTGCATTGTGTGCACTCCTCCCCCCCCCAAAAAAAATAACTAAAACAAAAACAAAACCCGGTGCCACGATACGGGCCAACGTCAGTGAGACAAAAAAAATGGCATCGCCTTATGGCAGGCGACCAATTCAGTTATATGATAGTTTGGCTTGGTTTCTTTGTTAAATGGCATATCAACCCGCATGGTTTATTTAATACCAAGTAAGTAAAGCAAAGTTGGCGACCGTAGTCGACGGCGACCAGAAGGATCCCTTTCAATAGCTACTACACCATGGTGTAGGGGAGAGGGCTACTCCTTTCCCTGGATTGCTCCACTTTACCCTTAAATACGTACTTTATAATGCTGAGAGTTAAGTAAGGAGATATCAAGTACCATTTTTAAAGTCTTTGGGATGACGCGACCTGGGATTGAATCCAGGACCATTGGCGAACACTTTAACCACTAGGCCAATGAAACTCATCCTTATAAAAAACAGTAATGGTACTATTAACCCATAGTTGGAGGGGATATGGTAGTTCATGCCTTTTCCAAGAGTATTAGCCTGAAAACAACGGAGTGCGAACTCACTACAATTCCCCCACTTTAGCCACAACTCCACGAGAATTCCTTTTTGTTGCTAGCCTTATGAGAAACCAAATAAATACCTGAAATATTAATTTCTCGTGTTTTTTAAAGTGACCTTTGAACTATAATAGATATTAAGGATAGCAATTTTTTATGGTTTTCTTATAATCCTGCTTTGT
This sequence comes from Sepioteuthis lessoniana, assembly GCA_963585895.1. Taxonomy (NCBI): domain Eukaryota; kingdom Metazoa; phylum Mollusca; class Cephalopoda; order Myopsida; family Loliginidae; genus Sepioteuthis; species Sepioteuthis lessoniana. The sequence continues at coordinate 47,253,149 of OY757940.1, read as the reverse complement.
GCCTTTGAGTTTCTTTGTTTAATGGTATATCAACTTTCGTGGGTAATTTAATACCAAAATCTTCCTTGTAGAACAGTTGTGGTAGAATTTAACCCATAACTAAGATGATATTTTTTCACCTTTCCTTTCTGTTTGAAAGTGGACGTAATTACGCGACTGGAGTTCGAACTTGCTTACTTCGATGTCGCAGTCCGGCACGTTAGCCACTACACTACAGGGACTCCTTCCTCATTTAAATCAGTTTTACATTTTTTTTATTGATAATTCACAGATGTCGTGCAAGATTATAGAGATTTATTTTTAAAAAATCACCCCCGAAAATATCCCAGATTAGAGGGAAATAATGCATACAATTATCAACTTTTTTCTTAAATACATCTGACCACAACTCAAAATTGTATTAAAAAAAAAAAAAAAGGAAAAATGTCCAAACGATTTTTGTCTAGACGCGTTAAATCTACCCCATATTGATTTCCGTGCTCGAAGCTACGGATTGGGCCATCAGGGTGGAATGAGGGTGGCCGTCTTCTTTTACCCTACCTGATATACAAAATGAACAGACGTTTGTATCCAGCCGTCGGACGTTGACGCCTGTGGTCTTCCACAACAGCGGCGCTCATAAAGCAGTTGAAGGAGAGTTTGCAGTTGTTTGCAATTGTCTAGTCAAATCAAAGAAGAAGAATAAAATACGCCCTCTGCATTTCTTTTAATACTATTTAGCATAATTCTTCTTTTTTTCAATTGATCATCAGTTTTGTTTAGTTTTCTGTTATCTTTGTGTTTCCTTCTGTTTGGAAAATGGACAACGCTGGATTTGTCAGTCATTTTTGTTTAAAGGAATTGCTTACGGCCAATCGTCATTCTTTTTGTTATCTTTTGTTGTTTCTGTTGCTATTCCCATAATATAACAATGGCGAGGAAATTCGTTCTTACGGGACATCTTTACGACTTCAACGTACAATTCGTGTTCCTTTTTTAAAAATTTCTGTTTAAACGAGACCTTATGGCATATCAAACCTTGTACGTTATTTAATGCCAATTTTTTTTATACATATATATCAAATATGGATGATTTGTTTGGGTTGGGTTATATGGCATATCAACCATTGTAGGTTATTTAATGCCAAATCCTCTTTATATATATATATTGAATATATATGATTTGGTTTGGTTGGATTTTATGGCATATCAACCATTGTAGCTTATTTAATGTCAAATCCTCTTTATACATATATATTGAATATATATGATTTGGTTGGGTTGGGTTTTATGGTATATCAACCATTTTAGGTTATTTAATGCCAAATCCTCTTTATACATATATATTAAATATATATGATTTGGTTGGGTTGGGTTTTATGGTATATCAACCATTGTAGGTTATTTAATGCCAAATCCTCTTTATACATATATATTAAATATATATGAGTTGGTTGGGTTGGGTCTTCTGGTATATCAACCATTGTAGATTATTTAATGCCAAATCCTCTTTATACATATGTATTAAATATATATGATTTGGTTTGGTTGGGTTTTATGGTATATCAATTCATTGTAGGTTATTTAATGCCAAATCCTCTTTATACATATTATATACGATTCATAAACTCATAGTTCGTAGATAACATTTTTGAATGAGCCAGAGCTCATTTGCTTGCGTACAGTTAAATGGTTATACATATAATTTGTAAGTTAATAGTTTGTACGTAATCTTATTTTTAAATGACTTAGAGCTGATTTGTTCACACTCAAGTATGACTATTCTAATCCGAATAGTTCTATTTAGTATGAATTATTTGTTTGTACTCCCTTCATCATCATCATCATGTCGTGCCGCTAGCACGGATATCCCTGACCCTCTCTCGCCACTTTTTCCTATCGTTCATCACCTCTGGCAGGTCTTATGGGACACATCACGTATCTTCACACAGCTGCTGTATGTATGTTCTAGCTGGTCGTCCTGCTTTTGCTCGGCCATATGTGGGGGTTCATGGGAGTACATCACTTATGAGCTCGTCCCTGCTCCCCCAGCAGTGTCCTGCGTGCCTGGTTCGTCTAACTTGGATAGTTTTCGTGATGGGAGGTAGGTAGCCGTATAGTTTGTGCTTTGTGGGGTGTTGCCGCCAGGACTTGTTTAATATTGCTCGCAACATTCTTGTGTAGTTGCCGTCTAGCTTCTTCTCCAGCCGTTTAGTTAGCGTCCATGTGGTGCATCCATACTGCAGTATCGACACGACTGCTGCTTGAAAGAAACTGCGTTTCATTTTATCGGTCAGGTATGATTTCCATATGACCAATAGTTTATCGATAACTGTCCATACCTTCGTTAACCGCGTGTTGATGTCTTTTTCGGTTGATGAGACACTGCTTTCTAGGTATGTGAATTTGTCTACCAGTTTCAGAGAGGTTCCGCCTGCTTGATTAAAGCACATATATTCCGTTTTGTGTGCATTGGCATGGAGGCCAATGCCAGCGGCGGATCGTTCCAAACTATGCAGCAGTGTTATGGCTTGGTTGGGTGTATTTGCTAGTAGCGCTATGTCATCGGCGTAGTCGGCGTCGGCAATTGTTTTTGCGGGGTACCTTCTGCTTCTTTTCTTTGTCAGCTCGAAGCCGTTTTCTCTGATTTTATCAATCGATGTTCTAAGCACGTAGTATGGTTCTAAATATTGCTATCGAGCATAAATAGTTTTATTTGCACAAAGTTAAATGGTTTCAAGTATCGGTATGTAAAAATTCAATTTTGGCACACAGTTAAAAACTTTCAAGTACTGCAAATCAACACTAATAATTCTATTTAATATTACTCATTCGTTAGCACACAGATAAATTGTTCCATATATTGCTGTGTATCACAAACAATTCAATTAAACAGCAGTCATTTGTTTACACACAGTTAAATGGTCAAACAGTTCTATTCCTAAAAATCCGATTTAATGTAACATATTGACCTTCGACTGAGTCGTCAATCAAGAAACAGGTCCATCCGGTCGAATATATCACCTTGACCGGTGGACGGATTGAATTCGGTGCAGATGCAGCGCCCACAAGAAGTAGGTGGATGTCAAACAATTATATAACCAAGTGCCACAGACGGTTTGAGTTAGTTGGAGTCAGTTTGTTGGAGTTCGAGTTGTAGTTCGAGGCAGCGAGAACCAGCCCGAGACAGAGGGCTTGCAGCCTTCAGTGACCCCCGGTTGAGCAGCCCAGCAGAATGAGAAACAAGTGCTGTTATAGTCAGAGGAACTTGGGGTCAATATGTTGCAGTCTGTTCCGTCCCCAACTCACCACTCATACATAACCCTTTCGCAAACCTTTCGAGAATAAAGTACGAGAGGTATATTTTTCTAAAGAAGTGTGTTCGTTCGTCATTATTGTTGATTATGTTTCTGCATATATATGCATACGTATAGTTGTATCACGGTTATACAATATTAATATAAGTCGTTTGTTCACATACATGTCATATTTAGGACACTCGTTGTGAGGTATGGTCTTACTCTTCGGCAGATATGCAGTCAGAGTATTCTACAGCCCCTCCCCCACCCGTTGATTGGGCTGTATTGCATTTTGGGAGAATTAAGTAAAATATAAGAATTGGTTATTTTGTTAATTTGGATCTCATGTAACTCATTAATTACAAAAAAAACAAAAAAAAAACACCAACAACATTAATGTGTCCCCCCAACAACTAATTACTTATAACAATTCAAAATGTTTTGAACAAATCCTGGAAGCAACAACCAACAAATCAGCAAGTTTACGGCCACTTGCCTCCCATCTCATAAACTATTCAAATAAAACAAACAAGACACGTCAAATACTGCTGGGATGATATCTCAGTAAGAAGTAAGTCTCTAAAATTAGTAGACTCTTTCACATACCTCGGTAGCAATATCTCATCTGCTGATAGAGATGTCAGCACATGCATAGGTAAAGCATAGATTACCATTGACAAGATAACGATAATGTGGAAATCTGATCTCTCTGATAAAACAAACAAAAATTTCCAGGTTGTAGCCGGGTGAATGCTTTTGTATGGTTGCACGGTGTGGACTCTAACAGAATACATAGAGGAAAAGTTAGATGGTGATTACACAAAAACATGCCGTTTTGAGTAAATCCTGATAGCTGTACTCTATAAAATAGCATATGTACGGCCACTTACCTCCTATTTTACAAACCAATCAAATAAGACGATCTAGACATGCTTGGCACTGCTGGAAAAGCAGGGATGAAGTCATAAGCGACTTTCTTCCATAGAATCCTACACACGGACACAACAGAGCCGACCAGCAAAAACTTACGTACATCAGCACTGTGCAGCCACTGGGTGCCGTCTAGAGGATCAACCAGTATTAATGACTGATAAGGATATATATATATATATATATATATATATAGATAGATAGATAGAGAGAGAGAGAGAGAGAGAAAGTCAAGAGAATCCATCTGTGGATGATGATGGTGATGATGACAAAAGTCACGTGGCAAAAGATTACCTTAAGTCCAAGATGATAGCCTCCTCAGTATACAATTTTCTTTTCAAACTGAGTTGAGAACTTTCACATTTTCACTTAAAAGAAATCCTACACAGCTTTTCCTTTTTGGCATATCCCCAATATAAGCATCATTTCTCTTGGACTTAAAGACATTTTTTAGATAAAATATATGAATTCCTTATTTTTAGGTTTAACCTCAGTTCCTTTATTGTCCTCCCCCAAATAAAACGCACAAAAATTAAAGCCCATCTAATAATAAAATAAAATAGTTATAACGATATAGTACAATAAACGTACCGGTCCATTGGACTAGTGGGTGGAATGTTCGCTCATGGCTCGAGAGACCGGGGTTCAATCGCTGGTCGAGTCATTCCAAATAACTAAAAAAAAGGTACTTGATGCTTCCTTGCATAACATTCAGCATTATAAGTTAAGGGTAAAGTGGAGCTATCCAGGGGAAAGAGTAGCGCCCTCCCCAACACCTCGGTGTAGTAGCTAATGAAAATTGAGCCTGCGGATTATTCTTGACAACGGTCGCCAAGTTTACTTAGTACCACTAAAGTTACATGACAATATGAATTTTAATCATAGATCTTGGCAATTTTTCCCTTTTCATTTAAAAGAAACACTTTAAGGCTTCCCTTTGGTAAATCCAAATTGCTGGCACCACTACTCTTAATCTTTGAGACGATTATTAAATACAACCTCTGTTTTTTTTCCTTCTTTCTTTGAGTAGAAATCACCTTTTCACTTTTCACTTTTCTACAGAATACATTATGATAACAAAAGTATGTGTCAGATGATTCCTGTAAGCCTATGCAAATTCCTTTTTGTTTGAGAATCAAGTCTCGTTCTCTGGTCTGTCCACCAGAGTTAGAGTAACCAAAATTCTGAAGTTTTGGAGTGACGACAAAATATGGTGATCAACCTCTAGAATAATTTGTTGTGTCCACACAACTATATCAGGTCCCTTGTGTGGCGGAGTAATTCGTGTCTTTGTACAGTTGGATCCGAGCTGGAACAACTTCAAAGGAACCATCAAATCTGCTGAGTAAGTTTACAATAATCTTTATTGTCTATTTCTTATTGGCAAAAAAAAAAAAGAAGAAAAGGAAAGGCAAGCATTCAGTTACAAAGTTCTTGACGGTACTTTATTTTAGCGATGGTGATGCGGGGCGTCTTTTCCTTATGCTACCTCACCCAACTCGGAGTTACCTAAATTGAAGAAGCGATCAAACAATGACGGTTTTTTTTTGACGACATACGCCTCCTCTAAGCAAAATTCACTTCCACCTAGACCAATCAAAAGCCCGGTATTTTCTGGGGGAAAAGCTCCGCCTGCTTTGACCGTCCATTAGGAAAACAATACTTTTTTTTTTTATCTGATGTTTTCTACTCTTGAAATCTGGACATAACTTATCAAATCAGACAATTCGATGCCAAACGCTTTTTAAACTTAAGACGTAAACTTTTTTTTTTTCATTTCTTGGCAGTTCTTCGATGGCAGTTATTCGATGGCAGTTACTCGATGGCAAACTCACTGGTGGTCAGATTTTCAAAAGAATTATTTTATTTTGACGCTCTACATTAATCATTTGCGTACCGGTCTACGGCCATCCGTCCCAGATTCCAGGGCAGAACTCTGTCACATTCTTTCTCATCATAACAACAGAAGTTTATGTTTTCTTTTTTTTCCTTATTAAACCAATAACTATTACCTTTTCACTTCAACATTTTATGGCTTCTCTTTGACTAATTCGAATTGACAGCATTGCAACTCTTCCACTTGGGAACGATTATAAATCAAATCTTTTGAATGGCTTATTTCTGGGGTTGACGGCGGGTAAATAAAATTTTACAAAACAAACCACGGAAAAAAGAGGATTAGTGCATTACATTTTAAGACGTGTCCGACAGTTTCATGTCCCGTCGAAGGAATATTGTAAATTTTTGTATTGAAGATTACACTTGTTTTTCTGACATTTTTAAGTAAAGTCATTCATTTTCATCTATTAGAAGATTAAAACCTTTATTCGACGTGAACCAATTTAATCTTTATATTACAAAAAGTTTCATTATATATATATATATGATGAGATTCGTTCACATTATACTCTCTCTCTCTCTCCCTCTCTCTCTCTCACAAACAAACAAACAAACACACACACACACATATATATGTACATATATATGGGAACGATTTTAATCTTTATATTATTAAAAGGTTTCATTTTATATACATATATATATATATATATATATATATATATATATATAATGAAACGTTTTAGCAATATATAGATTAAATTCATTTGCATATAAGTTTGGGTGGTATATACATAAAGTCAACGGTGCTTGGTAACAGTCAGTTCCTCGCCTATGCGTTTGTCTGACCAGTATAGTCTCTATTGATGATATTCATAAATATGATAAAGTATATATATATATATATATATATATACGTATACATATACATATATATATTGTCATCCACAGACAAACTTTCGTTGAATCACAATTCTTCAGTGTGGCTATACGAGTGGGATGCTTCAAGACTGGGATCGAAATCCGGCTGACTTTATCTTCCCCCAGGCTACCAGGAGCCCTCAATTCTTGAGAAGACGAATTGCGTTTCAGCTGAAGTGGTAGCTGGCAAATTTCCCACTAGAATACTCAAACCACGGAGGTGGGGGGGGGGTGAGCATATATATTGTCATCCACAGACTGACTGTTTTGTTGCCACACAATTCTTCAATATGGTTAGATATGCGAGATGCTTGCTCTTAATGGCAGGTCAATCTTGGTGTTTTATTGAATGCCAATGCCATTCCTGTTGAAGAACAGTAGGGATACTTTTTAACTAAGAGCCAGGGAGAAAAGAGGATTCATCTCTTTCGTAAGGGCATTAGTACAAAAGTAAATGTAGTAGTGCTAATGGAGTTCGAACTCGCTTTCTCCGATGTTGTAGTCCGTCGCGTTAACCACAACATTAAAAAGACTCAAACCAACAGTAAAAAAAAGCAACATAAACAAACAAAACAAACAACACGTATAATAATAATAATAATAATAATAATAATAATAATAATAATAATAATAATGATAAAATATTATCATCATTATTATTATTATTATTATTATTATTATTAATAAAAAATACGTTGTACAGAAATAGAAAAAAGCATGAAAAATCTCAAAAAAGAAAACAAACAAATAAACGAACAAGCAAAACATCTAAAAAAAACAACAACAAAAAAAAAAAGCGCAAATGAGAGCGAGTCGTATGACGATTTATGTCGCCATATTGTCGGCTTGTAATATTGATATCAAAGACACACGGCACCAATGATATTTCCAGTTTCAATAATTGTTTGAATCGGCAAAAGTTCAGCCGTCATAATCTCTATCCGCGGGTGTAGGGTAAGTATGGAATGTTGGCATGCAGGGGTGTTAGACGCTCTTGACTCACCTAACTCCTTCCAGACCCCCAAAATCATATGTGACGGTTATTAATTGTTTTTAGTCTAAAATGGCAACACCCACCCTCCTTCATGATACTTGTCTCAGCGGCAACAAAAGTGGACTGGAAAATTTGAAGTTTGAGGATCCCACCCAACTGCAGTGTTACCTTGACTTATCGTGGTGTAATGGTTAAAGCGATGAACTGCGGAATCGTAGTACGCGAGTTCGTACTCCAGTCGCGCTATTACGTTCACTTTCGGGCAAATACCCTTGGGAAAGGTATGAACCCCCTTATTCTCCCTCCAGCTATGGGTAAATAGTAGGACGGACTAGGTTCTTCAGCCTTTGTGAGGCAACTAGTCTAGGAGAAGGAAAACTCTGAATTCAAACCTGTTAAACTCCGCTTAAAAATTGACCTTGTGTCATATCCTGCCCGAGCGGAGGGGTTGGTAAATAGTACCTTGACTTATCGTCGTTTTCGAGTTACATCGTTGGATTGAAGCAATTTTTTTTTCCTTAGGTGAGAAAAATATTTTGCAATAATTCGGTAGCTCTGGATGCTTTTTGAAGTCTTAAAGGTGAGGAACCACACTGGTCTGTGAGATGCTGAGTGTGCCTGATACTCTCTGAGTGCTGCTCACCCGATTTGCCTCAAGGTCTTGGAGCACAGCTTTGTAATGTACGGTTTTAGGTCAATCAGATGTTGCCTGATCGTCAAGGTTTTTGTGACTCGAGCGAAATATTTTGAATCATCAGTGGCTGTATGGTTGTTGGGAGACTAAACAGAGTAATTTTCCTTGTCACAGTGTTTCAGGAACTCTTCTACGTCAAGAGTCTCTTTTGGTCCAGCGACAAAGTGAACTGGAGTATCCGCCTGTTTCACAAGCAGAACTTGTGAAGAGTCGACGTGATGGTTCGCTCTTCAGTGACGAGCACATGGAGGCTACCTCCTTTAAATTCCAGACCTGAGAACAGTGTTTTCTACCTTTCTGCAGTATGGACTTTTCTGTTTGTTTCTTGTGACTCTTGTATAGCCAAGGGAGGGAACTGAGTTTCCTACTCGTATTGTCTACAATTAAATACCATATTATATTAATTGACTTGTTCTGTTTCCTACCGAATATTCTGTGTTAGGTTATTGTCTTTGGGATAACCTAATGCGATAGGAGAAACGGGGTGTTATTCACGAATTAACACCTCGTTAAAACTTATACGATTATTAACTGCTTCTTCACCTTTCGTATAACGAATGTTTTTAATCGCTTTATGGCCTTGTTCGAATTCATAAAGCCCAAATTCCTGAATTAGACTACTTTACACGTTCATCTGTACAGCTTTTAAATCAAACTCGGAATGAAGCAATGCACAATGTGTCAGCGCACGAACTACCTCAATACTACCAACCACAGCAGGTACCAACCACAGCTAAATCTACTTTGGTCACGTGATATACGCGCCGCAAATTTGCCCTTACTGAAATATTGGAAAACTGTTGACTTTAGAATTATAGATTATTTTCATTTCATTTTTACTTTATGAGGCAGGAACAAATTGATAGAAATTGCAATAACTTTATTCAAATCGAAAGGTTGGAGAGAGAGAGAGAGAGAGAGAGAGAGAGAGAATTAAAAAAGAATTTTTGGTTGTATTCATTCGATGAAGTTTGGGAAAAACTCGTAACTCAATGATAATCTAATTAATGTAGGAGCCAAACCAGTCTGTAATAAAATTTGTATCTCTTAAGGAACCTAAACAATAAAGCTGCATGGGAAATGAGGCTAGAAAGACTAATAGATTAACTACGAGAACAAGCGAAATTACTTAGGAAGGACACAATAAGGCGCCTCTGGTGGTGTAATGGATAGCAAGCTCGACTAGCAATCCTACACGAGTGAGTTCGAGTCTCATTGGGTGCTCCTTTCATATGGCCTTGTGCCACATCTAAGCAAAAAGCTTAGAAATTACCACAATGGAACGGGGAAAAAACGAAAAAGACAAAAGCAGATAAGACTGACAACGCAATTGGAAGAAATAAACAAAAAATATTGGTAAAAGAGGGAGCCTCAAAAGATACTAAAATAGTACCAAGCAATTCAAGCCAAAAAACAAAACAAAACAAAAAAAAAAAAAAAAAGAAAGAAAAATCTACCAACAAGTCGGTGGAGGAAGCATAAAGACAAATGAACGGGCCAAATGCAAAGGAAACAAAACATTTCGGGGTTGAGAAAGAATTACAAGGAGTTGAAGAAGGCTTAGAGCGGAAATAAACTTGGAATCTCTATGAAAAACATTCAAGAATGTATTGAATTGGAAGACGCAAGACCATGATCGCACATATGGATTCTTGTCTAATTTACATTAATCCAAGATAGATAGTTTCAGCAACTACGTAAGTGCCAATTAGAAGCAAGAACATATGAATGGATGACGAAGGGGAGAACTACACTGCACTGGAAAGACCCCTGCCGCAAAAAAAGAAAAGAAGCTATCTCCAGTGACTACAGACAGATACTGTGTGTACCTATGATGTGGAAAATCTTAACCGTATTGATAAAAGAAGAAATATATTTATTCGCTTAATTGTTTGTTTGTTTTGGTTTTATGGCATATCAAACATTGTAGGTTATTTAATGCCAAATCCAGTTAATATATATATATAGGCTCATTGGCCTAGTGGGTAGAGTGTTCTTAAATGGTCCGGGAGACCTGGGTTCAATCCCAGGTCGTGTCATACTAAAGTCTTTAAAAATGGTACTTGATACCTCCTTGCTTAACACTCAGTAATATAAGGTACGTATCAAGGATAAAGTGTAGCAATCCAGGGAAAGAAATAGCGCCCTCCCCTACTCCTCGGTGTAGAAGCTATTGAAAACGGAGCCTTCTGATCGCCCTCGTCTCTACTTATATATATTTATATATATATGCTTTGTAAACACTTTTTGTAGATAACATTTTTAAACAAGCCAGAATATTTTTACACAGAGTAAAATGATTTAAAAAATTTAAATCCAACACGAATATTTTTATTCACTATTTATCATATGTTTGCACTATTAAATAGTTTCCATATTGCTATGTTATAGTGACCATTTAATTTAACATCAGTGTTTGTTGGCACACAGTTAAATGGTTATATATATATATATATATATGATTTGTAAGTGAATAGTTTGTAGATAATTTTATTTTAAAATGAGAACTAATTTTGTTGCTCACAATTAACTTTTGCTATTGTTTCTACACAGTTAAATGTTTTCAATAATGGCTATCAAACACTAATAATTCTAATCAATATTAATTATTTGTTTGCACACAGTGAAGTAATTACAAGTATTGCTATTTAACACTAATTATTCTATTCAGCACTATTTATCAATTTGCACCCAGTCAAATGGTTCCAGGTATTGCTATGTAATACTAATAATTTTATTTTGCAGAGAGTTAAACGGTTTCAAGTATTCGATACTAATAGTTCATTTGTACACAAATAAATAGTTCCATGTATTGTTATATAATACAAATGATTCAATTCAGGTCCACATTTAAAGAGTTTCAAGTATTGTTATTCAACACTAACAATTCTATTTAATATTACTCATTCATTTGCACACAAATGGTGCCAAGTATTGCTATGTATCACTAACAATTCAATTAGAAATCAGTCTTTGGTTTACACAGTTAGATAATTTGAGAGTTCTATTTCTAACAAGCATAAGTTATTTGCTTGCACACAGTTTAAGTGTCAAATAGTTCTAATTGACCCATAGATAGGATCCCATCAGGCGCAATCATTGCGGGCAAGAGTGAACATGGGAGCAATCGCAATGAAAGGGTACTCCGCATTCGACAAATCTCCAGGACTGGAGCTTTACCATCAGATGGTGTATTGTCATATTCAGGACACTCATTGGAGAGATGCAATCGGTGTATTCTACAGTCCCAGCCAACTCGGTTGGTTCACGTTTGATTACCGTAGACTATTTCCAGAAGAGTAACAATAATGCCGGATGGGAAAAAGAGGAACAAATGACTTACTACGTATAAATCAGTACATCTTGAAGGCGATCAAAATCAGGTGGAAAAATTGTAGCCATTGTATGAATAGACGACAAAAAAGCCTATGATATATTCCCGCAAACTTGGATAATAGAGAGTCTGAAAAATATCCGACAAAGGCGTACACGTCATCATGAAAACTATGGAAAACTGGAAAGTGGAATTATCTGTAAGAATATAAATTCTAGCAAAAGTTAAAATCGAAAGAGGAATCTTCTTGAAGCTCTCACTGTCAGCTCTTTGTTATAACAATGATGTCACAGAATTATCTACTTAGGAAATACACAGGAGACTACAAATTTACAGTCACAGTTTCAACTATCTAATGTATATGGATGATATAAAGATATTTGCCAGAAATGAAAAAGAAATAGAAATCCTTATGAAAATATACAACCAAAATATAGGAATGGAATTTGGCATTGATAAATGTTGTGTTCTGGTTAGTGAACACAAGTAGTAATAATAATAAGACAAACCACGATATGCGAGGGAAATAGTTATATTATCAGGAAAAGAGTATTTACAAGAGAGAGACTGTTAGTAATAAGAACATAGGATTAGTGATAGAGTAAGGATATACTTCAACAATAGGAACGGCTCTTCTGGTCTGATTTGTAGGCTTATTCTTCCCAGACTGATCTCCGCTACTGCCATATATGGCAGATAGAACAGCTCATTATGCTGAAAAAGTAGGTGATACCCAACAATAAATGTGCTCAGCTAATAATGAAAAGGGGAAAAAGTTTGGTTTAGTTTGGTTTTTATGGCACATCAACCATTTAAGGTTATTAATGCAGAATTCATTTTTATACATAAAAACAGTTCTATTTCCAGCAATTCAGTTTAGTATAAGTATACTTTTTTGTTTAAACCCAGTTAATGTCAAAAGAATTCTATTTCCAACAATTCAGTTTAGCATAAGTACACTGTTAGGTTCTATTTAACTCATAGATAGAACCCTATCTGGTGCTACCACCCCGGGACAGTGTAGACCTGGGAGTGATGGCAATAAAGGAGTACACTGTACCTCCCAAAGCTCCAGCATCACTGGAACCTTACCATCAGATTGTTTAGTGTAATATCAGGACATTCGTTGGGGGAGTCTTACCCCTCTGAAGAGAAACAGTCGGTGTATTCTACAGTCCTAGCAGACTGGGCATAGGGGAAAAGTGTAACAACGAATAGAAATCAAGAAAGAATGAGAACACTTGGAGAAAAGGAAAATCACAAGTACTTATGATAATTGGTAGCGGATATCATCAAACAAACGCAAATGAAAGCGAAAGTAGTACCTAAGAAGAACAAGGAAACTTCTTGAAACCAAATTCTACAGCAGATATCCCATCAAAGGAATACCCACCTGGGAAATCCCTTTTGTAAAATACTTTGGGCTATTCTGAAAATGTCAAGGGAGGAACTCAGATAAATGGACTAAAGGACAAGTAAATTGATTATGATTCATAAAGCCTTTCACACCTGAGAGATGGGCCAAGAAAAGAAGGAGGAAAATGTAACAATTCAAAGATTTGAGGAGTTAATAAAAAAGATTAAACAAAGATTAATTACAGCAGCCGGTAACAAACAGTTAAACAAGAAAAAAATGAAAACAAAGATGGGAAATAAAACAACTGTATTCAAGCGACAAACTCGGGAAATTGCACACAAGATTACCTGGATATAGCTAAAAGGTAAAAACCTCAAGAGAGAAACAATCTCCTTTAATCCTATTTACCCAACCCCTCCGCTCGGGCAGGATATGACACAAGGTCAATTTTTCAAGCGGAGTTTAACAGATTTGAATCCAGAGTTTTCCTTCTCCTAGACTGGTTGCCTTACCAAGGCTGAAGAACCCAGTCTGTCCTACTATTTACCCATAGCTGGAGGGAGAATAATTGGATTCATACCTTTCCCAAGGGTATTAGTGCTATGTGAAATGCAATCATTCTCGTACAGGATTTGAACTCGTGTCGCCGTGTCCATTTCCTACGACGATAACCATTATACCACGGGCACCTCCTTTTCTTTAGGATATGACACAAGGTCAATTTTTTAAGCGGAGTTTAACAGGTTTGAATTCAGAGTTTTCCTTCTTGAAGGATTTGAACTCGTGTCGCCGTGTCCATTTCCAACGACGATAACCATTACACCACGGGCATCTCTTAATAGAAACACAAAATAATGTTATACGAAATAATCATATGAAAGTTGAAATTGATGATACGCAACAGACTAGAAAGTGTCGGTTATGTCGAGATGAAACGGTAAATCACATAATAAATGAAGTAACAAACCAACAAAAAAAGTACAAGACTATGCACGATTGGGTGGGAAAGGTGCTCCACTGTGAATTGTGCAAAAGATTAAAATGTTACTATACTATCAAATGGTATATAATCAAACAAAAATACGCCTTAGAAAATGAGATGCACAAAATTCTCTGGGTTTTAAGATACAAGCTTAATGGTGCTGCTGTTGATCACGTTGAGCACTTCATTAAAGATACTCAAACCAGAAGGAAAAAATCAAAACAAACAAATAAACAGATAGATAAATAAATAAAAAACAAGTTCAATCGGCAGCAGCAGCAGCAAAAACAACAACAACAACAACAACAACAATAATAACAATAATAAAAGGTACAGAAAAATAAAAGAATAAAAAATTTAAACAAACAAACAAACAAACAAGCCGATGACCAAACCTAGTATTGATTAACAAGAAGAAAAGAACTTTTCATCTCGTAGATCTTGTCGTGGATAACGGGAAAAAAATGAAAGGAAGCGAAAAGATCGACAAATACTTGGACCTTGCCAGAGAACTAAAAAAGACTGTAGAACATGAGGGTGACGATAATACGAATTGTATTTGGTACGCTTAGAACAATCTCCGAAGGCTTCGAAAGGAGATTGGAGGAATTGGAAATCAGACTGATACAGATCGCAGCATTGTTGAAACTATCTAGAATAGTGAGAAGAGTCCAGGAGACCTGAGGAAACTTGTTGTTACCCTGGATCGAGAGAAAAACCACCAGTTAAAACTGGTGTGAAAAGCTCACAAGGTCCAAAATGATAATAATAAAAATAATAAAAATAATAATAATAATGGCGACTTTACTGTCACCTAATCCCGGCCAGAAGACCGGACCTTATAATAATCAACAAAAAAAAAAAAAAAAAAAAGAGAATTTGCAAAATTGTCGACTTTGCAGTCCCGGCTGACCACAGAATAAAACTAAAAGAATGTGAAAAGAAGGATAAGTGTTTCGACCTTCCTAGGGAATTAAAAAAGCTATGGAAAGTGAACGTAACAATTATACCAATTGTGATTGGTGCTTTTTGCACAGTAACTAAAGGGTTATTAAAGGGACTGGAGGACTTGGAAGTTAGCGGACGAGTGGAGGCCATCCAACCGACAGCATTATTGAGAACGGCTAGAATACTGAGAAGAGTCCTGGAGACTTGAGGAGACATGCTGTCACTCAAACTCCAGTGAAAGACCATCAGCTAACGCTGATGTGAAAAACTCTAGAGGAGTAAATAAATAATGAGTCTAAAATTAATGATAATGATGATAAGAACGATGATAATGATCGTGATAATAATGATGATTATAATAAGAGTGATTACCATAAAGATGATTATAAGGAGATTGATGGTGACAATGTTGATGCTGATAATAATGCTGAAGATAATTCTAATTATGATAATGATAATGATGATAACGATGTTGATAATTATAATCACAATAATAATAATAATAATAATAATTTCAATTAGCAGGTTGTTTGGTTTGGTTAGGTTTTATGGCATATCAACCATTGTAGGTTATTAAATACCAAATCCTATTTATTCATATATATCAAATATATATATGATTTGTAATCACATTTTTTAGATAACATTTTAAAACGATCCTGATCTCATTTTTAAGACAGGTAAATAGTTCCAAGTAATGCTATATATCTCTAACAATGTAATCAAACATCAGTCATTTGTTTACATACAGTTAAATGATCAAAAGGTTCTATTTCTAACAATTCAGTCATTTGTTTGCATACAGTTTAAATGTGAAAAAGTTCTATTTGACCCATAAATAGAATCCTGTCAGGTGCTATGATTCTGAATCAGGGTGGACCGGAGAGCAATGGCTATGAATGGGTACTCCAGAATCCCCAAAGCTTCAGGGATGAAGCCTCGCCATGAGCTTGTTTAGTGTCATATCCAGGACACACATTGGTGAGAAGGGGTCTTACCCATCTGCAGAGATGCAGTCGGTGTATTCTACAGCCCTAGCTGACTGGGCTGTAAGCAGGTTGATAATGATGATGATAATGATGCTAATAATCGATAATGATGATAATGAGGAAAATAAGTGCGTGGTTGAGAAGAATAGGGGTGTTGGCTAATATAAGCAAACAAACAAAGAAGCGAATGAACAATCTAAAATACGGATTCGTTGCTCTTTTGTTTGTGACCTTCACACACAACAACACATTGACGGGTAGGCGAAAATGAACACGCCATAAAGCAAACAAACAAGAACAACAACAACAAAAATAAAGTAACAGCAGCGGCAACAACAAGAACAAGAACAACAACAACAACAGCAGCAGCAAGCACAATTTCTCCAGTGACAAAAAAAATATTAAATAAGATTAAAAACCACAAACGAAAGCACTATGTGCAAATAATGATTTCTGATGAAAGCCAACACTCATTTTGCCTACGATTTAACACTTATCATTATAACAACAGTTATTTGTACACCTACTGTTATCTTTAATAATTGCAATTTCATACCATTACTAACAAGGGTGGAGAGTCCCCGTGGTGTAGTAGTTAACGTACTGGACTGCGACATCGTACTAAACTCCAGTCGTGCTATTACGTTCACAAACAAAGAAGCAAAAATGCCTCGAAAATCAGCCAAATGGAAAATATATAAGGATGATGCATACTGTTTTGAATAAATTCTGGAAGCAGAAGCCCACAAAACAGCAACTGTACGGCCACTTACCTCCCATCATATAACTCATCCAAATAAGACAAACAAGACTGGTGAGGAAGTAAGGATGAACTCATAAGCGACGTTCTCCTATGGACTCCTACACGTGGGCATACCAGTTTTGGTTGACCAGCAAAAACTTACATATATCAGCTTTGGAATCCAGTGAGACCCCCTCTGTTATGTTTTGACCTTCGACCTGGCCCAAAAAATGC
This sequence comes from Sepioteuthis lessoniana, assembly GCA_963585895.1. Classification (NCBI taxonomy): domain Eukaryota; kingdom Metazoa; phylum Mollusca; class Cephalopoda; order Myopsida; family Loliginidae; genus Sepioteuthis; species Sepioteuthis lessoniana. Next base: position 47,235,907 of record OY757940.1, on the reverse strand, counting down.
TATTCCAAGGTGATGCACCGGAAGGAAGTGACACATTCCAATGGCCAGTAATCGAAAGAGATCGCGTGGGTGGATTAAGGCTTATAATATGGGACAAGGTGAAGGTCCCACTGTGCCAATACAGACTGATGCACCGGAAGAGAGTGACTTCTGAACTGCATGACAGTTATTTCCGCTTGATGACGATTAAACATTCGATCTCAAAGATCCAGTGGGCGATCGTGTGGGCGTTGAATTATTATTTAACTCAGTTGAGTTCGAGTCCAAGAAGCAGTTGCCAGTAGAATTCCAGACAGCTAGAGACCAGATGTGGTAGGGAAAGCCACACCCGACCGAGAGGGCCCTCGGAAACCCCGATGGAGTGGACCCCAGCATCAGGAGAACAAGAAAGACACAACGTGGCGGTCATAACAGTGGGGTCAAGATATTACAGTTTATATTCGATCTCCAGCTCCCTCTCACATGCAACCCTTGAACAACCCTTTCGAACCCTTGCAATAAAGTGAGAGGTATATATTTTTGTAAAGAAGTCTTCCTGCGTCTTCCTTCATGCATCTGTCTTTGCCGTTGTGTCGTTGTGAATTATTCTACATATATATGTGCACGTATGTAGATGTGAATCTGCATATGTGACTATATAACACCTCAAAATGTCAGCAATATCCAGTTATTTTATTTGGGCCGAACAGAAATTAGATTTGGTAACAATGTGTGTTCATATTTGGGAAAAGTATGAACCCCCAAATACCTCCCAGATATAGCTTAAATAGTCACTCATTCTTCCAGATGTTTTCTGAGTAACATTGTTGTCAGAACAAGCCATGTCAATGTATGTATTCATCCAACTACTCAACTATTGGCAAAATTTGACACAAGGTCAATTTTTAAGCGGACCTCATCTTGTTTGAAGTCAGAGTTTTCATTCTCTTACATTGGTTGTCTTACCAAGGCTAATGAACACCCTTCCTTATTATTTACATATGACCAGAGGGAAGAACAGATGGATTCATATCTTTCCTAAGATTATTAGCTCGAAGTGAAACGCAAACAGCCTCGTCGAGGATTAGAACCCTGGTCATCAATTCCATTTCAGATGACGATAACCGTTACACTGAGTGCGGTTCCATGCCAATATAGCTGTTGTTCTTTGTTTTAATTATAATATTTTGTCAATTTGCTCGAATTTTGCTGTTTTTAATCTCATAGTGTAAAGAGGTTTTGTTTGAGAAGTAATTTTTATTTATTGCGGACTTTTTTTCTCATCTTGGTAGTTTTTGTGTTGTTTCTTCTTTCTTTAGTGAAAGAAGAAACAACACAAAAACTACCAAGATGAGAGAAAAAAGTCCGCAATAAATAAAAATTAATTCTCAAATTAAGAAGCCTCATCTCAAAATGATTCCAATTAAAGAGGTTTTGTTTGTTTTGTTATTTAATTGCATATCAACCTTCTTGGGTTATTTAATGCCAAATCCATCCTTCTAGAAGAACATTAGTGGTACTATTTAACCCCTAGCTGGGAGAATAAGGCGTACATACCTTTCCCAAGGGTATTTGAGGTTTTGTTTGTCATAGGCCCCTGGATGTTTGTTATCCTAATCAAGTTTTAAGGCTTGGAAAGTATACTGTTTGCCGAGTTATTTGAGAAAGGCCTCCCGCATGTTGTCCATGTAGAACCTTGGGAGTGATTAAATTTTGGTTGAGTGAATAAAATAATGGGGGGGATGCACAAAGGTAACAAGAATTCTTCCAAACTGTAGCAGTGTCAAGCTTCTGAAAGTAGTAGACCAGATAACATAAATCGGTAGCAATATCTCATCTACTGAAAGTGATGTCAACATTCACATGGCTAAAACATGGACGGCTATTGTCAGATTAGTGACCATCTGCTCTCTTTGATAAAATAAAACGAGAATTCTTTCCAGCTGGAGCCGTGTCACTATCAATGTATGGTGACACCACTTGAACACGAACAAAATGCCTCAAAAACAAGCCAAATAAGAGGTTTTAAGGGAGTTCAGGAAGAGATTCGTAGGGAAGAGGCCAGCACTCTTCAAATAGGGTCAGTGGCATTTCCTCCGGGACAATGCACCAGTCCACAACTCCATCCTTGTCACAGATTATTTGACCAAGATGGGCATCAGCACTGTTCCTCAGCCTCCCTATAGTCCAGACCTTGCTCCCTGTAACTTTTGGTTATTCCCTAAGCTCAGAGGCTGTCGTTATGAGACAACTGAGGAGACGAAAGAGGCTGTGACGAAGGTCATTGACACGCTCATACAAGAGGACTTCTATGGGGCCTTCCAAAAGTTGTTGGAACGGTAAAACAAGTGCACTGCAGCTGGAGGAGATTACTTACGAAAAAGGTCTGGAAACTTATTTAATGATCCTCGTAACCCATAGCCGGTGATTGTGCACTGTATTTCGCGTTAATTCTTAAAACATCTACCTTACAACTGTAGGGGTACATGTTATTTGGTAGTTATATTTAGTCCACCAAAATTTAATGTTGAAGTTTCATATAGTGTTTAGTTTATGTTTAGAAAAAGGTAGAATAGACACATGAATAAAGCAAATGAATGAATGAAGCAAATGAGTAGAGGATATGAAACGGCGCGGACAAAAGGAACATTCAAAACAAGGCGACAAACAAAACAAATTTATGTCTATAACAAAACATACATTGATACATTAAAAATATTGCTAGTTCTACATTGTTTGTAAAATAGTTGTGTGTGCATGTGTGTGTGTAACTCACACAACTAAACTACAGAAAAGGTTAATGATGAAAGCGTCCTATTATGGTTGATTACATATCTAAAATGTCTATTTCTTTTTGTGGTTCGAAACAGTCGGTTTCTCCGAGACTGGAAAAAGTCTCTTAGTCAAAGTATATTGAAGAAATGAATGTCTGCGAGGCTTATCCATTTTTTTTTTTTTTTTGCTTTTTACTTCTGTTGGTGAATAAGAAGTGTCACATTGATGAGAGTGTGCCAGCGCTGCAATGGAAATTGGGAAAAAGAGAAAGAGTGTTTGAAGACGACGTATTTATAGAATCGGCTCCAAAAAAACGCAGGACGAAATTTACGCGGACGTAGTTTTACGCAGGTCACGTGGTTCTCCCGGCCAATGGTTTCCCGAGACTCAATATGTGTGCGTCTGCCATCTTTGTTGTGGGAGCAAGTGGCATACTGCCCAAATTAAATTATAGGAGTATAAAATCCTATACAACTAATCATGAAATGTTTACCTGTTAAAAATGATACATTTTTGCCGAGTATCATTTGAGACTGTATAGGTGACTTGTTAGAACTAACGAGTCGGGCCTGGCATCTAGTATTTATGCCATTCCCGTGATTCCGGTATCACTCCAAAGGTCGTACCCTGTCAACGATCGTCCTTCCTACTCTACAGACACCATAACGATTGAATTAATATCGGGATAAAAAAAATACACAAAACACAAGTATTGGCAAAACTTACAACCAATCAACCAACTAGCTGAGATATCCTATTGATCATTTATTTTCACACAGTTAAATCGTTTCGAGTATTGCCATGTAACAGTAAAATTTTTACACCAATCCTTCGTGTGCACTAATTCAGAAGGATATACATATGATTTGTAAGTGTATAGTTTGTAGGTGATTTTATGTATTTTTAAACGGGAACTCATTTGTTTTCACACTTATATTGCTATAGTTTCTTCACGATTAAATGATTTCAATTATTGCAATCACATACAAATTATTCAATTTCAACACTATTCATTGATTTGCACACAGTTAATAGTTCCAAGTAGACTATATATGGCCAATAATTCAATTTTAGCATACAATTAAATAGTTTCATGCTTTGCTATTTAACACTAATTATTCTATTCGACATTACTCATCTGTTTGCATACGGTTAAATGATTCTAAAGTATTCCAATGTATCACTAACAATTCAGTATGTTATTGCTATACATCTTATGAGATGACTGACCAATTTTTATGATTTAAGCATACAATTAAAGAGTTTCATGCATTGCTATTTAACACTAATTATTCTATTCAACATTACTCATTTGTTCGTATACGGTTAAATAATTCTAATGTATTCCAATGTATCACTAGCAATCCAATCAAACATCAGTCATTTGTTTACACATGGTTAAATGATGAAACGTTTCTATTTCTATCTATTCAATTTAACATAAGTCATTTGTTTGCACACAGTTTAAATGTCAAACAGTTCTATTCTACCCATAGATAGGACCCCCCCCAAAAAAAAAAACAAACAACAAGAACAAACCAACCAACCTTCTTGATGGTTGAGTTGGTATTTCACTCAAACGCTCCAATTGTTTTTCGGATACTGATGCTCTCTCTCTCTCTCTCTCTCTCTCTCACTCTCTATCTCTCTCTCTCACTCACTCACTCACTCATTCACTCACTCTATCTATCTATCTATCTTCCACATTCACTCTTTCATTTTCTCTTTTATGATTAAAATGGTGAAAATATTTGGTGAAATAATTTTTCAGTACTTTTGATTTTATGTTATTTTTTTTGTACATGTATTTTCATTGGACGATCTATTATTTGGCATAAAAATATGTTCGTTTTCTAAATCATTTAAGGAGAAATATATCTCTTTAATCAGCTGACTGATGATACGTGTTTTATTGGCTGTGGCAAAAAAAAAAATTGTTTCTACACATTTCCTTGTACATTTTTTAAAGTTTTTATTTCGTTTTTACAATAAATACTTTCTTTGTAAATTTAATGCAGAAGATATTCATTTTAGAATGTCTAATCCTTATGTGAAACGTTACCCCCTCACCCCCCACATTATCTCAGTCTTCTAACCATGTCACTTCTTAGCCGGCCGGTGATCAACTAGTGGTTCGAGGGGGCAACGCACATTTCTTGCCACCACACAAGAATACGATCGAGGGAGACAGGAGAAAATAGAAAGACAAACGAACAAACACGAACAAAGCTTGGGGTTACCAAGAGCAGAGGAAGGTATTGCAACATTATATGCATGTGCGGACTATCGCTAGCGTGGGTTACTAGCGAAAATTCCACAATGCTACTGGAATCAGACATCTTGAGACTCTTCTTCACTGGACCCTATCTTGTCTCCTCGCCTCTCTGCTCGGTGTCTGGTGTTGACTGCCCCTCCATTCTTCCACGCCAACTTCTCTTCTGCTGCTTGCCTCTCTGCTCTCCAGCCACCAACTGCCTCTCTTGGTCTCCTGCCACCAACTACCAACTGCCTCTCTCTAGGTCGCGTCGTCAACTCTCATTCGCCTCCCCGTACCACTCCCGGGTACGGCGAGATTTCATGTCCAAGAATCCTTTGTCTGGTTTCGCGCCAAAACAGACAATTGAATCGTCTGCTTTGGCAGCCTACCCCCATAATGCTACACTTAATGATAAGACTCAATATGCAATAATAATTGTTACTCTTATAATCACAATACTTCTGAAAGTGACGAAGCGACATAAATTGAGTCAGCTAATGTATCGTTTATGTAATGTTAACCAAAAAAAAAAAAAAAAAAAAAGAAAAGATTAAAAAAACCTGGCCAATTAACAAATCATAGATAAAAAATAGATTTTTCTACTTTTTCCATTTTAGATAAGAATTTGGGATCGTTTCTGTCTAACGAAAAAAAAAACAAACAAATAAAACGAAAAAATATCCCCCAAATAAGCACGGGACTTTGACATTGTTATAGGTTTTAAATATAGGCTTGCAAAGTTCCCACCAAATATATATATATATATATAGTCATCCACAGACAGACTGTTTCGTTCTATCAGGTCTCTTCAGTGTGGCTAGACACGCAGGACGCTCGAGGCCGGGATCGAAACCCATCCAACTTTACGTTAGACTAAGTTTCAGACCTCTCGGCCACCAAGCGGACCAGGTTGGCCAAGGGGATTTTTAAGGTATTTATTTAGCAACAGCAGCAGCCGTTTGTTTACATTTTTTTATACCCTATTTGCTACCAGAGTGGTCAAGTCTTTCGAAGAGTTTTGCATTACGCTAGCGGTGGCCGACAATTCTTTCAACAGAGTGCTCAACCCCCATATATATATATATATATATATAAGTTTTAAAAAAATTTCAATTTCAGTGGGATTTCCTTTATGATATTGTGATTTTAAAGTCTCCATTTGATCACCATCTCTGTAACCAGATTATTAGAATCTTCCCCTGGTAGTCTCCGTAATATCAGTTCTGCTTTTCTAATAAAGATACTCCAATATAAATATTAACATTTCTTAATCACCTGTGGGAAATTCTAAGAATGTGCTGACAGTGAAAATGAACATGTGGAGAACTTTTTACATTATATCATAAGATTCTATCTATCTATCTATCTATCTAAGTTGATAAGGGTGTATGAGTTAATGGTTTCTTGCCCTTTTTATATTATTACTTAATTTTCAGTTTTATTTTTGTTTTTTTACAATCCTTATCCCAAAACCTAGCACGAGGGAAGCTAGTGATTATGCTACCTCTTTTAGATGATATTTTTGTCATGTTGATGGTATTATCCTAAGTAGATAAACATTTCCACAAAGTGCAATTTTTTTATTACATATATACTCGGACTAGCCGGTATCTTGTTGAAATGTTTCTCTGTCAACTTCTTGATCATACCCAGGAACCCTACTATTACTGGCAGGGTGATGATTTTAAGGCATCACATAATTATTATTATTGTCGTTGTTGTTGTTGTAATATTTTCGATGAAAGTTATTCCATGAAAAAATCGAATCGATATTAGAGTTCCAAATATTCTACCTGTATCTTTTCCTTTATTGTTATTTATTCTTAGAGATTTTCACATCAGCATTAGCTGATTGTCTTTCACTGGAGCTTGAGTGACAGCAAGTCTCTTCAAGTCTCCAGGACTCTTCTCAGTATTCTGGCCGTCTTCAGTAATGCAGTCGTTTGGATGGTATCCACTCGTCCGCCAACTTCCATTATTATTATTATTATTATTATTATTATTATTATTTAGTGACCGTTTTTTCATCCAGTTTACTTTCACAAGAGATCAAGAGACAGTAAGTCATGTCAATACTTCAATACTTTTTTAAAGTAGCATTTATTATACTTTTCTACATGTCAAAGCTCTTATGTTCGTCTTGAAAAGCAACCGAGTGACAATAAGCGACCTACATTCTTCTTCTTTTCTTGACCTTCTGTTTGTGTATTCCTTCTTTCTTTCTTTCTTTCTTTCTTTCTTTCTTTCTTTCCTTCTTTTTTTCATCTTGCCTTTCGATATTCATCCTTTCCATTTATCAATCTTTTGAGCCTTCTTCTTCTTCTTCTTCTTCTTCTTCTTCTTCTTCTTCTTCTTCTTCTTCTTCTTCTTCTTCTTCTTCTTCTTCTTCTTCTTGTCTTTCTATTTTGGTTTCTCCTCTTATTTTACCAGTACTTTCTCTCTTTCTGTCTTCCACTCTTCTTCTTCTTCTTCTTCTTCTTCTTCTTCTTCTTCTTCTTCTTCTTCTTCTTCTTCTTCTTCTTCTTCTTCTTCTTTCAGTATTTTCTTCCCTACTGTCTTTCACATTTCTTCTTTTTACTTGTCCAAATCATTAATCATTGCTCACTTATTTTTCATTTATGAAACATGGAATTGAAATAGTTTCATGTCATTCAGTCACTCAATTACAGTTTTTCATGCTTTGCTGCCTCAGAGTTATCCACAAAGTTCCCTTTACTATTTATATGTTTGATCCTGTCTCTCATGACTACACCCTCATAACTGACCCACGTTCTACAGTTTCTCTTCATCCCCCACTCTGTCTCACTCTCTCTCGCTCTCTCTCTCTCACACACAAACACACATTTGTCTTGTCTTTTTCTGGCATTTTTTCCCACATGGAGACTGTTAGTCTCGAGGAATGTAGTTTAGCAATATCCGTCATTTGAGGGACTGTGCCTGTTGCACCTCTAGATATGGGCTCAATTTTATTTCTTATGCATTTCTCAAGTGGCAGTCTAGGCTTTAAAATAGCCCTGTCGGTGAGGTTTAGAATACGCTGGTTGTATCTCCTGCAAAGGAGTAAGATTCCCTCCAAAATTGCTGTGATACTATTTACCAACCCCTCCGCTCGGGTAGGATATGACACAAGGTCAGTTTTTAAGCGGAGTTTAACAGGTTTGAATTCAGAGTTTTTCCTTCTCCTAGACTAGTTGCCTAACCAAGGCTGAAGAACCTAGTCTGTCCTACTATTTACCCATAGCTGGAGGGAGAATAATTGGATTCATACCTTTCCCAAGGGTATTAGTGCTATGTGAAATGCAATCAGTCTCGTCCAGGATTTGAACTCGTGTCGCCGTGTCCATTTCCTACGACGATAACGATTACACCACAGGCACCTCTCCAAAATTGCTGTGATGGGTATTACACAAAACTACTGGCGTTGCTCCCGTTATTGAGATGCAGGAAGTGTGGGGTACCATTTCATTGTCATTACTCCCAGGTCCACTCAGATCCGGAGTGGGATTACCAGTTGGGATCACATACAATTGTTAAAAAATTAACTGCATTTGATAGTATTGTATACAATCTGTCCCGGTGAGAGTGTTGTTTCCACTTTGTCCGGATGATTGAGTTGCGTTCTCTCTGTCCTGATGAGTGAATCGTGTCCCCTTTTTTCTGGTGATTGAGTTTTGTCCCCTTTTTCCTGATAAGTAAGTTGTAACTCCTCTGTTCTGAAGATTGAGTTGTGTTCAGACTATCCTGATGCGTCAGTTGTGTCCGTTTTGTCCTGGTGATTGAGTTCTGTCCTGATGAGTGAGTCTGATGATTGAGTTGAGTCCGTTCTGTCTATGTAATTGAGTTGAGTTCACTCTGTCCTGATGAGTGTGCCCGATCTGTCCTAGCGATTGAGTTGGGCTTACTTTGTCCTGGTGATTGAGTTCTGTCCTGATGAGTGAGTCTTATCCACTCAGGCCTGATGATTGAGTTGAGTCCGTTCTGTCTTTGTAATTGAGTTGAGTTCACTCTGTCCTGATGAGTGTGCCCGATCTGTCCTAGCGATTGAGTTGGGCTTACTTTGTCCTGGGGATTGTGTTATGTCCCCTCCGTCTTAATGAGTGAATTGTGTTCACATGTGATATAATTGCGGAAGGATTTTTTTTATATTATCATTTTTCGTTTTGTATATCTTACCTTTCGGTTTAGTTAGGCTGAGAATCTTTCGGCTAAGTGCATGGGTTAGTTAGGTGCATACACTGAGTGCAGGTGTTCACGTGCGTGCGAGGCAGATGTTACAATCACAGATTTCACAATAAAAACCCCAGATAGGAAATATGACCGGGGACGTGAATGAAGTCATGCCCGGAAGCGATATGCTGAGGATTTTGGAATTTGAAAAAAAAAACCCAGTGAGTTGAGATTTGGGCTTGGACGAAGCAATTTGATTTTCGGAGCTCGCCGAGGCCAGACCAGTATTTTTCGGCGGGGTGCCGCACGTGGTGGGGTCAGATGGAAAAGTCAGCATAGTAAGAAATTGTGTCTCTCTCTCCTCATGTCGGAAAAACTCAAAAAGGTAAATAAAAGTTTCGTACCTGAACCAATTTCGTGTTTTTCGGATTCCCTATGTCTATTTCATGTATCTTGGTC
>OY757940.1:47083770-47221270 GCA_963585895.1 Sepioteuthis lessoniana | reverse complement strand
AAATAAGGGTATCCTTGTATGACACTGAACTACACTGATGGTAAGGCTCCACTTCCGGAGATCTGACGAATGTGCGGAACCTCTTCATTGCAATTAATCCCAACTCCACTGTGATCCAAAGTGGGAGTGCTTGTAAGAGTACTATCTAGGGGTCAAATTGATTTGGTTAAAAAATATTCGTATTCAATAGGATCATGTGCAAGGAAAACCTCTTCAAAAAAATAACTGCACAAAAATGTAAATAAGAACGCATAATGATCACAATTCTCTAACCTTTAGGCATAAAATAACCCTAGACGAGTTGAGATGGCGTTGGAATCAATCAATCAATTTATTCATTTTTCGTGCCTGCAGTCGATGGCTTTCCACTGTACAGTTTATCTTCAACACTGATTTCGATTTCTTTAAACTTGGTCACCCGTCTTCTCACATTACTTCCATCAATTTACACCTCCCCTTAGTCGGTTGGGGTGGGGAGCTGTAGAATATTCCAACTCTATCTCTGCAGTGGGGTAAGACCCTCCCCACAAACAAGTGTCCTGGATATTACCCTAAGCAATCTGATGGTGAGGCACCAGTAATGCTGGAGCTTTGGGGAATGTGGAGTATCCCTTCATTGCCATTGCTCCCAGGTCCACTCTGATTCGGAGTGGTAGCACCTGATAGGGTCCTATTTATGGGTCAAATATAACTGTTTGGTAGTCAAACTGAGAGCAAACAAATGACCAATGACAAATTGAATTGTTTGAAATAAAACTGTTTGATCATTTTACTGTGTAAAACAAATGACTGATGTTGAGTTGAATTATTACTGACACATAGCAACACGTGGAACCATTTAAATTTATTGACTTATGTTCACAAATGATACATATCTAATATATGTATAAACCGGATTTAGCATTAAATAACTTACAAAAGTTGATATGCCATAAAACCAAACCAAACCAATCATTCAATAGTGATAGCAATAACTTTGACTAAATTGAATAGTTTGAAATACAACTGTTTGATCATTCAACTATTTGCATCTCCAGAGTGTGTTTACTAATTATATATATATATATGTGTGTGTGTAAAAACAGCATTAAATAAATAGTTGATTTGCCATAAAACCAAATCAAACCAAACAAGCATTTCTGAAACCCCTTGGATGTCGACAGCAGGACCTCCTTCTTTGATCAAGAACTGGATGACTGCTCTTAACTCCTGTCTTATTGTCTTTTTAGTTATTGAACACCTGAAAATACACGCATCTAACGTAACGGTTATTGACTCGAAATAAACTCAGCAATGCGATTTCAAACCTTATACGAGACTGTTTGCGTTTCACGTTTTTCCTAAGGTTATAAGCCCGGGAGGGAATCTTTGTAGAATGTTAGTCAGTCGACAGAGATATAAAGGAGGGCATTACTCCTTTACCAAGATTGCTCCACTCGCCATTGATCTGTCCCTTACAATACTGAGTGTTAAGCAGGGAGGAATCAAGAACCATTGTTTGAATCTCGACTAGCGTTTGAACCCCGATCTCCCGGACCTTTGGCAAACACTCTAACCATTATGCCAATAGGTCGGTTTTATGCCAATGGGCGCGACTGGAGTTCGAACTCACTAGAATGTCGCAGTCCAGCTCTTTAACCATTACGCCACAGTGACTTCCCCACCTTTTATATAGTGCTCTTCGCCTGTAAAGTCATTACTCCTTTATTGCAAACACAATATAGCCACTGCGCTACGGTAACTCCCTCCCTGTAATAAGTAAGTAAAGTTCGTGACCTTAGTCGAGGGTGATCCGAAGGCTCACTTTTCGATAGCTACTACACCAAGGTGTAGGGAAGGGCACTATTCCTCTCCCTGGATTGCTCCATTTTACCCTTGATCCATACCTTATTATACTGAGTGTTAAGCAAGGAGGCATCAAGTACCATTTTTTGAGTCTTTCGTATGACTCGACCCGGGATTGAACCCAGGTCTCCCGGACCTCTAACCATCATGCCAATATTCGGTAATACTCATACAGTATTAATTACTACTTGTGGGGGTGAAAAAACCTAACTTTTATAGTCCTCTGAAAATCAAAAGGCCTGAGATGTTCATCGAATTATACAAGCTATGATCGCAAAGTATCTAGACTAAATCTTTAATTATTCTATATTAAAAAAAAATTAAATCTCAATAAAGATATAAATACAGCTGAGCCACTTATATAATAAACTGATAATGTCTAGACGGCTAGACTACAATATTGACGTCTAGACAGCTATTCGTTTTTTCTTATTAATTTGTGCTTGATGAAAATAACTTCTGTTATATGTGTCGATATTTCTGGTTCAGAGTTACAAACTGAAAACTATTAAATCCAACTCACCGTCCCGAAACATCGAATCTGCCGGATTAGTGAAACATGGAGTTGCGCGGATGTAAAATCCTCTATACTCACATCACACCCTGTGAGCCTTTTCCTCGATTCATAAAGGAAAAATTGGTCTGAAAGGAAAGATTTGAGGGATATGAAAAGAAATACAACGGTACAATTTGACAACGTAGGGAAAAAGTTTATCAGTGGTGCTCCGACCAGTCAAACACTTTCTAAATAAGAATGTTGAATATCGAAGGGGCTATTTTGAAGAAAAAATGGTTAATTAGTTGTTTATATCTGCATTGATAAATACAGCTTAAGTCTCGATATTTTTTAACACAACTTGTATTTTGAAGAAAATTAACGTCTCGTTCATTGTTCATTTCTGTCTTGGTAAATATAGCTTCAGTCTCTATAGTTTTTTGAACCCACTTTCTATACTTCGATTTCTTCCTCTTCTCTTCGTTTTCAGTCTTTTTTTTTCCACATAATTAATTTACTTAACGCTAAGCACAAAGGACATTTCCAGTCTGTTTTGTAATCATCTTTTTCACTGAGCTGATTTTGTGACCAACATCTTTTACTTGTCTTTTAATATTGTTTCCCGCGTACATCATTTAAATGTTGTTATGTCTTGGACTTGGGTTGTACTTAACGAGCTAATCTTGCAGGCCTTTAATGCTTTGTAGAACTTTTTTATAATTTCCTAAATGGCCCATATATGCGGCTTTATGTCAGACTAAGCTAGGTGTGATAAATACTGATATAAGCTGAAGCTCACTCATCCGGGAATCACTAATCCGGTAGATTCGATGTTTCGGTTCGGTGATTTGTATTTATTAGTTTTCAGTTTGCAGCTGTGAACCAAAAAATATAGATCGGAAATCTATAGTTCTTTATTTACAGAAGTTATTTTCACCTAGCAAAAAACAAAAAAAAAAAAAAAAAAAACAATAAAAAATGAATTAAAAAATAACAAAAAAAACAAAAAACAAACAAAACTAAGGTTGTATAACCGTTAATTTCATTCTTAAAATTTTTGTGGATTTGGATGTTGGGCTGAAGAAAATTCTGCGGTAAACATTGACCATTATGTAGCACCAAAAAATGTTTTGTTTGTTTGTTTGTTTGTTTGTTTCTTCTATCTATATTCTTGTTATTCATTTATCTAGTTATTGTTTTTCTTTCTTTCTTTCTTTCTTTCTTTCTTTCTTTCTTACTAATTTTTTTTTCTTTCTTTCTTTGAAAATTTACGCTAGTTTTTTTGTCTTTTCATGTCTGATTTATTTTTCGGCCCTCTCTGCCTTTTCCTTCTCTCCTTTCTCTTTATTTCATTCAACCATTTTGTTACGTTGTTTCAATCATTCCTCCTACCCTTATTTTAATCGCTTCTATTAATTCTCAGTTTTCTCCCCTTTCTTACAAAGATTCCCCTTTAATAATAGTATTAAAACATTTCTTGAACGAAAACTACCGGTCGACCAATCAAACAATTCACCAAATAGCCAAACGAAAGAACAAACAATTCATCGCTCTTTTCTTTCTCTCAATTCAGATCGACGACGACGACGACGACGACCGCGTTACCAACAAGTATAAGAAGTTTTTGAACAATGGCGGCTATAAATTTTGGTTTCAATGCTGAGTTTTTATGCGGAGAGAAGCGGGAATCCACGAAGAAGGAGAAGTGATAATGATAGGGTTCGTCACTTACGTTTGTTGCTGTTTTAACGGGAAAAGAAGCGTTCAGGGACTGAAGGTGATGAAAGTGGTAGAGATGGAGGAAGAGTTCATTGTGAAAAGACGAAAAATAGAATAGGGATGTAGTGAATATTTAAAATATGAGAAGAGAGAAAACGGGAGGAAAAAGGAAGAAAGAAAATTAAATAGAGGAAAAGAAAATCTGGAGTGGGAGATTGATTAGGGGAAAAGAAAATGGCAAGATAAATGATATAAAAAGAAAAGAAAAGAAAATTAAGAAATAAGAACGAAAGAAGAAAAAAAACAGAAAATGGAAGAAAAGGTAAATGGCAAGATGAGAGATATAGACAAAAAACGAAGATTGAAAAATACGAACGAAACTAAAAAGGAGAGAAAATGGGTGAGAAGGAAAAGAATAAAAGCGATTGAAAAACAAACAAACAACAACAACAAAAAAAAAAAGTTAAATAAGAAATAAAAAATAAATGGGAAATTTACAAGGAAAAAAAATGCGGAAAGTTAATTAAGAAAAATGTTGATAAAAAATCTAAAGGAAGAAAGAATGAAAGATAGAAGGAAAAAAGTGGGAAAAGAGAAAACGAAAATGGAGGAAAAGAAAATAAGAAATGATGGTTTGGTTTGGTTTGTTGGGTTTTATGGCATATCAACCTTTGTAGGTTATTTAACGCCAAATGCATTTTTATGTAAATAATCTGTTCTATTTAAAACAATTCAGTTTAGCATTAGTACACAGTTTAATGGTCAAAAACATTTCCATTTCAAACTATTCAAGCAGTTATATGTAACAATTCAGTTAAGTGTAAATACAGTTTTATTGTCGAAAATAAGAAATGAAAGACTGACAAGGAAAAAAAGAAAACAGCAAGATATGAAATCTAAACAAAATTGAAAAAGACTGTGAAACAAAAAAAAAAAACAAATAAATAAATAAAAGTAAAAAAAAAAAAAGAAAAGAAAAGAGAATAAGAAAGAAAAATGTAAAGAATAAAAAACAAATGAAACAAGAAAAAAGAAACGTAAGGAAGAAACAAGAAAGAAAAAGAAAAGAACATTTATAAAGAGAAAAATGTTGAAAGTTAAGAAAGAAAAATAACACTAAAAACTTCAAGAAGAAAAGAAGAAAGAAATTAGATAGGAAAGAATAATAAATAAAATGAGACAAAAACTTCAAGAAGAAAAGAAGAAAGAAATTAGATAGGAAAGAATAATAAATAAAAGAGAGACAACCTTAATTGTTGCATCCACGCAATCCTCAATACTGGCGGGTCCTCTTTAAACTTTTTTTTTTCTGGACATGTAGAGTCTGTATTTTCCCTTGAGTATAAGGCCTTGTGCATCGTCATTAATTTCCTTGTAAAAAAGAATCAACGAAAGAGAGAAGAAAACAGGGAAAAAAAGACAATGTAAAATTAACAGTTGGTATAAAAAAGAAAGAAAGAAAGAAAGAAATGAAAGAAAATAGAAAGAATGAAAATATTAAAAGAATGAAAATGAGTAACAAAAAAGATTTTGGCCCACTACGAGAGAAAAATGACAGAGATCACAGAGAAAATAAATAATTGAGAAAAAAGTGGAAGAAAGACTAAAGGAAAAAGAAATCAAAGGAAGAAAGTGAGTAAGAAGGGATGAAAGTTGGATAAGAAAAAAAAAATTGGTAGGAATAGAAAGGTGTCTTGCTAAAATTGAAAATTGACACAATGAATAAAAAGATGAAAGAAAAAAGAAAGAAATCAGGGAAAATAAGATTTTAAAAAAAGAAGAAGAAAGAAAAGGTAGATAGTTAAGGCAGAAAGACAGATAATGAAAGTTAGTAGAAAAAGAAGAACGAACGAAAGAAAGAAAATCGAAAAAGAAAGAAATAATAATTAAAAAAAAAAAAGATTTGTTCGATCACTGAGGTATTTTTGACTCAAAATGTTTGGTCGAAAACTGAATTGTTCGACTTGAGAATCATTCGATAACCGACGTTCCACTTTATATAATTAAGAAACATTGCTATACCAAAGTGTAATGGCAATTATATTTTTCTTTCCATTTTTGTTTTCCAGAGATTTTTGAAATTGTTGCTTTCTTGTTTGTCATTAACTTATTTCTGTTGATATTGATGATACTGGCTGCTACAATAAATCTTTCTTTGATCTTTTTGGTAATGCCTTAATTGTTGCATCCACGCGATCCTCAATACAGGCAGGTCCCCTTTTAACTTATTTTTTCTGGAGATGTAGAGTTTGTATTTTCCCTTGAGTATAAGGCCTTGTGCATCGTCATTAATTTCCTTGTTCGATAGCAATAACACTTCCTCCTTTGTCACTTTTAAGAAGTGTCCATATTATCTGCTCAGTTGCATGGGGTTGCAGAATACACCGACTGTTTCTTTGCAGAGGGGTAAGACTTACCCAACGATTATCCGGATTTATGACACTTTACAATCTGATGTCTTTGTATCCATCCTGCTGTTTATTGTGTTATAAATAAAAATTAACTTGGTTATATCACTACATAGCGTCTTGTGGTGAGGCTCGACTTCTTAAAATTGGGGAGTGTGGAGCAACCCTTTATCCACAACGCTGGCGAGTTCTCTTCTTCATTCTTTTCAAGACAAAAATAGTCTACGTTATCCCTCCGATGCACGGACTTGTGCATTGTTATCTATTTTGTCTTGGTTTTATGGCATATCAACTATTGTTGGTTATTTAATGCCCAATTCTGGTTTGACATATATGCTAAATATATGATTTGTAAACATTTGGTAGATACACGCAGTTTAGCGATCAAACAGTTCAATTTCTAACAATTTAATTTAGCATAAGTCATTCGTTTGTACTCAGTTTAAATGTCAAGCAGTTCTATTTGACCTATAAATAGGGCTATCAGGTGCTACTACTTTGGGCCTGAGTGGATCTGAGAGTAATGGCAATGAAGGGTCATCCGCATTCCCTAAAGCTCCAGGGCTAAAACGTAGCAATCAGATGGTTTATTGTCATAACCCAGGACACTCGTTGGGGAGGTGTCCTTACCTCTCTCCAGAGATGCAGTCGGTATATTCAACAGCTCGAGCCGATTGAGCCACAGGACAGTCGTTCGGGGGAAGTCCTTACCCTTCTGCAGAGATGCGGTCGGTATATTCTACAGCCCCAGCCGACTGAGCTACTGGACACTCGTTGGGAGATAGTTCCTTACCCTTCTGCAGCGACGCAGTCGGTATATTCTACAGCCCCAGCCGACTGAGCCACTGGACACTCGTTGGGGGATAGTTCCTTACCCCTCTGCAGCGATGCAGTCGGTATATTCTACAGCCCCACCCGACTGGCTGCTTATCTATTTTCTTGATTTTTGATCTATCTGAGTTCCTCCCTTGTCCATTTTAGGAAAGATCCAGTGTATCTTACACACTGCTGAGGTCGACAAATATACTTAGAAGGTTCTTGGAAAGTGTTGTAACTCGTATATTCGAGTTAACAGAGAGAGAGAGAGAGAGAGAGAGAGAGAGAGAGAGAGAGAGAGAGAGAGAGAGAGAGACATTAAGTAGTTTGTTAAGGGAATAGGTTTTATTACACAAGACAACGTGACCGAACAATCAGTACTTGTGAGGTATTATTGACAAATCCCGTTTCTTTCTCTCATCCGAGGGTTAGCTATCCATAGGAAACAGACGATTCCATTATCTTGTCTTTTGGTAGAATATGACATGGAACTGAGGAGAATTTCTGTTATTTAAACTTCAGTGAAGGCTACTTTACTTAAATGAAAAAACTTGTGAATAAATAAATACATAATAGATGTTCAAAAGAATGTCTTAGCATTATTAAAACTCTCATGGTCTTTTTATATAATTTTTGTAGTATCTGGCTGAAATGGAATAAACCAGTTTGCTTAAATAAATAATTTATTCATCTGATAACAGATTTCGCCAATGACTTTATCAGATTCGATGAAATTGTATCCAAAATGATGAAATTCGTAAATATAAATCTTCCAGGAAAAAGGGGGACGAAAATATGTTATATGCATGTAACAGTAAATCAGAAAAGACACTTCATAGCAAAACTTTTATTAGGGCAATATACTTAAAATGTAAAAGTTAGAGAATAAAGCAATTTTAAGTCTAATTTGCAAGTGATAATTTATTGGGGTCTTCGTTCGCACTGATAGTCATTTTTATGATGTATAAATGGGCATGCGTTCAATTAAAGATATATTATCCACGAGACAGTTTACACATGCAAATTTTATAGTTAATAGTTGCCCAGTCGGCTGGGACTGTAGAATACACCGCCTGCATCTCTGCAGAGGGGTAAGACTCCTTCGAACGAGTGCCTTGGGTATGACACTAAACAATCTGATGGTGAGGTTCCAGCGATGCTGGTGTTTTTGGGAATGCAGAGTACCCCTTCATTGCCATCGCTCCCAGGTCCACTCTGGCCCGGAATGGTAGCACCTGATAGTTAAATAGTTAAATAGAACTTAACTGCATACTTATGCTAAACTGAATTGTTTGAATTAGAGCTGTTTGACTAAACAGAATTGTTTGAAATTGTTTTGGCATTGAAACTGTACTTAAACTAAAATGAATTGTTTAATATATAACTGTTTTGACATTGTGTGTAAACAAAATTTATTCTTATAATAAAGTGAATTAGCTTAATTAGTACTGTTTGACTAAACTGAATAGCTTGAAATAGAAATGTTTTTGATAATTATACTGTGTACTCATGCTAAACTGACTTGTTTGAAACAGAATTGATTTTTTGAGTAAAAGTGGATTTGGCATTAAATAACCCACAAAGTTTGATATGCCATAAAAACCAATCAACCAACCAACCAACCAACCATTACAGTTATAGAAGGGAAAGGGTGAAAACTTGTCCCGGACCAGCGACTCTTTTTAGTACCTGAAGAATAGTGCAACAGTGTGCTATAAAATCTCCCAACAACACTCCTCAAGTTTGGGATTTAGTATTTTCCTTCTCGTAGAGAAGTTGCCTATCAAATAAAAAAAATTCCCTAGTCTGCTCTACCAATAAGTGGGAAGTAAAGAAGAGATTGATTCATGCTTTTATAAAAGGGCATTAGCGAGAATGAATTACGGACACCTACGTCCAGGATTGGAACTCGGCTAGTGTTCCCCCATGCATAATGCCTTAGCCTTGAAAATCAGCATTTCACGTTAAGAATTTACATGGACTCAAACACCGACCGCGGACGTCTATAAAAAATGTGCATCTACGTTAATCGCAAGGCTGTGTTTATGTGTCTCTTGTCAGCCATCTTTCCTTCTTGCTTACTTTTTTTTATTCACCCGTCAATAATCTCAAGGCAATAATGCTCAACCCACAATTAGGTGTTCACTAATAAACAGTCGTCGTGTGTATAGTTCACGGTTGTGTTGGCCTAGAGAAGTGGATAAAGAGCTGAGCAGTGTTCTACACCAAAAGTTGTCTATTGACGGGGGTCCAGCACAAGCAAAACTAGTGGAGAGACTATTTTATAGATGCGGCAAGCGGCCCTAATAACTGGAATTAAAATGGTGTTACAGACTGAATTCGGTCTGTGTCTTTGATCTCTCAGGGGAATTACGGGTGATGGGGTGATGAGCGATGGGTGGCTGATGCGCGCTTCTCGTAATCAGTAGAGACAGGGTACGGATTATCCTGTTATTTGAGTAGGGTCGGGGATGTGCCAGAAGAAAGGAACAGAAAATGGGAGTTAGGGTGAGAATAATGACAGCCATGAATACAGAAAGAAAGAAAGACAGAAAGAAAGAAAGGCAGAGAGTAAATATGGAGGAAGGGAAATAAACGAGAAAGGAAAGGAATAAGGAAGAAAGGGAGGAAGAGAGGGAGAAAGTAAAAAGGGGGAAAGAAAGAAAGAAAAAAAGAAAGAAAGACGGAAGAGAGAGAAGGGAGAAAGGAAGGAAGGGAGAAAGGAAACAAAGAAAGGAAGGGAAGAAAGGAGATAGGAAGGAAGGGATGTTTTGTTTGGTTTGGTTTGGTTTTATGGCATATCAACCATTGTTGGTTATTTAGTGTCAAATCCTGTTTTTGCAAGTATACTAAATATATGATTAGTAAACACATTTTATAGATTCACACAATTAAATGATTAAACAGTTCTATTTCGAACAATTCAATTTTGCATACGTCAACAAAGTTAAATGGTTCAAAGTATTGCTATGTATCACGAACAATTCAATTGAACATTAGTGTTGAGATCCAATTAAATGATCAAACTTTTCTATTTCTAACAATTCAATTTAGCATGACTCAGCAAAGTTAAATGGCTCCAAGTATTGCTGTGTATCACTAACAATTCAATTAACAATCAGTTAATTGTTCACCCATACTTGAATGACCAAACAGTTCTTTTTCAAACTATTCAATTAATTATAAATCAACAAAGTTCATCATCATCATCATCATCATCATCATCATGTCGCGCCATCAGTGCGGATATCCCTGACCCTTTCTTGCCACCCTTTTCTATCGTCCATTGCTTCCAGCAGGTCTTCAAGGCTACATCCTGTATCGGCAAAGAGCTATTGTATGTAGGTTCTAGCTGGTCGTCCATCTTTTGCTCGTCCATGTGAAACATAGTTAAATGATCAAACAGTTCTATTTAAAACTATTCAATTAAACATAAGTACACAGTTTAAATGACAAACAGTTCTATTTGACGCATAAATAGGACCCGAACAACTTTTACCACTCCAGGCTTGAGTGGACCCGGGATCGATGGCAATGAAGGGGTACTTCGCATGGCCCAAACTCCAGCATTTCTGGAGCCCTACCATCAGATTGTTTAATGTTATATCTACGACCCTCATTGCGGTGGGTGGGGGGTCCTACCCCTCTGCAAAGATGCTGTTTGTGTATTCTACAATCCCAACCGACTAAGCTTAGAAAGGGAGGAAGATGATAAGAAAGCAAAAAAAGAAAAAAAAACGGAAAGAAAGAAAGAAGGATAAAGAAAGTAAAGAAGTGGGAAAGATGAAAGGAAAGGAAAAAGAGAAGAAGGAAGAGAAGAACGTAGAAGAGAAAGGAGGAAAGAAGGAGGAAATAATAAAGGAAGAGGGTAATAAATGACTGAAAGAGAAAGAGAAAGTAAGTGAAAAAGAAGAAAAGAGAGAAGAAAGGAAAAACAGAGCAGGAAAGAAAAGAAGGAAAGAGGAAGAAGGAAACTTAGAGAAGGAAATAGTGGATGAATAAAAGAAGAGAGAAAGGTAGAACGGAATAAAATAAGAAAGGAAAAAGGAAGGTGAAGATGTAATGAAAGAGAAGAAAGAATGAAAAGGAAAAGAGAAAGAAAAAGAAAAGGAAGGAAGAACAAAAGGTAGAAAATGTGGAATGAATGAAAGATGTAAGAATCGAATGAGGAAGGAAGGAAAAGTTGGAATGAAAATTTGAAAAAAGGGAGGTAATGTTTTTTGTCTGGAGGGAAAATATAAGAAACAACTGTGAAAAGAATATGTTAACAAAAGAAATAAACAGAAACAAACAGGAAGTGGATAGAGGAAGAAAAAAGAAGAAAGAGTGAGAAGAAGAAAAAAGAAGAAAGAGTGAGAGGAAGAAAAAAGAAGAAAGAGTGAAAGGAAGAAAAAAGATCAATTTGAGCTATAAAGAGAATCTCTCTCCATCTCGATTGTTTTTTTCTATTAAATAGTATATCAACCATTGGATTATTTAATGCCAAAGCCATCCCAGTAGAAGAACAATAAGTAAAAGTAAGTAAAGTTGGCGACCATAGTCGAGGGTGACCCGAAGGCTCCCTTTTCGATAGCTACTACACCAAGGTGTAGAGGAGGGCGCTACTCCTTTCCCTGGATTGCTCCACTTTACTCTTGATCTGTACGTTATAATGCTGAGTGTTAAGCAAGGAGTACCATTTTTTGAGTCCTTGGAATGACTCGACCTGGGATTGAACCCAGGTCTCCTAGGCCATTGGCAAACACTCTAACCATCATGCCAGTGTCCGGTGTTGACAATATAATGGTGATTTATTTATTGCCTTGACTAAGTTACAATCATTTTTAAAAATAATTCATCACACATTCGGTTGGCGCTGACTGTAAATCTGCAGAGGAGTAGGAGCCTCCTCACACACACACACACCAACGAGTGTCTTGGATATGATACTAAACTGCTTCTGATTGTTAGGCTCCAGTCCTGGAATTTTGAGGAATGTGGAGTACTCTTTCATTGCAATTACTCCCAGGTCCACTCTGATTCGGATTGGTAGTACCTGTTAGGGTTCCATCAAATCGAACTGTTCAATCATTTACTAAGGATTATTACGGCTGAAGAAGAAACTAGACGGCAATTACACAAGAATGTTGAGAGCAATAATGAACAAGTCCTGGCGACAACACCCCACAAGACACCAACTATACGGCCACTTGCTTCCCATTGGCGAACACTCTAACCGCTTGGTTAATGTCCGGTGTAGAAGAACAATAGTGATACTATTTAACTCATAGTTGAGGAGAGGAGAGAGAATAAGGGAGTTCACACTTTTCCCCGAGTTCGTAATAGAACGTAATAGCACAACAGAGTTCTAACTTACGAGGATCATTAAATAAGTTTCCAGATTTTTTTCGTATAGGCACTTTTATTTATAGTACACATATGAAACTCTAGTCCCTTTCGAAGTAATCTCCTCCGGCAGCAATGTACTTGTTGTACCGTTCCAACAACTTCTGGAAGGCTCCATGGAAGTTCTCTTGTGTCAGCGTGTCAATGACCTTCATCACAGCCTCTTTCATCTCCTCAATTGTCACATAACGACAGCCTGTGAGCTTAGGGAATAACCAAAAGTCACATGGAGCAAGGTATGGACTATAGGGAGGCTGAGGAAATGTCTTGATGCCCATCTTGGTCAAATAGTCTGTGACAAGGATAGAGGTGTGGACTGGTGTATTGTCCTGGTGGAAATGCCACTGACCCGATTTGAAGAGTGCTGGCCTCTTCAGACGGAAAATCTTCCTGTTCTCCCTTAAAACCTTAACATAGTAACACTAACCCTAACCGTTTGGCCAATCAACTCTGGTGTGTTGACTTCCTTACTCCTCCCGCACCTCTCATCATCCCTCACAGACTTCGTGCCTTCCTTGAATCTCTTATACCACTCAAAAACTGATGCTCGATTCGTGCAAGATGGTCGAAAATGAGTCTAAAGCATTGCATACGTTTCTGGGGCATTTTTTTCAAGTTTAAAACAGAATTTTATTGCATATTGTTCTTCTAAACTGTCTTCACGTCTAGATTGCATTTTTGAAATTCACCAGCTGTGACAATCAGGCTTTAGTAGGGTGTATTCCAATTGTTGCTGTAGCTGTTCATTTGAACCTAAAATCATAAACAATTGGTCAGTCATCTCATAAGATGTATAGCAATAACATAGTGAATTTTCAAGAGTCTACGGCAATTTTAAATGTCTGTACAAAAAAGTCTGGAATTTCATTGAATGCACCACATACTTATTACAATACCTCGTGTTAATCACTACACCACGAGGAATCTCTCTTTCTCTCACTCTATTTATTTGCCCAGTGGACTGGGGCTGTAGAATACACCAACTGCATCTCTGCAGAAGGGTAAGACCCCTCGCCAATGTAATCTGCTGGTGAGAATCTAATTCAGTAATGCGGAAACTTTTGGGAATGCAGAGTACCCCTTCATTGCCATTGCTCCCAGGTCCACTTTGGCCCTAGAGTGGTAGCACTTGATAGGGTCCTAACTATGGGTCAAATAGGACTAAACTGCGCACTGATGCTAAATTGAATTGCTTGAAAAAGAACTGTCTTGAAATTTAAACTACGTACTTATGCTAAACTAAATTTTTGACATTGAAACTGTACTTCTGCTAAACTGAATCGTTTGAAATAGAACTGTTTTGACATTTAACTGTGTGTAAACAATAATTATATTTATACTAAACTGAATTGTTCGAATTAGAAGTGTTCGACTAAACTGAATAGCTTGAAATAGAAATGGTTTTGACAATTTTATTTGTATAAAAATGGATTTGGCATTAAATAACCAGCAAAGGTTGATATGCCATAAAACCAAAACAAACAAACAGACAAACAAACAAACAAACTCTCTCTCTCTCTATATATATATATATATATATATATACAAAGTCAATAGATATTGTATGAAGTAAATTAGATTATATATGTCATTAATATGTGACGAATTCATTGACTTTTCAGTATTGACTTTTCTGTATTAGGAGGTTATAAAATACATTCAGAGAATAAAGCTATTTCCAGTACAGTTTAATACTGAATGATAACTTTGGCGGAATATGTATCGACGGTGCGTCATTTTAATTTTTGACTTGATTGAGATAACTCATCATCATCATGTCGCGCCGCCAGCGCGGATATCCTTGACCCTCTCTCGCCATTTCTCCCTATCATTCATCGCCTCCGGCATGTCTTCAGGGTTACATCCTGTGTCCTCACATAGTTGCTGTATGTATGTTCGTGCTGGTCGTCCCACTCTTGCACATCCATATGTGGGGGTCCACAGGAGTACATCGCTTATGAGCTCGTCCTTGCTTCTCCAACAGTGTCCTGCGTGTCTGGTTCGTCGAACTTGTATAGTTTTCGTGATGGGGGGCAAGTGTCCATATAGTTGGAGTCTCGTGGGGTGCTGTCGCCAGGACTTGTTTAATACTGCTCTCAACATTCTTGTGTAATTTCCGTCCAGCCTCCTCTCCAGCCGCTTCGTTAGCGTCCATGTAGTGCATCCATATAGCAGTATCGACACAACCGCTGCCTGGAAGAAACTGCGTTTCATTTTATCAGTTAGGTCCGACTTCCATATGATCGAGAGCCTATCGATAGCTGTCCATGCTTTCATCAGTCGTGTGTCGATGTCTTTTTCGGTTGATGAGATGCTACTTCCTAGGTAGGTGAATTTGTCGACTAGTTTCAGAGGGGCTCCGTCTAGTGTGGCAATGTTGCCCGTTTGGTTGTAACACATATATTCAGTTTTGTTTGCACTGACATGGAGGCCAATGCCAGCTGCGGCTCGTTCCAGACTATGCAGTAGTGTCTCTGCTTGATTAGGCGTATTCGCTAGTATCGCCAAGTCATCAGCGTAGTCGGCGTCCGTGATTGTTTTTGCAGGGTACCTTTTGCTTCTTCTCTTAGTCAGCTCGAAGCCATTTTCTCTGATTTTGTCGATCGAAGTCCTAAGCACATAGTCTAGACAGATGGGATAGTAATCAGTTTTATCTCAATACCCTTAATTTAGAGGTGATTTTTAATGTATCTCGGACATTACACTACGAAGAATTTAGAAGAAGATTCCTTTTGGCCAGAAATTCTGGCAAATATCTTTCTTTTTATCTATTTTTCTCTTTAAAATCCACTCTCACTTCCTTTGCAATAGATTATTATTATTATTATTATTATTATTATTATTATTATTATTATTATTATTATTATTCATTAGAGTTTTTCACATCAGCGTAAAAGCTGATGGTCTTTCACTGGAGATTGAGTGACAGCAAGTCTCCTCAAGTCACCAGGACTCTTCTCAGTATTCTGGCCATTTTCAATAATGCTATTGTTTGGATGGTCTCCACTCGGCCGCCAACTTCCAAATCTTCCAGGCACTTTAATAAACCTTTAGTTACCGTGCCAAATTGGTATAATCGTCACCTTCATGTTCCATAGTTTTTTTCAATTCTCTAACAAGGTCGAGGTACTTATCTCTCTTTTCACTTTCTTTCAGTTTTATTCTGTGGTCTGCCGGGACAGCAAAGTCGACAATTTTGCAGATTTTCTTTTTTTTGTTGATTATTATAAGGTCTGGGATTCTAGCCGAGATTAGGTGATCCGTTTGTATATCAAAGTCCCACAGGGGTTTTTGCGTGTCATTTTCTAGGTCAAGTGCTGGATTGTGCATATACCATTTGTTGGCATGGTCAAATCTAAATTTCTTGCACATTTCCCAGTAAATCAACTTGCCCACCCAGTCGTGTCTAGCCTTGTACTCCTTCAGTGCCAATTTGCTGCATTCGCTTATTATGTAATTGATGGTTTCATCTCTGTCACCGCATAGTCTGCATTTGCTATTTTGTTGCGTCTTATCTATCCTCGCTTTGATATGATTGGTTCTTATGGCGCTGTTTTGTGCTGCTATTAGGAGAGAGTCTGTTTCTCTCTTAAAGTTTCCTTTTCTTAGCCATTAGTTCACACAAGTGTGAACTGATAGTTTTTCACTGGAGTTTGAGTGATAGCAAACCACCTCAGGTCTCCAGGACTCTTCTCAGTATCATGGCCGATCTCAACAATGCCGTAGTCTGGATGGTCTTGGTTCTTCCACAGAATTCTCACTCTACCACTCCTATTTCCAAACCTTTAGGGACTGTTTCAAGTGTGCCAATTACATCTGGTATCACCGTCACCCTCATGTTTCCTCAGCTTTCTTAGATCTCTGACTAGGTCTAACAACTTATCTTTCTTTTCATTTTGATTTTCTCTCTGTGGTACGCTTGGATGGCAAAATCCAGTAAACAAAAGAGTTTTTTACATCAGCGTTAGTCTCTTCAAGCCTCCAGGACTCTTCTTAGTATTCTGGTCGATCTCAATAATGCTATAGTTTGGATGGTGTTCACTCGTCCTCTTATTTCCAAGTCCCCTGGTCCCTGTACTAATCCTTTGATGACTGTACCGAGCACGCCAATTACAATAGGTATCACCATCTCTTTCATATACCATAGTTTTTTCAGTTCTCTGGCAAGGTCTAGGTACTTATCACTTTCTTCACTTTTACTTTAGTTTTACCCTGTGATCAGCCGGAACGGCAAAGTCCACTATTTGGTAGGTTGTTATAATAATAATAATGATAATAATAATAATAATTATTATTCCTAACTAGTTTTTCATGCCAGCTTTAGCTGATGGTCTTTCACAGTAAGTCTCCTCAAGTCTCCAGGACTCTTGGTGTTCTGGCCGAAATCCTATAATTATTATTATTATTATTATTCCTAACTAGTTTTTCATGCCAGCTTTAGCTGGTGGTCTTTCACAGTAAGTCTCCTCAAGTCTTCAGGACTATTGGTGTTCTGGCCGAAATCCTATAATTATTATCAATTAATTTTCAGCTTTCCTTTCGGTTTCTTACTACGCTTCGCTTGTCCTTTTCCAAGAGCTAGCGTGAGGGAGAAAGTAGAAATGCATCCTACATTTTGAGTGTTAAAATTTCCCACACACTCACACACACGCGCACACACTGAGAGGGGTTGGGGGAGAAACCAAAAAATAACATCCAAAAAGAGCAGCAAAAAACTAAATACAAGAAAAAAAAAAAAAAAACCCGGCACAGTCATATAGTTTCACATATTCCAATCGAATACTAATCATTATTATTTTTCTCTTGTTGAGTTTTCCACCTCATCGTTAGCTGGTGGTCTTCCACTGAGGTCTGAGTGACAGCAAGTCTCCTCAATCCTCCCAGACTCTTCTGGGTATTCTTGCCGATCTTAACGATGCTGTGGTCTGGATGGTATTAATTCTTTCTCTGATTTCCGATTCCTCCTGACCATTCCAAGTTCACCAATTACAAGCTTTTTCCGCTCTATGGTAAGATCCAAGTATTTGTCAATTTTTTTCGCTTTCTTTTATTTTCACCCCGTGCTCTGCTGGAACAGTAAAATCCAGTAGATGGCACGTTCTTTATTATTATTATTATTATTATTATTATTATTATTATTATTTACCAACCCCTCCGCTCGGGCAAGATATGACATAAGGTCAATCTTTTTAAGCGGAGTTTAACAGGTTTGAATTCAGAGTTTTCCTTCTCCTAGACTAGTTGCCTCACCAAGGCTGAAGAATCCAGTTTATTCCCACTATTTACCCATAGCTGGAGGGAGAATAACTGGATTCATACCTTTCCCAAGGGTATTTGTGCTATGTGAAATGCAATCAGTCTCGTCCAGGATTTGAACTCGTATCGCCGTGTCCATTTCCTGCGTTGATAATCATTACACCACGGGCACCTCTTCTTCTTCTTCTTCTTCCTCTTCTTCTTCTTCTTCTTCTTCTTCTTATTATTATTATTAGTAGTAGTGTTATCCATAAGAAAAATATATATACTGCAAAAATTTTCATTACGTTTCTATATATTACCACAACCTAGAAAAAAAAACCGGCTCACTTTAGCGAGATTGTTTTAGAAGCAATTCCCTGAAAAATACATTCAGAGAATAGAGCAATTTCCATTTCAATTTGCAACTAAATGAAAAGTTTAGTCAGGCCTTATGTATTTGTACAGAACGTGAGTCATTCAAATTTTCAACATGACGGAGATAATTATGAAATGCTCATAAGAATCCTCCGAGTCATTCTAAACAGAAACATGAATACCAACATTTTACTGTGAAACAGTTCTGAGAGTCATAAGTTTCACAGATCGTCAAGTGTGTACACCCCTTCCCTGTAAAGAAACGTACTTAGCGTAACAAAAATTTTGGATAGGTCTGTTTGAATTTCAGTTGCCCGTTAATGCCTTTGTGAAAGGCACGAATTCATCATTACCCTTAAGCAATGGGTAAATAGTAAGGCAGACTGGGTTCTTTAGCCTTGTTAAAGCAACTAGTCAAGGAAAAGCCTGTGTTCTAACCAGCTGTACTCAGCTTAAAAATTAACCTTGTATTGCATATTGTTTGTAGTGTAAGGATTGGGTAAACACACACACACACATATATATATATATAAAAGTAATTCGGCCGACTGTAGTCGAGGGTATTCCGAAGGCTCCCTCTTTAATAGCTACTGCACCGAGGTGTAGGAGAGGGCGCTACTCTTTTCACTAGATTGCTCCACACCCTTGATCCATATCTTATAATACTGAATGTTAGGCAAGCAGGCATCAAGTACCATTTTTTGAGTCTTAGGTATGAATCGACCTGGGGTTGATCCCCGGTCTCCCTGGTTATTGTCAACCTCTATACGATTGAGCTAATGGAACGGTTCATTGTCTTACGGTTATTGTCGTAGGAAATGGACACGGTGACCCGAATTCAAATCCTATTCAAGGGTGTTTACTTTTCACATATCTTTAATATCTCTGATAACGATATGCATTAAACCATTCTCCCAGCAGGTATGGGCAGATAGTAAGACAGACTGGATTCTTTAACCTTGGTATGGCAACCAATTTTGAAGAAGGAAAACTCAGAGTTCAAACCAACTCTACTCCACTTAAAAATTGACCTAGTATCGCATGCTGCTCCTAAGGGGTTGGGTAAACACACACACACACACGCACGCACGCACACACACACACATATATATATATATAAATATATATATATATATATATATATATATATATATGTATATTAACAAGGACGCTCGGTATCACCCGGAGAAAACGATTTCATATGACCATACAAATGGCTCTAAGATATTTGATGAAATTAAAGTCCACAAAATTTTAAGGATGTGTCTTCGTACATGTTGAAGACGATTTTAAAAATGTCATATTCAGGACCAGTTTTATAAATGAAGCAAATCATCCAATTAATTAAAGGTGAGCTGTAATGACAATAAAAACATATTTTTCTCAGAAATTTGGAATTGAAATGTTTGTTAAAAAAAAAGAAAAAAGAAAAGAAGTTTATTCTTTATTTGATTATCGAAAATTTTATTAAAATTCAGTTAGTTAAATTTTCAAAAATGTTTTTCCGCGTAATTTTTTTTCTATTTTATTTTTACATTCTATCAAGAATTTTTAAAAAAATATCATTGATTATCTATCATGCGGAGTAACCCTTCGTTACCGTTACCCTCATGTTCAGACTGACCCGGGGTTTTTGTAACTGTTAGGAACCTATCTGTGAGTCAAATAGATCTGTTTGATTGGTTGGTTGGTTGGTTTGTTCGACTGCGTATCAACCCTTTCCGGGTAATTTAACTCTGAATTAAATTTCAAACAATTCAGTTGAGCATAAGTACACAGTTTAAATGTCAAAAACAGTTCTATTTCAAACAACTCAGTTTACCATAAGTACACAATTTAGTTCTGTTTGACCCATAGATATGAGCCTATTAGATGTCCCCACTCTGGGCCAGAGTGCACCTGGGAGCGATAGCAATGAAGGGGTACTATGCGTTCTCCATAGCATTCCTGGAGCCTCACCATCAGATTGTTTAGTGTCATATTTGAGACATTTGTTGGGTTGAGGGTCTTACCTCTCAGCTGAGAAGCAGTCGGTATATGCTACCTTGCTTAACACTCAGCATTATAAGTTAAGGATCAAGGGTAAAGTAGAGCAATCCAAGAAAAGGAGTATCGCCCTCTCCTACACCTTGGTGTAGTAGCTATCGAAAAGGGAGCCTTCAGGTCACTCTCGACTACAGTCGCCAACTTTACAACTTTACTTTATGCCAAATCCTCTTCATACATGTATATTACTTATATATGATTTGGTTTGGTTTGGTTTTATGGCATATCAACCATTGTTGGTTATTCTATGCCAAATCCTCTTTATACATATATATTAAATATATAGGATTTGGTTTAGTTTGGGTTGGGTTTATGGCATATCAACCATTGTCGGATATTTTATGGCAAATCCTCTTTATCCACATATACTATATATATATATATGATTTGGTTTAGTTGGGTTTTATGGCATATCAACCTTTGTAGTTTATTTAATACCAAATCCTCTTTGTACATATATATTGAATATATATGATTTGGTTTGTTTGGGTTTTATGGCATATCAACCATTGTAGGTTATTCTATGCCAAATCTTCTTTATACATATATATTAGATATATATGATTTGGTTTGGTTGGGTTTTATTGCATATTAACCATTGAAGGTTATTTAATGCCAAGTCTTATTTATACATCTATATCAAATATATATGATTTGTAAACACATTTTGTTGATAACATTTATATACGAGCACGACCTCATTCTTTAGCATACAGTTAAATGGTTTCAAGTATTGCTATGTAATTTTAACAATTTAACATCTGTCATTTGTTTGCACACATTTCAATAGATATACATAATATAAAAGAGATTAATCTGTTGGTAATTTCATTTTTAAATGAATTAGAAGTAATTTGTTGGCACACGATTATTGCTATTGTTTCGAAACAGTTAAATAGTTTCAAGTATTGCTATCTAACACTAATAATTCTATTCAATATCAATCATTTGTATGCAAATAGTTCCAAATATTGCAATTTAACACTAACAATACAATTAAGCAGTTATTTGTTTGCGCACGGTAAAATGACTAAACAGTTCTATTTCAACAAGTCAATATGACACAAGTCGTTTGTTTGCACTTAGTTTAAATGTCAAAGACTTCTATTTAACCCATAGATAGATCCCTGTCAGGTGCTACCACTCCGATCCAGAGTAAACCCGGGAGCATTGGCAATAAAGAGATATTCCACATTCCCCAGAGCTCCAAGACTGAAACCACACCATCAGATTGTTTTGCTTCTTATCCAAGACACTCATTAGTCATGCATAAAAATACTTAAAACCGTTTAACTGTGTTCGAACGAACTAGTGCTGTTGAATAGAATTATTAGTGATACGTAAAAATACTTGAAACTGTTTCTCAGT
The DNA here is from genome assembly GCA_963585895.1 of Sepioteuthis lessoniana. Classification (NCBI taxonomy): domain Eukaryota; kingdom Metazoa; phylum Mollusca; class Cephalopoda; order Myopsida; family Loliginidae; genus Sepioteuthis; species Sepioteuthis lessoniana. The sequence continues at coordinate 47,199,574 of OY757940.1, read as the reverse complement.
CTGCAAACAAATGATTGACATCAAATAGAACTATAAGTGTTGGCAATAATTGAAATCATTTAACTGTATCGAAACATAAGCAATACCCGTTCCTAAACAAATTAGCTCTAACTCATTTAAAAATGAAATTACTTACAAATGTTGTATAGCCATGACCACTATACATACACATATACATACAGAAACATAACGACGACACAATAAAGACGAGCGGACACAGTTCTTTAGAAAAATATACCTCTCACTTTCTTAAAAGGGTTCGAAAGTGTTACTAAAGGTTTTACTGTGAGAGGGAGTTGGAGACCGAACCGAACTGCAACATATTGACCCCCACTCTCATGGCCATAACAGCGTTTCTTTCTCGTTCTCCTGGGCTGCTCAACCGGGGGCCCAGCCTCCCTGGGTGCTGGTTCTTTCTACCGCATCTTATCTCCAACTGATTGAACTTCCTGTGCACCGAGTTATATAATTGTTCGATGCCCACCTTCTTCTTGTGGGCGTCACAAATTGCACTCATTCAACCCGTCCACGGTCAAGATTATATCCTGATATTCCTCGACCGGATGCACCTGTTATTTACACAGGTGCATTTCCTATTTTAACAGCTTGGCCGGAGTCAATATGTTATACAAACTGTGAGCAAATAAATTATTGATGCTAAATTGTGACTGTTATATAGCAATACTTGATGTCATTTAACTGTGTGTAAAAACAAAATGAGCTCAGGCTTGTTTAAAAATATTATCTACAAAATTTATTTACAAATCCTATATTCAATATATATGTACAAAGAGGATTTGGTATTAAATAAAATACAATGGTTGATATGCCATAAAACCCAACCAAACCAAATCCTATATATTCAATATATATGTACAAAGAGGATTTGGCATTAAATAACCCACAATGGTTGATATGCAATAAAAGCCAACCAAACCAAATCATATACATTTAATATATATGTATAAACAGGATTTGGTATTAAATAAACAACAATCGTTGATATGTCATAAAACCCAACCAGACCAAATCCTATATATTCAATATATATATATATATATATAAACAGGATTTGGAATTAAATAAACTACAAAGGTTGATATGCCACTAATTCCAACCAAACCAAACCTAAATGAAAAATAATTTGAATTTTATTTGTTATTTGTTTATTTACTGCTAAATGAAATAGTGGACGTCATCTAAATGTGCCAATTTTTGCCAGAGATGGTATATGTAGAACTGAAAACTGGAAAAACTTCTAAGATATGGTCTTGCTATTACTGGGAATTTTTTCTTACTGTGTACCCCATAAAATTGTGGCCTTGTGTCAGTGTCGTGTTACCTAATACTTTTCCTGAATTGCAAAGATTCACCGTATAGTATTAATAACGGCAAAGGCAATTGCTATAATTTCACACACACACACACATCCATATATATATATATATATATATAAACACCATTTAGCAAAGCGTACTATGATTATAGTCCTTAACGTCGTTAAAATCACTAATAAACGGGAAGCCATTTTATTCACACGGGTATAACTATATCTGGGGTTAGCGACTTGAGTAAGCCATTTTGTAATCCGGCCCGATGATTAAGGCCGTAATGGCTGAGTTAATTGGTGTCGCTAATACGTTACATTGTGGCAACTTTTTAATGATATAAATTGTGAGGGTGACAAAATTGTGAGTATTTTAAAAAGTTATTATGATCTCGTGAACCAGCTATCGCCTTTCAGGCATTATTTTTTTGTTTTTTTGGTTGATTTTTTGGCAAAAGAAAATGTCACATGAATAAAATTCCATTTCTGCACTACACTCTCCACTTACCTTCATTATCTCTCCCTTAATATATATATATATATATAAGTATAGGACATCAAGTGAGAATTGGTTTCACGAATAATGATTTGCCAGCCTAGTTCGATAATCATCTCACTGCTCAAGGTGTATATATATATATATATATATATATGATTAAAATTTACTGCCTTGTTAGCTGGGGCTGTAGAATATGCTGCCTGAACCTCAACAGGAGACTTGCCCCAACGAGGCTACTTGTTGACTGTGGGTGGTTAGATGTAATGTTTGAGAACGGGATCCTGGTGACAGGACAGACCGTAACCAGGTAAAAGTGATCACTTGACCCGCGACACATCACTTTGGCTCTTACTGAGCTCGACGGGTGATCGAAGAAGCCCGACCCGACCAATCGGCTGGTCATGTCAAGCCCTATTACCGATATGATTAAGAATAGACCGTATAGAAATTTCCCTCATGACAAACAACAAACCCTTTTAATCTAAAAGTGGTGGCTAAAGCTCAATTGCGTTGAGAAAAACAAGAATTTGAGTGTCCTGCATATAACTCTGAACAGCATCTGATGGTGAGGTTCAAGTTCTGGAAATTGGGAAATGTCGAGTGCCCCTTCATTACTATTTCTCTCTAGTCTACTCAGGGTGGGAATGGTAGTACCTGTTAGAGTCCCATCTATGAGTCAAATATAACTACGCAATCACTTACTAAAGATTAATATTATTATTAGTTATTGAAAACCATACAGCTGTCAGCAAATTGTTCGTATTACTGTTGTATACTATAATACAACAACACGTATACATATACAAATATAAGCAGAAACATAACCAAACATAATATACGAACTTCAATGAACGAACGAACACACTTCTTTATAAAAATATATCTCTCCCACTTTAATCTCGAAAGGGTTGATGTTGGTTGTGTGTGAGAGATTAGCTGGAGACCGGGACAGACTGTTATTTTGACCCAAAGTTCTTCTCGCGACCATAGCAGCACTACTTCCTCATCTTGGCTGGGGTTGCTCAACCGTGGGTCACTGAGGGCCGCAAGCCTTCTGTCCGGAGCTGGTTCTCACTCCGCTAGCATCCTGTCTCCAACTGACTCAAACCGTCTGTGCTCTGGTTATATCATTGTTTAACGTTCACCTGCTTCCGCTGTTCTTCTACTTATTTACACAGGTGAATCTCTTGATTGACGGCTCGGTCGAGGGTCGATATATAACATTACGTCGGAATACTTGATTTACTAATGTTAAATAGCAATACTTGAAACCATTTAATTGTGTGCGAACAAATTATCCAAATGAAATAGAATATTTAAAGTGAGATAAGAAATCATTTAACTGAATGCAAAGAAATGAAATCTAAATTGTTTAAAAACGATGTTATCTACAAACTATTCGCATGCAAATCATTATATAAATGTGAGTGTGAGTGTGAGTGTGTATAATGATTTGCATGCGGACAGTTTATATCCAGCTAAATCCTGTTTATATATATATATATATATATATATATATATATATATATGATTTAGCATTAAGTAAACCACAAGAGTTGATATGTCATAAATTACCAACTATTCCACCTTAACGCGGGAAGTACTAGATCATCTGAGGATTTACAAAAGGAAACTCTGAATCTTGTATTTTTATCTTGTTTTTTTTATTATCATAATTTATACTTAAAACATATAATAGTATATATATATATATATATATATATATTTCAACTATATACATACATATATATATATATATATATATACGAGGTGTATACGATAAGTTTCCAGATTTTTTTCGCATGGGGACTTTTATTGATAGTACACACATGAAACTCTAGTCCTCTTCGAAGTAATCTCCTCCGGCTGCAATGTACTTGTTGTACCGTTCCATCAACTTCTGGAAGGCTCCATGGAAGTCCTCTTGTGTAAGCGTGTCAATGACCTTCGTCACAGCCTCTTTCGTCTTCTTAATTGTCTCATAACGACAGCCTGTGAGCTTAGGGAATAAGCAAAAGTTATAGGGAGCAAAGTCTGGACTATAGGGAGGCTGAGGAACTGTGTTGATGCCCATCTTGGTCAAATAGTCTGTGACAAGGATGGAGTTATGGACGGGTGCATTGTCCTGGTGGAAATGCCGCTGACTCGATTTCAAGAATGCTGGCCTCTTCCCTAGGAATCTCTCACTGAACTCCCTTAAAACCTCAACATAGTAACACTAACCCTAAACTTTTGGCCAATCAACTCTGGTGTATTGACTTCCTTACTCCTCCCACACCTCCCATCATCCCTCAGAGACTCCCTGCCTCCCTTGAATCTCTTATGCCACTCAAAAACTGATGCTCGATTCATGCAACATGGCCGAAAAGCAGTCTGAAGCATTGCATACGTTTCTGTGGCATTTTTTCCAAGTTTAAAACAAAATTTTATTGCATATCATTCTTCTAAAGTGTCAGATTGAATTTTTGAAATTCACCGGCTGTGACAATCAGGCTTTAGTAGTATGTATTCGAATTCCTGCTGTAGCTGTTCATTTGAAGCTGAAATCATGAAAAATTGTCAGTCATTTCATAAGATGTATAGCAATAACATAGTGAATTTTCAAGAGTCTACGACAATTTTAAATACCTGTACAAAAAAGTCTGCAAACTTATTGAAGGCTCCACGTATATATATATATATATATATATATATATATATATATATGTATGTCTGTGTGTGTGTATGTGTATATATATATATATTTGTCTAAATTTCTATGGTGAATCTTGAGTATTATTATTTCTTAGAATATTCCGACTATTGACCGCATCTTTATTGCTATAATAAAAAAAAACCGTGATGGAGACATTAGGTTCTTAAGTGCACGCAGAATTCACTTTGCATTGTCTGTCGAAGACATATGGATAAGGTGTGTGGCTGGAAGGTGCTTCTAAGTGAAATCATCTGGAAGTTGCAGGTTCAATCCCAGCATACAGGTTAGACTAACTAAGAATACTCGTTATATCTAAACATTTTTACCCAGTCATAGTTAACAGAAATGGAACAGTCTAACCCTTTTGGTTTAAAAAAATGGCTCAGTTCGAGATTCTGTGTGGACTCCCGAGTTCGACATGAAACACCTGAAGAAGTCCGAACAACATATCGGCCGAAACATTGTAATTATAACAATAAAGATGAGGTCAATAGTCCGAATATTCTAAGTAGTAATAACACATACCAATAGTGTCATGCATATACGTATATGGTTATATATATATATATATATATGTATATGCATGACTCTCTCTCTCTATATATATGTATATATATATATATGCATGTCGTTAGCTGACTACTATTAGTGAGTCCAAGACTCATTGGGAGCCCTATATTTCCGGCTATGTGTCAAAGAATGTAAATTTTTGTAAATAAACAATAACCCATCCACAACTCACTGTCTCCTACCTCATTCTCTCTACTTATATATATATATATATATATATATATTGTGACGGCAAATTGACTAAAATCCCAAAACGGGACTTTATTTTCGCACGTGTGAGGACGGGGCAGGTTGGCACTTGATCCCCTACAGAATAAGTCCTGTTCAGAGTTCTTCTCTCAGGCAGATAAGAACTGGCATATTACGTGAGGGAATAATTTAGGACCAGACTGACCGCCGCTGGCAAGGGGTTCCAAATTTCACACTATCACACACCCACCAGGCAGCTTTCTTCCTTCCCCGAGACAATGGAAGATAATGAGCCTATAGGTTTTAGTTGTAATAATATTAATATTGTAGTAGTCGGCAACTCCGGTTTCCCGTGTGATACTTTAGGAATTAATAGGACAATTCTAAACAAGATAACATAAGGCGAATAGAAGCTGGAAAGAAAGCATGAAGTAACAACATAGACCACATGGTAAAATGAAAATACATAAAATCCTTTACTACTTATATATACACGTTCAGAGTGTCAAAAACATATAATTGGACAGTCCACGAATATAAATGTCTTTTCTGACTTTTATCCTTTCTTCAAATTGAGAGAGAGAGAGTGGTATATAAAATATTTGGGTATAAAGGAAAAAATGTCCCCAAAGTTACTTATCTTATTTTCGACGGGGGTCCACTGGAGAATTTTCTTCTTTCACGGGCTACTAGACTTGGTTCTGTTTTTAGTACTGGCTTGAGGGACTCGGGTCTCTCATGTCTCAGTTAATCTTTCTGTCTTCAGCCCGGAGTAAAATGGCTATGGTCCGTCTGCCACGAGCCTTGCTCAAAAACTCACTTCTTTGTCCTTTACTTCCACTGAGGGGAAGGGAACCCCACTTCCGTTTGGGGTCCCCGCCAATCATTTGGCTTCTCTCTCTTTCCCCTTCCGATGTCCGGCGACCTGAGGTCACTAAGTGCGAACATCTGGTCTATCTCCTCTGTGACCCACATTCTCTCTTAACGGTCACTTTTTGACTGCTAGATAGTGCTAATAGCAACACGGGAGGATAGTATCATTCTTACCTCTTCGTCTCCGTGAGCTATCACGTGACAATATATATATATATCCTTATTACGGTGTTCTCTGACGAAACGTGATCGAAAAAAAGCTCCTTTTCAGAATTTATGATGTATGTTCTATTTAAAGCTATGCTAATATATATATATATATATATATGTGTGTGTGTGTGTGTGTGTGTGTGTGTGTATGTATAAAGAGAGAGAGAGAGAGAGAGAGAGAGAGAGAGAGAGAGAGAGTGAGCGAGCGAGAGAATTTTACTATACCAATTAACACCCCTGATAATAATAATAAATAATATTTTAAAACCCCTTTTTTCCTTCTATATTTCTTTCTCCCTTCTTATTTTACCCCCCCTTGTTTCCTTCTGTCTTTCTTTCTCCCTTCTTATTTTTAAACCCCTTGTATCCTTCTATCTTTCTTTCTCCCTTCTTATTTTAAAACCCTTTGTTTCCTTCTATCTTTCTTTCTCCCTTCTTATTTTAAAACCCCTTCTTCCCTTCTATCTTTCTTTCTCTCTTTATTTTTTTTTTCTTTTCATTCCATTCTTTTCTTCCTTACATCTCTTTTGCTTTTGCGTTGTTGACTTCTGAACCGTAAAATTTCCAACTATCTCCGTTATCTTTTCTACCTTTTCTTTTCCAGCAAATATTTGAACGAGAGAGAGAGAGAGAGAGAGAGAGAGAGAGAGAGAGAGAGAGAGAGAGAGAGAGAGAATCATCTGGTATTCACAAAAAAAAAAAAAATTAAATGAAAGAAAACTTTTCTAAAGCCGACTTACCTCTAACCCCATCAGACAAAAATAAATGAATCACCCAAACATTTTATGTCAAATTATATTAAAAGAATTTTGCTCTTTTTCCCCCCGTTTCATCTTTTTGTCTGTGTGATCATCCATAGTTCTCTTATTTGCTCCCTTGTTATTAAGTTGTTTTATTATCAATACCGCTCAGCAGGTAAATAGGGGAAAATAATATGTACGACGAACGTGTTCTATTTATCGGGTTTACCGTCTCTTGTCATCTCAGTTGGGAGTATTCTGGAATTATTTCTATGGACGATATATACGTCATTACTTTTAGCTATTTACAATGCACATTCTTGCAAAGGGTTGCATTCTTAACGCACACAGTAAGGATAGAGCTTTTTAAGGGCAAAACTATTTATCACACTCGCTTGTTCGGTATCGTAGCTATGACCCTAAACTGCATCTGATGGTGAGCCTCAAGTTCTGGGGAATGCGGAGTACGTCTTCATTGTTATTACTCCCAGGTTAACTCTGACTCTGAATGGTAATACCTGTTAGAGTGCCATTGCTGGGTCGGATAAATATTTTAGAGATAATTCGTATTCGATAGACCATGTGTAATAAAATTAACCTTTTCAGAAACAACTACATAAAAAATGGGGGAGGGTTCCTCGTGGTGTAATGGTTAAAGTGATGGGCTGCGGAATCGTCGCGCTATTACGTTCACTTTCGGGCAAATACCCTTCGGAAAGGTATGAACCCCCTTATCCTCCCAGCTATGGGTTAAATAGTACCACTACTGTTCTTCTAGGAGAATGACTTTGGCATTAAATAACCTACAAAGGTTGATATGCCATCAAACGAAAAACCAAACCAAACCTAAAAAATGTTTGAACGTACATTGAACGCGATTCCCTAACTTCTAGGTATCAAATAACTTTCGACGGTTTGACATGCCATTAAGGTCATTCAATCAATCAAGCAATCGAACCAAATAGTTGGCTATTATTCAACGGCAAGAAGCTTCGGTCTTTGTACGAAGTGAGGAAGGTTTGATTATTAAGTAGTAATTTACTAAGCTTTTTTGCTTAGATGTGGCGCGAGGCTGTATAAATGGGGCGTCCGATGGGACACGACCTCATTCGTGAAGGTCAGCTAGTCGACCTAGCTAACCGTTACACCGAGCCCAGTTGGTGTAGAATACAGAAGGGTAAGACCTCTCAACGAGTGTCCTGTTATGACATGAAACAATCTGGTCAGGCTCCAGTCTTGGAGCTTTAGTGAATGCGGAGTACCCCTTCATTGCCATTACTCCCAGGTCCACTCTGACCCGGAGTGGTAGCACCTGATCGGGATCTATTTATAGGTCAAATAGAACTGTTTGATATTTAAACTGTGTGTATACAAATGATTAATTGTTGATAGAATTATTCCTGTTTGATAGAAATACTCGAAGACAATTAGCTATGTATAAAAGAATAAGCTTAGGCTCGTTTAAAAATTTATCTACAAAATATGTTTACAAATCATACATATTTAATATATATGTATAACAGCATTTGGCATTAATTAAACAATGGTTGATATGCTGTAAAACCCTACCAAGCCCAACCAAACCAAACCAAACCAAACCAAACCATTACACCCACCAAGGTGCCCATTTAATTGTTAAATAATGTCTCTCTCCACGTTCGACTTATCCCGTTACCTGGTTTGATCGTGGGGGCGTTTCTCATGTAGTGTCTCTTAGACAGGAATAGCCAGGGGGTGTCCTCGTAGTGTAATTGTTAAAGCGATGGACTGCGGAATCGTAGTACGCGAGTTCGTACTCCAGTCGTGCTATTACGTTCAGTTTCGGGCAAATACCCTTCGGAAAGGTATGAACCTCCTTATCCTCCCATCTATGGGTTAAATAGTACCACTGCTGTTCTTCTAGGAGAATGACTTTGGCATTAAATAACCTAAAAAGAGTTGATATGCCATTAAACAAAGAACCCAAACCCAAACCCAGGAATAGCCAGGTGAAGCTTATCTCTAGGTTGAATTCAGAGTTTTCTTCCTACTAGATTAGTTGCTATGCCAAGTTTAAAGAGCCTAGCGGGTGACATGCAAGAAGGAAGGCGGATACTGGGAACAAAAAATAACGGGAAATGCATGTTACGTAAAGCAAACAGGACGTTGGTGTTCCCCGGCGGAAGTGCCACGTAAATTGTGTGGGTGGCAGGCTTGAAGAAGGCGTGTCAACGTGCAATGTTTAAGCAGTTGGTTGGAAGAGATATGACCACAAGAATTTGCGTTGGCATCTAGAATATCCTATAATTACGGAGATTTAGTGTCATATCTAGGACAATCATTGGCAAGGGCTCTTAACCCTCTGCTGAGATGCAGTCGGTATATTTTTCAGCCACAACCGACTTGGCAGTAAATAGTTTCAAGGTTAGTTAGTTGTTTTTTTTATCTTGCATATTAACCCTTGTTGATTATACTATGCCAAATCCTGTTTATGCGTATACATTAAATATATGTGATTTGCAAACGCATATTTTGTAGAAAACAATTTTAAACAATAATACTTGTAACCACTTCACTGTGTGCCAACAAAAGATTGATATTTAATCGAATTATTTGCGTTAGCAATACTTAAAACTATTGGATATTTACTTAAAGACCCCTTTGATATATGTCGATGCAGCTGTGGAAGTCAATCACTTCGAACAAAAAACAAGACAAAAAAAAAAGACAGAAAATGCACCTGGTATCTAAAGTATTATTTATACATTAGTGTTGACGTCTTTCTCAACGAAACCATTTAACTGTGAGCAAACAATAGCAATACTTAACTGTGTGCAAACAAATTATCTCTCCGTTTTTTAAATGAACTTACCTACAAATTATTCTCTTAGAAATTACATATGTACATCCGTTTAACTGTGAGCAAACAAATGATTGATGTTAAATTGAATTGTTAGCGTTACCTAGCAGTATTTGAAGCAATTTAACTGTGTACAAAAAAAATCATAAATTGTAAATAGAATTAATAGTGTTAGATAGGGATACTTGAAACCATTTAATTGTATGCAAACAAATGATTAATATTAAATAGTATTATTACTGTTAGATAGGAATACATGAAGCCATTTAACTGTGTGCAAACAAATGATTAATATTAAATAGTATTATTAGTGTAGGATAGAAATACTTGAAGCCATTTGTACGGAAATGAGTTTTAATTCCTTTAAAAATAAAGTTACCAACATAGTATTCGTTTACAAATTATATATATAAAACAGAATTTAGTATTAAATAATCCACAAGGGTTGATATGGCGTAAAACACCAATCAAGTGATCAACTCAACGCAAATTCCACGCAAACAGCATCTTTCCGCCGCCGCCACCACCATCACTATCATCATCATCATCCCGACAAAACAGACTTCCTTGACTCTCTTTCTCTATCTTTCTCTTACTTTCTTGAAAATCCCACAAGTCAACGTCTTTTACGAGGATCATTAAATAAGTTTCCAGACTTTTTTCGTATGGGCACTTTTATTGATAGTACACACATGAAACTCTAGTCCTCTTCGAAGTAATCTCCCCCGTTTGCAATGCACTTGTTGTACCGTTCCAACAACTTCTGGAAGGCTCCATGGAAGTCCTCTTGTGTGAGCGTATCAATGACCTTCGTCACAGCCTCTTTTATCTCCTCAGTTGTCTCATAACGACACCCTATGAGCTTAGGGAATAACCAAAAGTCACAGGGAGCAAGGTCTGAACTATAGGAAGGCTGAGGAACTGTGTTGATGCCCATCTTGGTCAAATAGTCTGTGACAAGGATGGAGTTATGGACGGGTGCATTGTCCTGGTGGAAATGCCACTGACCCGATTTCAAGAGTGCTGGCCTCTTCCCTAGGAATCTCTCACTGAACTCCCTTAAAACCTCAACATAGTAACCCTAACCCTAACCCTTTTGCCAATCAACTCTGGTGTACTGACTTCCTTACTCCTCCCACACCTCCCATCATTCCTAACAGACTCCGCGCCTTCATTGAATCTCTTATGCCACTCAAAAACTGATGCACGATTCATGCAAGATTGTCCAAAAGCAGTCTGAAGCATTGCATACGTTTCTGTGTCATTTTTTTCCAATTTTAAAACAGAATCTTATTGCACATCGTTCTTCTAAAGTATCCTCACGTCCAGATTGCATTTTTGAAATTCACCAGCTGTGACAATCAGGCTTTAGTAGGGTGTATTCCATTTGCTGCTCTAGCTGTTCATTTGAACTTGAAATCATAAACATTTGGTCAGTCATCTCATAAGATCTATATCAATAACAGTGAATTTTCCAGAGTCTACGACACTTATAAATGCCTATACAAAAAAAGTCGGAAAACTTATTGAATTCACCACGTAACTCTTAATCGTTTATTTCAAAACTTTTCATGTATTGAGTTGTATCCATAAAATATTTTTCTTCTTTCAGAACAATTCAAAGAATATGATTATCATAAATATAATGATTATACAAGTGTCTTTCAATAAATTAGGGGAGGAGGTTGTTTTTTTTTTACTTAAGAGGGACCTATTATATATACGAAAGTCATTCAATAAATAAAAGGAATCGTTTTGACTGAGCAAGGACTTTTATTTTATTTCAATAAATGAGGGGGTACTTAGGAGGGACCAATTATTTGTACGAGGGTCATAAATAAATAAAGGGATTTTTCGACTGGAGAGGTACCTATTACTTATAAGAGGGTCTTTCAATAAACAAAAGGTTTTATTTTTCTTTTTTTTTTACTGAAGAAGGACCTGTTATATATACGAGGGTCATTCAATAAATAAGGGGAATTTTTTCGATTTAGAGCTATTATATATACAAGGGTCATTCAAAAAATAAGGATAATTTTTTTGAAAAAAGCAAAATAATTTTTTTTTAGAATTTTTTTTCCATGCATTGTTTGGAATTGGTTTATAGTAAACATTATATTAATCTTGCAAAATTGCATTGAATAAAACAGTATTCCAGGCTTCAACAGAGGTATGTCATCAAATCTTTGCTAGCTGAAAAGTATAAACCCTGTGAAAATTACCGAAGAAACTGTTATGTGTATGAAGAAACGTTTTAATAAAAAAAAACTGTTTACAATGGTCTAAACATGTTTGCTCACTTCGAGCCCGAGTTGAAATGTCAGTGTATGGAGTGGTATCACACTGATTCTCTGATGAAAAAACAAGTTCTGGACGCAGTGCTCAGTGAAGAAGGTCATGCTGACGGTTTTCTGGAACATTAAAGGAAGCATCACAATTGATTTCTTTGAAGAAAGGTACAACGGTAAACAGTGTTTCCTACTGCCAACTCCTTAGGCAAAATTTCATTCTATAAAATGGCCCACAAATATCAAAAAATGGTTGTTTGTTTTCTGGAATTTAATTCTAATTGGTAAATACATCAAGAACACTGTTATATTAGGTTTTATTTTTATTGCAATGCTAAAATCTCATGTATTTTCAGTCTTTTTTTAGAGTATTGTTGAAAATGGCTTGAAACCCTGAATTTTTGTGGCGCCTTCTACATTCAATCGATCTGAAAGTACATTCTCTTGTTTGTGAAGAAGAAAAACCCTTTTTTTAAAGTCCCACATGCTTCAGTGTCTGCTCTTTTTACCCACCCCCCACAACACACATGTGTATTGAATAACCCTTGTTTTTTATCGTAAGAAATGTCCCGTTATCAACAAATAAAAGATAACTTTGACTATCATTCTAGTGGATAAGCGAATCAAGGACATTCAAGTATATTTTATTGGTTTTCTCTTGTTATATATCCCGAAGGAATGAATGAATGACACTTTCGTTTTACAAAAATATATACGTCTGTATTTCTCTCGAAAGGAGTCAAATTTTCGGTCGGTGTGAGAGAGACAAACGGAGACGAAGACAGACTGCTATATTGGTTCTTAACTACTACTTCTCTTGGCCATACCACGCTGTGTTAACGTCAAGACCCTACTTAGCATTTCATCTACTTCTCCGTCGGGGGGGGGGCTCAACCGGAGGTCCTCTGTGGGTCCTTACCCCAGCGGGCCACCCAGCCACTTGCTGGCGCTCTCCCAGACTGACCGAAACTCTTCTGGCCACAAGCTGAGACTGACTCAAGACTGACACTGCTCGTATCTCACGTGGGCATCTTCATATATCATTTCATAACACCCACACATTTTCGTTCATTCACGTGACTGCTTATTTTCACAGGTGCGTCCTGTGCAGAGAATCTCTGATTGACAGCTCGGTCACGGGGCAATATGCAATTCTTTGTGTGTGTATGTGTTTGTATGTGTGGCGGAGTATGTGTTTCAAGGTGTCCAAATTTCCTAGATTAAGGATTGTCATGAATGATATTTTTGGTAGATGGGTAGTCTCCGTGGTACAAAGGCTTACGTGCTGGACCATAAAATCGTAGTAAGCGAGTTCGAACACCAGTTGCCCTGTTACATTCACTTTCGGGCTAGTAGCCTTGAGAAAGGTATGGATCATTTCTACACGTGGACACTCCTGTGTTGGTCTACCAGTAAGTACTTACACTCTTCAGCTCTGTGCAGACACTGGATGTAGTCTAGAGGACCTACCAGGAGCGATGGATGGTGGGGACGGATGGTGAAAGAGAGTTAGGAAACTTCGTGCTATTAGCACAACTTGATAATAATGGGTTAAACAGCTCTTCCACGAAGATAGCTTTGGCTTCAAATAGTCCATGATATGCCATTAAAAAGCAAAGAAAAAAGAAAGAATATTTCTTCTTTTTATCTTTTTGTTTCGAAAGGAGGTCTAATGCTGTAACAGTCTCAAGTCACCCAGCTGAGTGTAAAAGATAAAATATATGAATATATAAATAAATATATATATAAATAAATAAATAAACAAAACATATCCGAATAATCCCTTTGTTTAGAAAAAAAATATCCGGTTATGAAAGCAGCTTAGATGAAACCTTTATTTATTTATTTTTTTGCGTTTAAGTAAAATTTAAATGAAATCTTTATTCCTTACATTAAAATAAAATTTTAAAAGTGAAAGAAAAATTTAAAACGCAGTCCCCCCAGCCCCAAACAAAACAAAACAAATTAAAAAAACCCAACCAAATGAAACAAGAATATCCCGATTACTCAACTAAGTATTTAAATTCGTAAATCTAAAAACTGGACTAAATTGCTTATATATACGTATAAAACTGTATCTAGTTTCCGCTTGTCATATGATTTTTGATGAGGATTCGAATCTGAAAAATGGGATTACAATTCTGTTTTTACTCCCTGTCAGAGTGGAGCTGGGCGTCATAGCAATGAAGGGGAACTCCATCCTTCTCGGAATTTCAGAACTGGAGCCTCTTCATCAGACACAGTTTAGTGACATACCTAGAACACCCATTTGGGAGAAGATCATCCTCTTTTGAATAAGATGCAGTCCGTGTATTTCAAACCCCATAAAAAATGTGGATATAACAATATCGCTTACAAGGAAGTATGTTCCTATTATTGTTCTTAAAATAAAATAGCCCAGTTGGCTGGAGCAGTTGAATACACAGTCTGCATCTCTGCAGAGGAGAAAGATCCCCCGCCCCCGCAAAGACTTTCCTGGATATGTCATTGAACAATCTGATGATGACACTTTAGTTATGCAAGAGCTTTGGGAATGCGGAGTACGCTTTCTTTGTCATCGCTCCCAGGTCTACTCTTGCCTGAAGTGGTAGCGCCTGATAGGGTCTTATCAGTGGGTTAAATAGAACTGTTTGACATTTAAACTGAGTGCAAGCAAATGACTTAGAAATAGAGCTATTTGATCATTTAACTGTGTGTAAATAAATGACTGATGTTTAATGGAGTTATTTATGATACATAGCAATACTTGGATCTATTTAACTTTATTGACATGCTAAATTGAATTGTAAGAAATAGAACTGTTTGATCATTTAACTGCGTGTATCTATAAAATGTGTTTACAAATCATGTATTTAATTTATATGTAAAAAAAGGATTTGGCATTAAATAACCAACAATGGTTGATATGCCATAAGACCAAACCAAACAATCTTAAAATAAAAAGTTGATTTCCTTCTGAAACAAAGATCATCATCATCATCAAATCGCACTGACAGCATTGATTACCGTGACTCTTTCTCACCATCCGTCCCTATCATCCATCAATCTTGTTAGGTCATCCACACTACATCTAGGGGTCACGTTTGTAAGTTTTTGTGGGTTGGCTAACAATAGCGTGTCCAAAAGAGAACATTGCTTCTGGGCTCGTCCTAACTTCCCTAGCTGTTAGTGGAATATTATACAATGAAAACGGATATTATGAGGTCTTATTTATTATCAAACTCTACGGCAATGACCAAGAGTATGAATAAATAACAGTTTAGAAATAAGTACACTATTTATATATATTTATACAGTTTAATCTTTGGTTAGAGTAATTTAATCTTGATTAAAAAATGTTCAAGATTTACTTATTTTGGAACAATTCTATATGATATCGGTTTAACTGTTAATTTATCAAGCCAATTGTATCACACGCCCCGACAAAACTTTTGAAGAAAACAGGGTCATATTTTCGGCACTTTCGGAACAAATTACCTAAGCATTGAGATCAGGGGATATGAAAATGTTCTCATCAAGGATTTAATCCATAATTCTACTAAACAATTTAACTCACCCCAGCTATGGTTTATTACAACAACTGTTCATCTACAAGGATAGCTTTAACATCAAGTAACCCACGAAGGTTTATATGCCATTAAAACAAAGAAACCAATATTGTTCTTTGAAAAACTTGAGTGGACTTTACAGCGGAATGTTTTTAAATTTTGAGACACCTAAAAGATTTATTGTCTTTGACATTTTTTTTTTTTTGCTTCTGATTATTAGTTCACTACTTATCAATTTTATTCATCATCATCATCATCATCTCTCTCTCTCTCTCTCTCTCTCTCTCTCTCTCTCTCTCCTCATCCGTCTGGTCGCTCTTAGCAAGTCCTCTTGATGGTATCCGGTGTCCACACAAAACTTATAAATGTAAATTTTTTTTTGCTTGGCCAGCACTGATTTGTCTAAATGTAAGAGTCCGTAGAATAATGTCGCTTACAGTTTTACCGTTACATCTCCAGTCGTTTCACTGTCTTGCTTGTCTTACTTGTAGAGTTGTGAGATGGGAGTTAAGTGGCCGTACAAATGCTCTCTTATTGAGTGCTATTTACAGGATCTGTTCAAAACAGTACGCAGAATCCTTGTGTAGTTCCCAAGTTCAAGCTTTTTTTACCAAGTGTTTCTTAAGAGTCCGAGAGGTGCAGTTCAATAGTAGTACTGAAACGTCCTCAATTTGGAAAAATACCCGTTTTATTTCATAAGAGAGTGATGTTTAATCAAGTTGAAATCATCATTTTACTATAAAAATTATTCGCTAATTTCTTTTAAAGTTTGGAAACTTAAATTCTATACGATTTGTTATGTTTTGCAGTAACTTGATTTCGCACTGTTTAATGTTATGTTTTTGGAATCTGTGGGCTTCTGGTTCGTGGTTATATGGGTAAGGGCTTATCCAGCCCATAACTTATCAGCTTATTTCTTTAGTTCTTCTTGGGCTTCTTGAAATGAAGGCTTCTAATAAAAGAAAGATGAGAAGACTACTTTATATAAATGAAGTCGAATGTTTACTCTCTCTAGGACATTTTCTGGTGTCTTCTTTCATATACGTTTCAATTATTTTTCTACCCACAAGAAATGTTATATTCTTTCTTGGCATATCATCATCATCATCATGTCGCGCTGGTAGCACGGATATCCCTGACCCTCTCTCGCCACTCCTCCCAATCGTTCATCGCCCTAGGCAGGTCTTCAGGACAACATCCCGTATCCTCACATAGCTGCTGAATGTATGTTCGTGCTGGTCTTCCTGCTTTTGCACGTCCATGTGTGGGGGTCCACAAGAGTACATCTCTTATGTGTTCGTCCCTGCTTCTCCAGCAGTGTCCTGCATGTCTGGTTCGTCTAACCTACGGTTCAACGGCAAGGATCAAATAGTTCAATCGGTGAACTACTGCTGCTCATCTGTAATGGTGGCTTCTATAGATGAGAATATAAATAGCCATCGAAAGTTTACCATGACCCACACTGTTATCATATGACTGTGTATAAAAAAAACTAAAAATCAAATAAATTTACTTGAAAGTAATACTTGATAACATGTAAAAATGATTAAATAAATATGATAGATAAGTAAACTTGCTTACTACGATACTTACCTCGTGTAGATGATTGACCGTCTGGTTTCAAGAGGCCTCCTCTACCAGGCAATACCTGCTTAATTGAGTTGAAGTTATTGTTTGGCGCCTGAGTTACTCCAGTAGCGAAATTCCAAGTAAACTAATCATTTTTTGGATCAGCTGCGCATGTCTCGATTTGTGTGTTTCACCACAATAAAACGAACTTCTGCCATATATAGACCTGGTAGGAAGTCGGTTAAATACTTCCATACTTACTACGATGTCGCAGTCCAGCACTTTAGTCCTGACTCCACGAGGACCGTCCCCCTTTTGGAGTTGAGGAAAAGGAGATCATTTAATGAACACTGCTTCTCTCTATCTTTCTTTCTATTTCTCTCGTTTTCTTTCTCACTCTCTCTCTCTCTTATTTTTCACTTTCTTTCTTTCTTTCTTTCTTTCTTTCTATTTTCCATTCGCGTTTTCATTTCCCTCTTTTCTTCATTTCCGCTTATTTTTTAAAAAAATTCTTTCTTTTTTACCTTCATATTCTATTCTCTTTAATTCCTCTCTCTACCTCTATCATTCATTTTCTATTTTCATTTTTATTTCACTCTCTCTTTCTGACCCAGTCGGTTGGGGTTGTACAATACACTGACTGCATATCTGCAGAGGGGTAAGACTCCCCAACAAGTGTCCCGGATATGATACTAAACAATCTGATGGTGAAACTTTGGGGAATGCGGAGTAACCCATTATCATCACTCCCAGATCCACTTTGGTGCAGATTGGTAGTATCTGATAGGGTCCAATCAAGGGGTCAAATAAAACTGTAACAGACGACTTGTATTAAACTGAATTGATTGAAATAGAACTGCTTGGCATATAACTGTGTATAAACAAACGACTGATGTTTAATGGAATTGTGAGTGATAATTCACAATACTTGGAGCCATTCAACTTCATTGAGTTATGCTAAACTGAATTGTTAGAAATAGAACTGTAAACAAATGACTGATGTTTAATGGAATTGTTAGTGATGAATAAAAATACACAAAATCATTAAACTGTGTGCAAACAAATGATTAATAGTAAATAGAATTATTCGTATTTGATAGAAATAAATGAAACAATTTAAATGTGAGCCAAAAAAATGAGCTCAGGTTCGTTTTAAAATGTTATATACAAAATGTGTTTAGAAATCAAATATTTGATATATATGTATGAAAAGGATTTGGTATCAAAAGGAGCTACAATGGTTGATATACCATAAAACTCAAAGCGAACTCGCTCTTTCTTTTCTTCACTTTCTTTTTTTATTTCTCTCTCTCTCTCTCTCTCTCTCTCTCTCTCTCTCTCTCTCTCTTACGTCATAATTTCTTTTCCCACATTCCATATTTATTTTTTTTATTACCTTCATATTTTTAAGATCTTTATTTCTCCTCTATTTGTTTTGCAATTTCAATTTCTTTTCGCTAAAATTTATTTCATTTTGTCCACTTTTCTTTGGGGGTGTCCACGTGGTGTAATGGCTAAAGCGATGGACTGCGAAATCGTAGTACGCGAGTTCGTACTCCAGTCGTGCTATTAGATAGGAATGCCTGTTATCATATCATCATCATCGTGTCGCGGTGCCAGCACGGATCTAGGGGTGTCCTCGTGGTGTAATGGTTAAAGCGATGGACTGCGGAATCGTAGTAAGCGAGCTCGGACTCCAGTCGCGCTATTACGTTCACTTTCGGGCAAATACCCTTGGGAAAGGTATGAACCCCCTTATCCTCCCAGGTATGGGTTTAATAGTACCACTATTGTTCTTCTAGGAGAATGGCTTTGGCATTAAATAACCTAAAAAGAGTTGATATGTCATTAAACAAAGAAACCAAACCAAATCAATTTTCTTTCTCGTAGGCAGACAGACACTGAAAGAGCGATTTTTTTCCCGAAAATTAAGCTTTGGCGGAAGTTTAATTATGGAATATATTTATTATAATATTTCATTTTTGTATTTTATTATTTTCTAAGATTGAAAAAAAGAATTTATTGATTCTAACAAACCCGTAAAAGATAAACCCATAAGGAATAAAAATATTCTATCCGTTAAAATCTTACCAATATGCGAACCAAAATTTCGGTTTCTCAACATCAAACTGTTTACGCTCTGCTAGTTTAGACTACTCTGACTATTACTCCTTAAGGTGTGTCCTTGGTATGACACTAAACTGCATCTGGGGGTCGAGCCTCAAGTTATGGAGTGCTGGGGAATGTGGAGAACCCCATTCAGTGCCATTACTCCCAGGTTTACTCTAACTCGGAGTAGCCGTACTTGCTTGAGTCCCATCTATGGGTCAAATATTTATAATTATTCAAATTCGATAGAAATATCTTTTATCTAATAACCGTGTACAAAAACTTTTAAGAACGAGGCAAAAAAATGTAAATATAAACTAAGTGGGACACTATTGATACTATTTACCAACCCCTCTGCTCGGTTAGGATATGACACAAGGTCAATTTTTAAGCGGAGTTTAACAGGTTTGAATTAAGAGTTTTCCTTCTCCTAGACTAGTTGTCTCACCAAGGCTGAAGAACCTAGTCTGTCCTACTATTTACCCATAGCTAGAGGGAGAATTATTGGATTCATACATTTCCCAAGGGTATTAGTGCTATGTGAAATGCAATCAGTCTCGTCCAAGATTTGAACTCGTGTCGCCGTGTCCATTTCCTACGATGATAACGACTACACCACAGGCACCTCCACTCAGTGGGACACTATTGATGGTAGAATACGTGTCTAGCTCTATGTGAGTACATGTATATGTGTATGTATATACGTGTGGGTGTATACATGTGTAGGGTTCTGAGTTGACTATGGATATCCATAGTTAAGGGATTTTTCGTCAACCAAAGTGAGGACTCGAAAACCGACGGTTTGCAAAGTGTTACACGCGCTTTCTCCTGTCTTTAAACAACATTTATTCAACTTTTTGTTTTAAACCTTGTTCTTTCTATGTGGAACTGTCTCTGACTCATACATTTCGACTCGACTTGCTGAGAAAGGCAACACAACGAGGGGTCAGATGATCATGTGGCTAGAGATGCATTGCTTGAGGATGAATACCCACAGTACTATGCGCTCAAAGTCGGCTTTAGCATTTAAAAAACCACGACGTTTGATATGTCATTGAACAAAGAAACGAAATCAAACCCATTACACAAAACAGATTAACCAGTTTCATTCTTACCTTATTTTTTGAGGGGGGAGTCGCCTTGGTGTTGTGGTTAACGAGTTAGGATTTAAATGACCCTAAACGGATTGACATGCCGTTAAAATCAATCAATCAATCAATCAAATAATTCTGCTGTCAATAAAAGACAGACAATGAATTCTTTTTTTTTCTTCGTGAGGGAGAATTAGGTTAAAACCCACCTCTTTCTAGTGTTAGTCAAAGGTTTTGTAATATTTTGGTAACGTTAGGCACAACGAGGGTGAGTGAAAGGTTTTGCAATATTTTGGTAACGTGAGGCATAATTTGGCGGCTTAGGATGCTCTTGCCGCAGTCGTGAAGGTAACGAAACTCAGTGGACCATGAGATACAGACCTCGACTGATACTCTTCAATTACTTATCAGATTTGCCTCTTTCGCTTGGAGCACGGCCTCGAAATCCATGGTTTGACACCTACTTGACATTGTCTGATGATCACGGTAATTGCAATCCGAGCGGCGAAATATCTTCAACCATTTTCTTAGTGTACTGTGATCAACTGCGTCTTCACTTTTTGCACAACGGATGACTTAAGTTGCATCCGCGATGTTATAACAGTCCGAATTCGTAACGTATAAGTTCTCGAATTAGACTATGCTGAATGTTAATCTGTGTGGCGGCTTTCAAGTCACACATGGATTGAAGCAATGCATAACGTGTCAGCGCACGAACTATCACGATACTGCCAATTCTAGTGAGTACCTACCACGACTTGAATTTCGTCTGTCAAGTGATATACGTTCTGCGTTCTAGCACGTACCAAAATATTGCAAGACTTTTGACTCATCCCGATACTAATTTTAATTGCTCTACATCAAACCATTGGGTAGTATATAAAAAAAAAAACTCTTTCTGATTATTTATATAGAAGTGCAGAACTCTAAACAGTTCAAATGGTACCAGAAGTAGACTTGTGCCACAGTAAATTTATGATAAACTGTTTACACAGAGACGAAAACCATTCTGATTTTGAAATACATACAATGTAGTGGATCAAAAACTCACACGCTTAAACATACTTTAATAATAAAAATAGATAAATGAATGAATAAATAAAATAAAATGAAAACAGACGCTAAATAAGGAACTTTTCTCGTTTTTCTTTGTTTATTTTTTCTCCATTATTTCTTCCTTGAAGTTAGAACGAAAAGAAAGAGAAAAAACAAAATGGTTTCAGAAAGAGGAATGATGTCCTCCATTAAAAATGTTTCACTTTTCCCTCCTTTTTCCGACTGTCGTCTCTTCTTTCGCGGCGCCGCTTGGCGTAAAGGATTCTGCGCCGAATCTGCTCTTTCCAGGTGTGACGTAATCATGACGTAGAAGTGACGTCAATAGAAATGCGTCCGGGACCGGAAGCCATTACCGTATCGGATTCATAGTTTTGGGGAGTATCTTCAATCTCTCGCAACCGCCTTCCATTTCTCTCTCATTTTCGTTGGTCTTTTACTCTATCCAACTGAATCCCTTCTCTCACTCATTCATTAATGTTTCACTTTCTTTTGCTCTTTCTTTTTTTACCCTGTCTCTTCTTTCTTTCTTTCTTTCTTTCTTATTCATTTTTTCGTTTTCTCTTTCACGTTTCTTTCTTTCTTTCTTTCTTTGGTTTTCTTTTCTTTTAAGTTACACTTCTCAATATCTTTCTTTTATTCTCGTTCGTCCTTTTCTTTCTGCTGATCTTCTCTAGCGCCACCTCCCGAATCATTCCAAGCGTGCAGCACCTTTTCATCGCGTTAGGTGCTGTTTAGCTGTAGATGAAACATGATACACGTTTTTCTTCTTTCTTTCCGCCTTCATTTTTTTTCTTTTTAAAATATGATATTTTAGTAAAGGCAAAGTCTATAAAAACTGTTGCTTTCAATGCGTCTATGCACGTGTGGCCATTCGCAAGTTCACACGTGTAGACCTTTGAAATGTACATGTATGTGAACGTGTCTATTCAACTCAGTCTGTGTAGTGCGTAATTATTTTTCGTATGCTGCAACTAATCTGCAACTCATTGTGCAAACCCATTAAATATCTTTCATGTGCGTTGATGGATCAAAGAGTTCAGGTGTGGTTATACAGAGACTCCCAACCCAACCCCAAAATATACATAGAAATTTTCCTTTCGACTGTAACAGTATATCCACAAATACCTGTACAATTCGATTAAAAATATATATGAGCTATATATATATATATATATATATATATATAAAGAGAAACAGTGACAAAGGCAGGGAGAAAGAAAAAAAACGAGAGAGAGAGAGAGAGAGAGAGAGAGAGAGAGAGAGAGAGAGAGAATCAATTTTGACACACACAAATAAATATATATATATATATATATATATTCAGATAGATATACAGAAACAGAGGCAGATCGAGGCAGATCGATTTCGTATGCATGGGAATAGAAGGAGAAGAAGAGAGAGAAAAAGAGGATGATCAATTTGCATGAATATATATATATATATATATATATATATATATATATATAAGACAGGAAAACAAATAGAAGCAGGGACGGACATGCACACAACAGAGACAGAGAGACAGAGAGAGAGAGACAGACAGAGATAGAAAAAGAGAGCAATTGATCTACTTATGCAGATAAACATTCATATATATATATATATATATATATATATATATATATATATAAGGATGGAGAAAGTGGAAAAGAGAGACAGACAGACAGAAAAGATTATATATATATATATATATATATATATATATATATATATATATATATATATATATATGTGTGTGTGTGTGTGTGTGTGTGTGTATTTGAATTCCATCTGACGAGCTTGAATAAGCGGAATACTATTTCTAAATTTCTTGTTTTTTAAAGCAATATATATATATATAATGGGAGTGATATATAGAAAGAGAAAACGAGTGTAAAGGAGAGAGTGACGTTATTCCTTTCTGCCATCTATCTATCTATCTATCTATCTATTGATTTCTTTCTCTTTCATATTGCATATACATGCATACAATAGTTATCAGTATCAGTTTTGTATTGAAATTTGAGACAATAAATCAAAGGCTTCATTTTTTACAGACCTTTAGCCTAAAGCTTATTTCATGTACACATCTGAAGATTATCAATGATTCAAATGTATCATTAGTATGATTATTGTTGTTGTTGTTGCTATTATTATTATTATTATTATTATAGTGATAATATTAATGATAATTATTGTTATTATTATCTTATTATTTGAAAGTTTTTCACATCAGCGTAAGCTGATAGTTTTCTACTGGATTTTGAGAGACAGCAAGTCTTCTCAAGTCTTCAGGACTCTTCTCAGTATTCTGGCCGATCTCAACAATGCTGTAGTTTGGACAGTCTCGACCCGTTCCGTTATTTCCAATCCTCCAGTTATTGCACCAATCCTTTGGTGACTGTACCAAGAGCATTAATTATAACTGGTATAATTGTAACTTTCATGTTCCACAGTTTTTTTTCAATTCTCTAGCAAGGTCTAGGTACTTTCCCTCTTTTCGCTTTCTTTCAATTTTACTCTGTGGTCTGCAGGGACAGCGAAGTCCACAATTCTGCAAGTTCTCTTTTTTTGTTGTTGATTATTATAAGGTAGAGATTAGATAATCTGTTTGTATGTCAGAATCCCAGGGGAGTTTGTGTTACATTCTTCAGAACAGATTCCAGGTTGTGCATATACCATTTGTTCGTATGATCAAACTTCAATTTCTTGCACAATTCTCAGTGGGTCATCTTGCCCACCCAGTCGTACTTAGTTTTATATTCTTTCTGTGATAATTTACTGCATTCGCTTATTATATGATTGATCGTTTCGTCTCTATCGCCACATAACCTACATCTGCTGTTTTTTTGCGTCTTATCTATTCTCGTTTTGATATGGTTGGTCCTTATGGCGTTGTTTTGAGTTGCTATTGGAAAAGATTCAGTTTCTGTCTTAAGGTTTTCCTTTCTTAGCCACATTCACGTTTTCTCGCGTAAGATGTCACGTGTTAGTCGCTTAAAACGTCCATGGTTGTTTTTCTTCCCATTTTTGTTTTCTGGTTATTATCGTTCGGCTGATCCTCGTGTCGTTAGTATTATTTCTGGTGACTGTAATCTGTCTTCCTCTGCGCTTTTATTAGGATTATTAGTTGTTGTTGTCGTAGAAGTTGTTGTAGCATAATATTCAGGTATATATTCTGTTATGATAAAAAAAATAGCCTTGATATTTTGATGTTTTTCAGTAATTATCTCAAACTAGGACTTAGAGCCACTGGATCTACTTACAGGATTTGGAAAATGGAAGGAAATTAAAACTATCTGATGGTTCTGTCAAAAACTGTTTTAAGCTTTTCAAGGTACCTTGTCTCTTGTTTCAAGTAGTAGATGATAATTAGCTGTCGATTATAATATTTTAAGATACGAGGTAGAGGCAAATTTTACCACCTACTCTCTAAAACTTTCAGACGAGCTAGTGTGGGGGCATTTCATGCTTAAACGCCATATCGAAAGTTGTGCAGATAGCCCAGAGTTATTGACAAATAATCATGGCAATCATTCAGAGGCTGTTTGATTTTCATCAATAGACGCCACTTTTCTAGATTGTATGTTAGCTGGAAGAACGTTATTTGGGGACGTTTAAATGAAGTGACACCGCCGGTTTATAGATATGCATATTAGCATACACACATATGTGCTATTCAAATAAGACCATACAGCACACATATAGAAGAAACATAAGCAGCGTTCAATGGCTTTTCTCCCATTCCCATCACATTCATTGTAAATAAATCATACTTGTAAATAAAAATCATTCATCAATCTCGGGATTTTAAGTAGGACTTCTTCATAGAGCAAATGTGGTATTTTGGTGATTGCTGCGCATATGGCGATGGATGAATGGTTATATATTGTACTGCTGAATGGGTCGGCAAATGTGGCTAGCTAGGTGTCCTTAGAATATATAGAAAAGAATGACTGCTCCCTTCCCCTCCCCCAAAACCTCAAGGCCTTGTGCCTTCTGTGTAATATACGCAGAAATAAAAGCAGCGTTCAATGGCAGTACAGTTAGTTATCGGTCACATAACGTTACGTACGTGCCGCCAACGATCCCTTTCGACCACAACCAATACTGCCGACCACAGCCAACCCAACATAGATGTGCTTGGTTGATTATTATCGGTATTTCTGTCACAGATGTGACCAAGTAGTCTTCCAAATAGGAAGACACCCCAGCAGATCACAAAAAATATTTATGCTTACACTTTTAACTTACAGAATTTGTCATTAAATAACCTACAAAAGTTAATATGCCATAAAAACCCAACCAACCAACCAACCAACCAAATTTTAAACTTAGTTCAAGTCAAATTTGCTTATTTATCTTAATTTCGATTTTAATCTTACATGCTTTATTTGTGTTGCTATTTTTAAAATCAAAAGATTTTTATTTTTTAAAAAAATTTCTATCCAATTTGGCGCTTATATATATATGTGTGTGTGTGTGTGTGTGTGTGTGTGTGTGTGTGTGTGTGTGTTTAATAACTTTCTTTTCAAAACGGACCAGTAGAAGAGGGAATGTAGCTCTGTGTGCGTGTGTGTATGTGCGTGTGTGTGTGTGTGTGTGTGTGTGTGTGTGTTTAATTACTTTCTTTTCAAAACGGACCAGCAGAAAAGGGAATAAAAAGTTGTAGCAAACACTTAATCGACGAAGAACATTTCAACTACAAATACGATATTCGGTGCTTATATAAAACAATGTCTTCGTCTGTTCGTTCAACTTTAATCTGAATGAAATGGAAGCCTTCATTTTCTTATATGGCCGAACTCAATGAATTTTTTAACAGGTTTACAAAAAAAAAAAAAAAAAAAAAAATAGAAAAAAGAACTAAAAAATTTAAACTTTTTGCTTGTAATTTCGTCACCTTAAATCAAGTAAAAACTCTATTTACCTGTTAAGGAATTTTTGAGATTGCACACTCTTCAGCATAGCTTAGAATACGCTGTCTATATTCGTCCTACCCTAAAAGTGGAAGACTGCGTATGACACTATACTGCATCTGATGATAAGGTTTCAGTTTGGGAGATTTGGGAAGTGTGGAGTACCCTTTCATTGCCATTACTCCCAGATCCACTATGGCCCAGTGTGGTTGCATCAGATAGGGTCCAATCTATGTGTCAAATAGAACGGTTTTATTATTTATTATACTTGAAAACATGAATTATTAGTGTTAGATAGCAAAACTTGAAACCATTTAACTATAAATGTAAGCAATAGTTAAAACGCTTTATGTTAAAACAATAAATAGCAATATTTGAAACCATTTAACTGTGTGCAAACAAATGATTAATATCAAGTTGAATTATCAGTATTTGATAGCAATGCCTGAAACCATTTAACTGTTTGCAAATAGATCTATAAATATTAGGAATTGTGGAAACCCTTTAGCAGTGTGCATAGAAATGAGTTCTATCTTGTTTGAAAAATAATGTTGCCTACAACCTATTCACATCTACACGCGGTTAACGCAGTTTCTTCCAGGCAGCTGTCATATCGATACTGCTGTAGGGATGCACTACATGGACGCTAACAAAACGGCTGGAGAAAAAGCTAGACGGCAATTACACAAGAATGCTGCGAGGAATTTTGAACAAGTCCTAGCGGCAACACCCCACAAGACACCAACTATACGGCCACCTGCCTCCTATCACGAAAACTATCCAAGTTAGACGAACCAGAACCAGACATGCAGGACACTGCTGAAGAAGCAGGGACGAGCTCATGCTATGGCCGAGCAAAAGCAGGATGACCAGCACGAACATACATTCAGTAGCTATGTGAGGATACCTGAAGACCTGCCTGAGGCGATTAACGATAGGGAAAAGTGGCGAGAGAGGGTCAGGGATATCCGTGCTAGTGGCACGACATAATGATAATAATGATGATGACAACCAATTCATATACAAAATCATAATATATCTATGGACAGGATTTGACTTTAAATAACCATCAAGGTTTGACACGCCATTAAATTATATAACTGATCCTTAAAATATCTGCCTACAAACTACTCGCTTATAATTCATATATACAACAAAATAAGATTTGATATAAAATAAGTCACTAAAGTTGATCTACCATTAAAAATAGGCAATCCAATTATCTTTAAAGTTGGTTTATATTGAAAGAGTTAATCATTAAAAAAAACTCTTTTTCGTTCTTATTGGCTGATTTTAATTATTGTTTACGTTTTGTCAAAGATTTATTCCGATATCATATTTACCCAACGGGCAGGATATGACACAAGGTCAATTTTTAAGCGGAGTTTAACAGGTTTGAATTCAGAGTATTCCTTCTCCTAGACTAGTTGCCTTACCAAGGCTGAAGAACCCAGTCTGCCCTACTATTTACCCATAGCTGGAGGGAGAATAATTGGATGCATACCTTTCCCAAGGGTATTAGTGCTATGTGAAATGCAATCAGTCTCGTCCAGGATTTGAACTCGTGTCGCCGTGTCCATTTCCTACGACGATAACCATTACACCACGGGCACCTCCGATATAATCACGATAGATTGTCTTCTACGCAGAAAAAAATAAAATCTATTTTTAAAACTCTAAAAATTAACATAGACTGAACAGAAATTTAATTCGAAGAAAATAAAGTAGTTTAATGGTTATTTTTTAAAATATAAATTTAGTTATTAATTACTGAAAACTTTATTGAAATTGGTATAATTACTAATTTGAAAAGATGTTTGTAATCAAGATGGTATGTGGACCAAACTTTCCAAATCAACCAATAATAAAATGGTTTTGTTCGATTTCTTTATCTAATCATATTTACCCAACCCCTCCGCTCGGGCAGGACATGACACAAGGTCAATTTTTAAGAGGAATTTAACAGGTTTGAATTCACAGTTTTCCTTCTCCTAGACTAGTTGCCTCACCAAGGCTGAAGAACCCAGTCTGTCCTACTATTTACCCATAGCTGGAGGGAGAATAATTGGATTCATACCTTTCCCAAGGGTATTAGGGCTATGTGAAATGCAATCAGTCTCATGCAGGATTTGAACTCGTATCGTCGTGTCCAATTCCTTCAACGATAACCATTACATCACGGTTTCTTTATCTAATGGCATATCAACTTTGTGGGTTATTTAATGCCACTACCATCCTTGTTGAAGAACTGTAGTTATACTATTTAACCCATAGCTGGAGGGATAAGAGAGTTCATGCCTTTCCCAAAAGTATTTGTGAGAAAATGAACGTAATAGCACGATTTGATTTCGAACTCGTTTACAATAATATCGCTGTCCAACGCGTTTGTCACCCCACCACGGAGACTGACTATGGAAATTTACTAAGCTTCTTGCTTAGATGTGGCACAAGGCCATATGAAAGGGGCACCCAATGAGACCACGGAGACTGACTATGGCGGAAGGTTTGATTAAATGCATGCTTGAAACTATGTAATTTCTTGCGCCCCCCCTCCAAATTACTGACTTCAGTGTTTAATTGCCAAAAAGTTTTATTACCGTAAAAAACAGCTAATCCATCATTTCAGGCTTAGTCCGATTAAGGGTTAAAGTCCCAAAAAGGAGTGTCCTTGGTATGATGCTAGAATGTCTCGGATGGTGAAGTTCCAGTTCCAGAGCTCTGAGTAGTATCGAGTAGCCCTTTATTGCGATTACTCTTCGGTCTTCTCTGACTCGAAGTTGCAGTATCTGTTAGGGTCCTATCTCTGGCTTAAAAAGATCTGTTTCCAAATTGTTCGATGTAGATAGGATAACCTGTTATCATATAATCGTGTATAAAAACAAACAAACAACTATAGACCAAATAAATTTGCATGATAACACAATTGTGTACAAAGAATAAATGAATTAGATAAAATAAAGAAACATTATAAATGAAAGAATAAGGAAACAACATCATAAAAAAATGTAAATATGAATGTGCAATGAATGAGATTCTCTAACCTCTTGGGATATAATAATGACTAAATGGGTTAACATTCCGTAAAAATATATGAATAAATAAATAGATGTTTAAGCCGGGATTTGTTCGAAAACGAGTTTGAACTCCGGGAACATTATTATGAATCCCCTTTCCCTCACAGATATAGGTTAAATAGTAAATGTTGTTCTACATGGATTGATTTGACATTAAATAACCTACGAAATTTGATATGCCATTAAATAGTACTATCCTTATTCTTGCACAAGTATGGTTTTGGCATTAAATAACCCATTAAGATTAATATGCCATTAAACAAGTTAAATAGTACTATCACTATTCTTGTACAAGTATGGTTTTGGCATTAAATAACCCATTTATATTGATATGCCATTTAAAAAGTTAAATAGTACAATCGCTATTCTTGTACAAGTATAGTTTTGACCTTATGTCATTTAACAAGTTAAATAGTACTATCACAAGTATAGTTTTGACCTTAAATAACCCAAGATGTTTGGTATGTCATTAAACAAGTTAAATAGTACTATCTCTATTCTTGTACAGGTATGTTTTTGACATTAAATAACCCATGAAGATTGATATACCATTAAACAAAGAAACCAAAGCCAAGCATTTGACATTAAGGAGAATCCACCTGTCTTTCAAGAGAATTATACTAATAACTCATTTATGTTGTTTTTTTTACCTCATTGATGAGATTTCATGGCCCTATACAAAAAGAGAATAGTTAACTGAAATATTAAAGATATAACGACGTAATAACCTGATTGGCCGAGAGGTTAGAGTGTTCGCCAATGGACCGGAAGACCGGGGTTCAATCCCAGGACGAGTGATTCTAAAGACTTTAAATGGCACTTGATACCTCCTTGCTTAACACTCAAAAATATAAGGTAAAGAGTAAAGTGGAGCAATCCTGGGAAAGGAGTAGCACCCTCCCCTACACCTCGCTGTAGTAGCTATTGAAAAGGGAGCCCTCGGGTCACCCTCGATTACGGTCGCCAACTACTATTATAAGTGTTGTTTTATAGTATTTATATTTGTTATTTATAAAAAATTTTACTTATAGAATGTTTTATTCATATTATGTTTGACTTAAATGATGCTTTTACGTATATTATGTGATTCTACCGGCTCATTGGCTTCGTGGGGTAGAGTGTTCGCCTAATGGTCCGGGAGACCTGTTCTTCTACAAGGATGGCTTTGGCATTGAATAACCCACGAAGGTTGATATTCCATTAAATAAAGAAACCTCAAATAGTACTACTACTATTCTTCTACAAAGATGGGTTTGGCATAGAATAATTCACGAAGCTTGATATGCCATTAAACAAAGAAAACAATCTAAAATGGTTAGTTATATGTATTAATATTTCAATGTTCTTAGCTTGGGTCTGAAAAAATCCTGAGAAATACACATTTATTCATATAGATAAAACACACACACATATATATATATATATATATATATATATATATATATATATATATATATAACACATTAGATATATATCAAATAATGTGTGTGGTTGGGCTGCAGTATTTCATGTAAGAATGTTTGATTAAATCATAAAGACAATTTATCCCGATAATTTTATTTGAACTCGTGTCACTGTGTCCATTTCCTACGACGATAACCATTACAAATATATATATATATATATATATATATATATATATATATATATATATATATATATATATATATATAACTTAGAACATTTCAAACTAATTGGATCTATTAAATTTCAGCCCAGTCGGCTAGGGCTGTAGAATACGCCGACTTCATTTCTACAGAAGGGTAAGACTCTCAACCAAACAGACCTCTTTCATAGGAGACTAAACAATCTTATGGTAAGACTCCAATCTTGGAGCATTGGATAATGTGGAGTACCTCGTCAATACCATTACTCCCAGGTTCACTCTGACCAAAAGAGGTTGTACCTGTCAGGGCTCCATCTATAGGTCAAATAGAAGTATTTAATTATTTACTACATTTGAACCATTAAACAGTGAGTAAACGAATGAGTTCTGACTTGTTTAACAGTAAAACTACCAACAAACTATTCGTTTACAAATCATATATTTAGTATATTTATGTACAGGATATGGGGTTGAATAATATGATATGCCATAAAACACAACGAACCAATCTATTGAATTTGTCTGTTTCAATGTGATATTCTGTTTTTACTGGATCACGAATATATATATATATATATATATATATATATATATATAATGAACATGTTAGCAATACAGGATGTCCACAAAAAATAGTTTCAAAAATTTATAGATATTTAGAAAAAAGTTTTTATAACTTTTTATTTCTTTTGTAATCACTGTATTCATTGATTAACGACAATTTTCACTTTTTAGCCAGTACAGAAGCAACTTTGCTAAGTGAGTGACGTAAAGTATTTATTTTAAACCCAACAACAATTATTTGATATATATATATATATATATATATATATATATATATATATATATATATATATATATATATATATATATATATTTACTAATCTAATATCTACCAGTATTCACGGTACCAGAAAAAAACCAAAAAACCCCTGGCCAGGAATAAGAGATAAAAATATCTCGAATCACGGCCCAAAGAAAAAAGTTTTTGGGGTAAAAAAGAAAGAAAAGACCAACCTCGTCCGACTCCTTGAAACAAATCAAGGGGTACTTAGTCAGTGGTCAAAAGAAAACCAAAAAACCCTCCGCGAATGCTGCAATGCTACCATTACTAAAGTGCTCAACATAAAACAATGGAGCCAATTATAGAATTAACTTAAATCGCTAGTCGAAAATCTTCTACTAAAGTTTCACCTTAACGGATCATCAGGAAGTTTACATTCGACTCGAGGGTAAACTTCCTGATGATCCGTTAAGGTGAAACTTTAGTAGAAGATTTTCGACTAGCGATTTAAGTTAATTTCATATATATATATATATATATATATATATATATATATATATATATATATATGTGCCTCCCCGTGGGTTTAGCATTCTGGTGGAAATATTTACCAGCTGCTACACACACTGAAATGCCATAGCTCTTCGGAAGAATTGAGTACTCCAGGTATCCGAAAACGTATATGTAGAAAGATATACGTAAAAAATTCCTTCACTTACACTGAGAATGATGATAGCTCTGGTAAATTGTCCGACTGACGTAAAGTCAGCAGGGTTTCGATCCCAGCTTGAAGCATCTCACATGTCTAGTCACACTGAAGAATTGTAATACAATAAAACAGCCGGTCTGTGAATGACAGTATATATATATATATATATATATATATATATATATATATATATATACATATATATATATATATATATATGAAAAGTAAATAAATATCAAAACTACTTCTTTACCTTCTAAAACAATCCGCGAATTAGTACACTCTAGCCCTCAACGTAACATATTTTCTGACGCCGGTGTTTATTGCATCCCTCGTAAGGATTGTAAACTTAAATACATCGGCGAAACATCTCGGAACTTTCATGTTCGCTTGAAAGAGTACCAAAGAGACATAAGAATTGGCAACTCAAACAATGTATCATTCCAACACATTTCTCAATATAATCACAACATCGACTTCAATTCTGCTAAGATGCTTACTTACATCCATAATAAAAATTTTCGAAGCCGCGGCTGTCTCATTCTTTAATTCCCAAAATACTCGTCCTGGCTTTTATAATATTTCTCCTTACTTGAGCAAATACATTTTAAATAGCTACAGTATATTCCATCCTTAGTTAATATTTTCCACATATATCATAATTTTCATGCTTTCTATTTTTCTTTTTGTTTTTCTTTCTTTTCCTTCCTTTTGACTCGAAATCTTTCTCGATAAACAAACGTAACATAAATTCTATACAATATTCTTAATGAATCAAATGACGTAATTTAAAACAACAAACGCAGATTCGCCAATTAAACGGCCAACTTTTTCTTATTATTCAAATTTTCCCCTAGGTTTTTGTATTTTGCATTTTTAAAAATCCATCCTTGACTTAAAATCGCTAATATCACCCCCCTCATGTTCCTGATGATGATTCAGTAGAACCGAAACGCTATAGTGTCGACCTCTCAATAAATCTCTCCTTCCACTTGGATCGTTGTTATCAATTTTTCTACACACACACACATATATATATATATATATATATATATATATATATATATATATAATTTACGACCCGTTGTTGGTTAAATAGTACTATCACCGTTTTAAAAGGATAGATCTAGCATTAAATATCTCACGAGGTTTGACATAACATTAAATTAAAAAAAAACACAAAATAAAACCTATCTAATTAAAAAATTTTAAACAAAAATAAAACTAAACCGGTTCTGTTTTACTCGGCAATGCTGTTTCTATGGAAACCACTGTTGATACTACTTTCCATGGCAACCAATGGTAGCACTGTTTTCCATGACAACCACAATCGATACAGTCCACCATGGTAACAACAATTTGTACTATTTTCGTTAACAACCATAATCGATATTGTTTTCCTTGGCAACTGTAATTCATACAGTTTTCCATGGCAACCACAATCGATACTATTTTCCATGACAACCACAATTGTTAAAATTTTCCATGGCAACCACAATTGTTACAGTTTTCCATGGCAACCAAAATCGATACTTTTCTATGGTAACAACAATCGATACTGTTTTCCTTGGCAACGGCAATTGTTACAGTTTTCCATGGCAACCAAAATCGATACTTTTTTCTATGGTTACAACAATCGATACTGTTTTTCTATCACAACCGCTATGCTTCATAAAGTTTTCAAAATTAATTTTTGGGAAAGACAGATAATCGAAGATTTTAGTTTGGTTTGATTTAGTTTTATGGCATATCAACCATTGTTTGTTATCTAATACCAAATATATATATCAAATATATCATTTATAAACATACTTTGTAGATATACACTGTTAAGTAATCAAACAGTTCTATTTCAAACAATTCAATATAGCATAAATAAACAACTGTAAATGATTAGAAGTATTACTATCGATTACGAACAATTCAATTAAACATCAGTTATTTGTTTATACAGTTAAATGATCAAACAGTTCTATTTCAAACAATTCAATTTAGCATCAGACATTTGTTTACACTCGGTTTAAATGTCAAACAGTTCTATTTGACCCATAGATGGGACCCCCTATCAGGTGCTACCACTCCGGGCCAGAGTGGACATGGGAGTGATGGCAAAAGGAGTACTCTGCATTCCTCCAAACTCCACAATTGTTTAATGTCATATCGAGGACACTCGTTGACGCAGAGTGGGAGTCTTACCCCACAGCAGAGATGCAGTAGGTGTATTCTACAGCCCCAACTGACTAGACTGTCGAAGATTTTACATGTAATATTCAAAAGTCATCATGGGATATTTATAATCTGCAACAAATAGTAGTCTTGTAGTCTTTTATATGAATATTTACTGATTATTGATTTTAAGGGCATGTCAACCCGATTAGGGTTATTTTATGCGTTAACGTTATGGAACTGCGTTCATATTTTCATTTTTGTGCAGTTGTTTTTGAAAGTTTTTTTTATTACTGATCATTGATTTTAACGGCATGTCAACCCGATTAGGGCTATTTTATGCGTAGACGTTATGGAACTGCGTTCATATTTTCATTTTTTGTGAAGCTGTTTTTGAAATTTTTTTTTATTACTGATTATTGATTTTATCGGAATGTCAACCCGATTAGGGCTATTTTATGCGTAGACGTTATGGAACTGCGTTCATATTTTCTTTTTGGTGAAGTTGTTTTTGAAATTTCTTTTTTTATTACTGATTATTGATTTTAAGGGCATTTCAAGCCGATTAGGGCTATTTTATGCGTAGACGTTATGGAACTGCGTTCATATTTTCATTTTTTAGAAGTTGTTTTTGAAATTTTTTTTTTAATACTGATTATTGATTTTATCGGAATGTCAACCCGATTAGGGCTATTTTATGCGTAGACGTTATGGAACTGCGTTCATATTTTCATTTTTTAGAAGTTGTTTTTGAAATTTTTTTTTTAATACTGATTATTGATTTTATCGGAATGTCAACCCGATTAGGGCTATTTTATGCGTAGACGTTATGGAACTGCGTTCATATTTTCATTTTTGTGAAGTTGTTTTTGAAAGTTTTTTTTATTACTGATTATTGATTTTAACGGCATGTCAACCCGATTAGGGCTATTTTATGCGTAGACGTTATGGAACTGCGTTCATATTTTCATTTTGTGAAGTTGTTTTTGAAAGTTTTTTTTTTTTTTGCATATAGTCTTATCAAATACTAATAGTTTTTTTTATTGACCCCTAGATGTGACTCTATAGGTACTTCCATTCCGGATTAAAGTGGATCTGGGAGTAATGGTAGTGAAGTGCTGATTGCACACTCCCCAGACCTCCAGAAGCGAATGCCATTTCTCATAAAGTATCAAAAAGAAAAGCTGACATGTGAGAGGCTAGAAACAAAAAAGATGAGAAATAAAATAAAACAAATCAATTTTAATTTTTTGAAGAAGAAAACAGGGAAAAAATTTGGGTTTCTTTGCAATCTTTTTTTTTTTTTGCAAAGACGCAGTTTTTCTAAAGTTTTTTTTAAATATTTTTTTCCAAGATTATAAGCCTTTAATTTGCTTTTTTCCTTCCAATTTTTTCTTTCTTTCTTTCTTTCTTTCTTTCTTTCTTTCTTTCTTTCTTTTTTTCTTTCTTTTCTTCTTTCGTTTTTATTGTTTCATTTTACTCATGTTTTTCTTTCTTTCTTTCTTTCTTTCTTTCTTTC
Organism: Sepioteuthis lessoniana; assembly: GCA_963585895.1. Lineage (NCBI taxonomy): Eukaryota > Metazoa > Mollusca > Cephalopoda > Myopsida > Loliginidae > Sepioteuthis > Sepioteuthis lessoniana. Next base: position 47,163,215 of record OY757940.1, on the reverse strand, counting down.
TTTTCTTCTTTCGTTTTCATTATTTCATTTTACTCATGTTTTTCTTTCTTTCTTTCTTTCTTTCTTTCTTTCTTTCTTTCTTTCTTTCTTTCTTTCTTTCGTTTTCATTATTTCATTTTACTCATGTTTTTCTTTCTTTCTTTCTTTCTTTCTTTCGTTTTCATTATTTCATTTTACTCATGTTTTTCTTTCTTTCTTTCTTTCTTTCTTTCTTTCTTTCTTCTTTCGTTTTCATTATTTCATTTTACTCATGTTTTTCTTTCTTTCTTTCTTTCTTTCTTTCTTTCTTTCTTTCTTTCTTTCTTTCGTTTTCATTATTTCATTTTACTCATGTTTTTCTTTCTTTCTTTCTTTCTTTCTTTCTTTCGTTTTCATTATTTCATTTTACTCATGTTTTTCTTTCTTTCTTTCTTTCTTACAATTTTTCACAAATTCATTCTTTTCAACGGCTTTTCTTCTGTTCATTGTTCTTTTCTTTTCAGTAGGTCTTCTTTCTTTCTTTTTTTTCTTTCTTTCTTCCTTTCTTTTTAAGTTTCTGTTTTATCAAAAGTTTTATTTGTTGCATTTTTAATCAATTTCTTTTTTTCTTTTTTCTTTCTTCTTGTCTCATTTTTTTTGGGTGCTATTGTTGTTTCATTTTATTCAAATGATTCTTTCTTTCTTTACATAAAAAATTTCCCTTACCGTATCACGCCCCACTTTTCTTCTATCCAAATGTTCCAATGCAAACCAAGGAATAGCCGACTCGGCCACTTCCGGTTCCGGCTTTTAAGCACAACATCCGGCTAATATGATGAGGTGAAGGGGTTGCTGACGTCTGCCAAGCATCCTTCTGGCCGGAGAGACCTCTGTTGTGATTCCACACCCTGACCACTCGAGTTGATCAACTTTCGTCCGACCTTTCGGCCTAAAACCCCAAACTTGCAGCCACTGGACGAAGTGGCCTTATAATGTACCTGGTTTGACAAATTTGGCTTGACAGCGAAAAGTGGATAAGAATAAGAAAGGCAGATACGTAATTGGAATAATAATAATAATAATAATAATAGTTATAAGCGAACGCAGTAAATTAGCGCAAAAAGAGACTCGACACGACTGGGTGGGGAAGGGAATCCACTGAGAATTATGCAAGAAACTGAAATTTGACAATACGAGCAAATGGTATATGCACAACTCAGAATCAATCCTAGAAAATTAGATGCACAAAGGTCTTTGGGATTTTGAGATACAAATGGATCATTTAATCTCAGCCAGACGACCAGATCTAGTGATAGTCAACAACAACAGAAATGAGAACCTGTCGAATTGTGTACTCTGCCGCCCTAGCAGACCATAGGATAAAACTGAAAGAAAGCGAAAAGAGAGATAGGTACAAGGACCTTGCTAGAGAACTGAAAAACTGTGGAACATGAAAGTGATGGTGATACCAACTGTAATTGGTGCACTCGGTACAGTCACCAAAAGTTTGGTAAAGGAACTAAAAGACATGGAAATAAGAAGACGAGTGGAGATCATCCAGACTACAGCATTGTTGAGATCTGCTAGAATGCTAAGAAAACTCCTGGAGACTTGAGGAGACTTGTTGTCACTCAGACTTCAGTTAAAAATCCATCAGCTAACGTTGATGTGCAAAACTTTTTAAAAAGATAATAATAATAATAATAATAATAATAGATAAAAATCATGGAAATAGGTATAAGGGTCAAAAGTCAAAAACTTTAATAGAAAAACAGCTTCTCTTCAGAGGAAAGCACAAAACAATGCCATAATGACCAACTTTGTTAAAGCAAAAATAGATAACATGCAACAAAATAGCAAGTGTTGGTTATGGGGTGATGGAGACGAAACCATAAGTCACATTATGAGTGAATGCAGCAAACAAGAGTAAAAATGTGTATAAAACGAGGCACGGCTGGATGGGAAAGGTGATCCACAGGGAACTGTGCAAGAAATTGAAATTTGACCATACTGCCAAATGGTATTTGCACAAAGCAGAATCAATCTAGGAAAATGAGACGCATAAAATTCTCTGGGATTCAGAGATACAAACGGATCACCTAATCCACAAGACTAGTCTTAGCGAAAAGTAACAAAACAAAAAAGAAAAAAAAAGTGGACTTTGCTGTCTCGGTGGATCACAGAGTGAAAATCAAATAAAACGAAAACGGAGACTTTTTCAGAAAATAAAAAAGCTGTGGAACAGGAAATTGTGATTGGTGCGCTCAGAACGATCTACAAAGGCTTTGGGAAGAGGCTGGAAGAGTTGGAGATCGGAGGAGGAGAGAAGCTCATCCAAACTACATCATTATTAAGATAGGCCAGAATATTGAGAAGAGCTCTGGAGACTTGAAGAGACTTGCTGTCTCTCGGACTCTAGTGAAAGACCATCAGCTAATGCTGCTGAGAAAAACTCACGAGAAAACACGATAATCAAGTGGCAAATGACATCGAACTGATGGAATGGAACTACCAAATCAAGACAAAATTAGAACGCTTGCAGAAAACGAAACCTACAAATATTTGGGTATCTTGGAGGCTGACACCATCAAACAAGTGGAAATGAGAGACAAAATTCAAAAAGAATATCTCAGGAGAACTAGAAAACTACTCGAGACAAAATTCAGTAGCCGAAACCTTATCAAAGGAATAAATACCTGGGCTGTACTTTTCGTTAGATATTCCGGATCCTTCCTCAAGTGGACCAGAGATGAATTTAAACAAATGGATCAAAGAAAAAGAAAACTAATGACAATGCATAAGGCATTACATCCCAGACACGACGTTGACAGACTATATGTTTCAAGAAAAGAGGGAGGAAGACAGCGTTGACGCATCGATACGACGACTCGAAGATTATATAGAACAAACACGATGGAGGACTCGTTGCAGCCATCAGAAACGATACTGATAACACGATGGACAACAGAATGACAATAACTAGGAAACAAAAATGGGAAGGAAAACAACTCTATGGGCATTTTAAACGACTAATAAACAACATCTCACACGACAAAACCTGGACATGGCTGAGAAAAGGAAATTTTAAGAGAGAAACAGAATCTCTCCTAATAGCAACACAAAACAACACCGTAAGAACCAATCATATCAAAGCGAGAATAAATAAGACGCAACAAAATAGCAAATGTAGGCTATGCGGTGACCCAGATGAAACTATCAATCACATTATAAGCGAATGCAGCAAATTAGCGCAGAAGGAATATAAGACTAGACACGACTGGGTCGGCAAGGTGATACACTGGCAGATGTGCAAGAAATTTAAATTTGATCATACCAACATATGGTATATGCACAACCAAGCACCTGTCCTAGAAAATAACACACATAAACTCCTATGGGACTTTAACATACAAACGGATCGCCTAATCTCAGCCAGAAGACCAGACCTAATAATAATCAACAAAAAAAGGGAACTTGCAAAATTGTCAACTTTGCTGTCCCGGCGGACCACAGAATAAAACTAAAAGAATGTGAAAAGAAGGATAAGTACTGCGACCTTGCTTGGGAATTGAAAAAACTATAGCACATGCAGGTGACAATTATACCAGTTGTAATTGGTGCGTTTGGAACAGTAACTAAAGGAATACTAAAGGGACTGGAGGACTTGGAAGTTGGCGGACGAGTGGAGACCATCCAAACTACTGCATTATTGAGAACGGCCAGAATACTGAGACGAGAGCTGGAGATTTGAGGAGACTTGCTGCCACTCAATGAAAGACCATCACCTAACGCGTAGGTGAAAAATTCTTATGAGTAAATAATAACAACAACAAAATTATGGAAATAAATATAAAGAAAATCTAGATAATGTTTCATGATACAGTGACAAAAAATCAATAATGGTAATAATAATAAATGAATAAATAAATGAAATTATAGAAATAAGTATAATGTTTAAAAGGCTTAAAAATGTTGATAGTTTTACATGATGTTGGGACCAGAAATCAACAACAACAACAATAATAATAATAATAATAATAATAAGAATGATACCAGACCTAGTGACAGTCAATAAAAAAAAGAGAACCAGCTGAATAGTAGACTTTGCCGTACTGGCAGACCACAAAGTAAAAAATAAAAGAAAACAAAAAGGAAGATAAGTACCTAGACCTTGCTAGAGAACTTAAAAAAGCTATAAAACATGAAAATGACGGTGATACCAATTGTAATTAGTGTGCTCGGAACAACCCCCAAAGGCTTGGTAAATAGTCTGGAAGAATTAGAAATCAGTGGACAATAAGAGACAATCCAGACTACAGCATTGTTAAGATCAGCGAGAATACTGAGAAAAGTCCTGGATATTTGAGAAGATTTTCAATCACTCTAACTCCAGTGAAAAACCATCAGTTAACGCTGCTGTGAAAGACTCTTAAAGGCGTAAAATTTTAAAACTAGAATAAAAAGAGTACAAGATTTGGCACAATTGGGTAGGAAAGGTGACCCCCTAGGAATTGTGCAATAAATTTAAATTTGACCATACAACCAAATACTATATGCATAAGCTAGAATCCGTCCGAGATAATGAGACGCATAAAATTCTTTAGGAAAAATCCAATGGGATACAAACGGATAACCTAATCCCGTTGATAAGATCAGGTCGAGTTTTGATTAACAAGAAAAAAAATGAACTTATTATCTAGTGGATTTTATTGTTTCTGTGAAAAAAAACAAAGACAGCAAAAAGATGGACAGTAAACTAAGAAACTGTGGAAAATGAGGTTGATAGTGTTACCAGTTGTAGTTGGCGGAGTTGGGACGGTACATTAAGCTTTGGAAAAAAAGACAAGAAGAATTGATAATCATGAATAGAATTGATGGCAAATGCAATAATTATAATGATAGTACCCATACTTACCTCTCTACCATCTAGAGGAAGGCCCCGAAACGGTGCACACTCTCTCCTGATGACCCCAAAACAAGCATGGAGTTAAAACTGCTCGGTGTAAATAAGAATGGCTAAAGGAGCGTTTTCTATCCGCTCACTTTTTGGTGAGTTTCTGTTACTTGGTAAGTAACTTCCTTCTATACTTACCTGACTTCTTTTTTCTGGCATTCGAGATAGATGGGGTATCAAGGTCTATGTCAGATTGGAGGCCAAATGGCTTCCAACTTCGGCTGGGCCACCTTCGGGTGGGCTAACTGCATTGATAATACAGCATAACATTAGACCTTCGGGTCCAGTTTGTTATGAACAGGCATACGTGCCGGACTCTACGTTACATCTAGTCAGTCCAAGTTCAGCAGGGCCATCTGGCTCACATTACACAAAGTAAGCCTATGACCAGAATAGCCCAGCAGGGCACATATCTTGGCACCTGCCCGACGTCCCCTTCCCTAAAACCCCAATAATAAAAAAGCCCTTATGTCAAATCCTGTCTTTTTGGGAGGTAGAGATACTATTTACCAACCCCTCCGCTCGGGCAGGATATGACACAAGGTCAATTTTTAAGCGGAGTTTAACAGGTTTGAATTCAGAGTTTTCCTTCTCCTAGACTAGTTGCCTAACCAAGGCTGAAGAACCTAGTCTGTCCTACTATTTACCCATAGCTGGAGGGAGAATAATTGGATTCATACCTTTCCCAAGGGTATTAGTGCTATGTGTGATGCAATTGGGAGGTAGAGATAAATACCAGTAACTACTTTAAAATTACAATGATCAAATGATAATTTTCTGATTTGGTTTGGTTTGGTTTTATGGCATAACAACCATAGATGGTGATTAAATGCCAAATCCTATTTTTGCATATATATTAAATATATGATTTGTAAACACAGATAACAGATATACACAGTTTAAACGACAATTAGTTCTATTTGTAGGTGCCCGTGGTGTAATGGTTTTCGTCGTAGGAAATGGACACGGCGACTCGAGTTCAAATCCTGGACGAGAATGATTGCATTTCACATAGCACTAATACCCTTGTGTGATATCCTGCCCGAGAGGAGGGGGTTGGTAAATTGGATTAGTTAGACTATCAGTTGTTACCACTCCGGGTCAGAGTAGACCGGGGAGCGATTGCAATGAAGAGGTACTTCGCATTCTCCAAAGCTCCAGCATTACTGGATTCTCACCATCAGCTTGTCATCATCAGGACACTTGTTGGTTGGGGGTGGGTCTTACTCCTCTGCTGAGATTAAATCGGTATATTCTATTGCCCCTGCCGACTGGGCTGTAATAATTTCAGATACAAACGGATATAATTTCAGATACAAAGGGAAGAAGGTCAGACCTAGTGTTGATGCACAAGACCTTGTCATCTAGTGGATCTTGCCGTTCCAGCAGACGAAAGAAGAAAATAAAAGAACTGGATCTTGCCTGAGAGTTTAAAATATTGAGGAACACGAAGGTGACGATGATACTAATCATAACTGGAGTCTTACGAATGCGGACTAAAAACTTAGAAAAGAGATTTGGGGAAATGGAGATCAGAAAAAGAATCGAAATAATCCAGACCTTCGCTCTTCTAAAATCAGACAGGATACTTAGAAGAGTTCTGTTGATTGGTTGGTTGGTTAGGTTTTGTGGCATATCAACACTTCTAGGTTATTCAATGCCAATTCCTGTTTGAATATACATTAAATATACGTTTTTATTGGCTAGTTGTGTTTTATTGCATATCAACCCTTATAGGTTATTTAATGCCAAATCCTGTTTATCCATATATACTAAATATATGTATTATTGATTGTTTTATTTTATGGCATATCAACCCTTGTAGGTAATTTAATACCAAATACTGTTTATTCATATATACTAAATATACGTGTTTTATTGGTTGGTTTCATTTGTTGGTTATTTTCCTGAGATGATGTTCACAGTCTATATGTGTCAAGAAAAAGTGGAGGAAGACAACTTGCCGGCATTAAAAACAGCGTTGACAACGACATGAAGACTCCATAGAAAAGCGTGAAGGAAGACTGATTACTGAGAGAAGAAACAATACTGACATCACAAGGACTAACTGAACAAAATTAACTAAAAAAACAAAAATGGAAAGAAAAACAACTGTATGGACATTTTAAGCGACTAACAAGCGACATCTCTCACGAGAAAACGTGGACGTGGCTGAAAAAAGGGAAACCTTATAAGAGAAAGTGAATCTTTTCAAATAGCAGTACAAAACAACTCCATAAGAACCAACAATGTTAAAGCAAGAATAGATAAGAAGCAACAAAATAGCGAATGTAGGTTATGTGGTCGAAACGATCGATCACGTAAAAAGCGAATGCAGTGAATTAGAACAAAAACAGTATAAGACTAAGCAGGAATGTGTGGGGAAGGTGATTTATTGGGAATTATGCAAGAAATTTATGTTTGACCATACGAACAAATGGTATATGCACAACCCAGAATCTGTCCAGGAAAATGAGACGCACAAACTCCTATGGCATTTTGTGATACAAACGGATCACCTAATCTCGGTCGGACAACCAGACCTAATGATAGTCAACAAAAAAAAAAAAAAAAAAAAAAAAAAAAGAAAAAAGATTACTTGCCGAATAGTAGACTTTGCTGTCCCGGCTGACCTCAGCGTAAAATTGAAAGAAAGCGCAAAGAAACATCAGTACCTGGACCTAGGTAGGAAATTGAAAAACTGTGGAACATGAAAGTGATAGGGATACAATGCTAATTGTTGCTTTTGGTACAGTCATCGAAACAGCAGATTTATTGAAATCGGCCAGAATACTGAGAAGAGTCCTGGAGACTTGAGGAAACTTGCTGTCACTCAAACTTCAGTGATAAACCATAAGCTAACCCTGCTATGAAAAACTCTCAAAAGATAATAATAATAATAATAATAATAATAATAATAATAATAATAATAATATAACATACAAACGGATTACCTAATCCCGGCCAGAAGACCAGATCTCATAATAATCAACAAAAGAAAGAGAATCTGCAAAATTGTTGACTTTGCTGTCCCGGCGAACCACAGAATAAATCTGAAGGAAAGTGAAAAGAAGATAAGTACCTCGACCTTGCTAGAGAATTGAAAAAACTGTGGAACATGAAAGTAACGATTGTGCCAATTGTGATTGGTGCGTTAGGCACAATAACTAAAGGGTTATTAAAAGGCCTGGAGGACTTGGAAGTTGGCGGACGGGTAGAGATTATCCAAACGACAACATTGCTAAGAGCGGCCAGAATCCTGAGACGAGTCCTGGAGACTTGAGGAGACTTGTTGTCACTCAAACTCCAGTGAAAAACCATCAGCTAACACTGATGTGAAAAACTCTGAAGGAGGAAATGATAATAATAAAGTTGGCGATCGTAGTCGAGGGAGACTAGAAGGCTCCCTTTTCAATAGCTACTACACTGAGGTGTAGGGGAGGGCGTAACTCATTTCCTTGGATTGCTCCACTTTACCCTTGATACGTAACTTATATTGCTGAATGTTAAGTAAGGAGGTATCAAGTACCATTTTTAAAGTCGTTGGTATGACGCAACCTGGGATTGAACCCATGTCTCCCGGACCATTAGGCGAACACTCTACCGACTAGACCGATGAGCCGGTTATATATATATATATACAATACTTTGGTATATTTATTAATAAAGAGTGCTCAATATCGGTGATAGAACATATATATACATAAGCAAGAATAATGTAAACTCAGTCCACTTTGCTTGCTGACCGTCAGTTTCTCGCCAATTTAATTCGCTGACCAAGTCTGGGTCCGATGATCGCATATACTAATGCGCGAGCCTGTGTATGTGTTATTGATAAATTGATATACATTGACATTTAGAATTCAAGAACAATTTGTCGATTTTCCCGTTTCACCGCTTACATCAATATTTCATGTATATGAGAATAACTAAAAGTGTTTGTATATTCGTTTTTATCGACAATTTTTACAGGATTTTAGCATTTTGACACGTAAATATCTAAATTCTCACGGCATTTTTACAAGTCTTGAGATTTAAAGAGAACTTTTTTTCCCATTGTATAGTGGGGTTATTTAAAATGGTATAAAATTACGAATTATTATCACTGTCAGATGATTATCCTAAACGGTATTAACTATACCAGGAATGTCATCACAGTGTAAATGATAGCTAAGTTCCTAAAAAAATTCTCAAGTTGAAGCAGATAAGAATTATTGACGAACTTTTTTTTATATCGATAATCATTTTCTTTCATGTATCATAAAGAGTTAATTGCAGTCAGTTATGAATTTGGAAACATTTTAAACAATTAGATTAAAGTTTTGAAAATATTTTAAAAATTAGTATGGTTATATTTTTACGTACGAAATGTCGGAAATAAGTTAACAAATGGACCTAAAATTTTGCCAACATCCATATTTTATCTACCTTACCTTTTTGGTATCGGCAAGATTTGACTTAAGGTCAACTTTTTAAAACTGAGGGTGAACAGGAGATCAGAAAAAGAATCAAGACCATCCTAACCCCACCACAGTTAAAATCAGCTAGAATACCCAGGAGAGTTCTGGAGATCTGAAGAGGTTTTATGTCATTCGGATCTTATTGAAAAAAAATGTTTAGCTCCGTCGGCATTCTTTTTTTGCGGCGCGGGCCTTGGCCTCCTCTACTCCTTTTAGACGAGAGGATAGGTGCCGCCTGGAAGGACGCCTACACTACTCTGAAGCTCAGGTCATTTGCTTAATTTTATCCGATCAGCTCCACATGAAGCCAACATGTGACACAATATCGTTTTTAATGTATGGGTTCACCGCAGGAAGCTAGCTTCCGAATTTGGGTGCAATGTTCCGTCGACAGTCACTGGACAATAAACCTAGCCCTTACCCTTTACAGGCGGGGAGGCACGTGCTGCCAGGAGGTGGTGGGGGGATAAGGTCCTATGGAAATAAACATCCAGCTGGGTAAGTATCTTCTTGTTTACTTTGCAATCATTAAATTTCACATCTATGGCATGATTTTGACACCAGCAATCGTGTCTATCGAATAAATAAATAAATAAATAAATGAATTTTTTTACTACGTTATTTTAGGATAATTCATCATCATCATCATGTCGTGCGGTCAGCACAGATATCCCTGACCCTATCTCTCCACGTCTCCCTATCATTCATCGCCTCTGGCAGGTCTTCAGGGTTACATCCCATATCATCACATAGCTGCTGTATGTATGTTCGAGCTGGTCGTCCTGCTTTTGATTGGCTATATGCGGGGGTCTACAGGAGTACATCACTTACGAGAATAATTAAAACATTTAAAATCAATAAGTATTTTACTGAGATTTTATAAGAACGAAGATATTTTATTTTTTTAAATCTTATTTGTTTATTATGCTTCCTTGGAAATCTTCCATTTTTATTATCTTTTCACGTCAACCTTTAGAAAAAGAAAAAAAAAAGAATCGTTGCACAGATCATATATACTAATAATTCAATAGAAATATACAGACCAAATTTTTACAAAGTAACTCATCCAACAGTTCCCAAAAATACCCTCTTAATTTCCTTTTCTTACCATTCTGTGAAGGAATGGAAGATCATTAGTCGGGGACGTCCGACCAAGAGCACCGTTGGCCACTACTGCACGAGACATGCATATGTCTCTGCGGAGTAGGTGGGAGACGCATATAAACTGTTCAGATTGATCTACGGGAATGGAACGTATCGCAGATATGACCAACTACACACATTCTTTATAAAATTATCCAATTCAATCTTAAATTGTTAACACTACAGTGGAACCTCGATTTACGAAAACCCCATTATTCGAAAAATTCACAATACGAAACGAGCTTCGAAGAAATTTTCGTCCCATTTTACGAAAAAATATTCAAGAAACGAAAATCGAAAAGTTTATGTATTCATTTAAATTAAGTTACGTAAACTTACGTATAATTTCTGCCATCTATCAAAACTCCGTTCGTCCCCTCCGCCATCAAGCTCACCTCCCACCACCCTTGGATACATTCACCCTACTCGAAAAGTAAAATGTCATTATTCGTAATATTTATTATTTTTCATTGATTTTATTATCTTCTCGTTGTTTTTTAACGTTTATGTAAATGACTATGTTGTCATTAACGAACATACTCCTTCGTGTGGATATAACATTTATACTTTATACGACCGGTTTTGGGAGCTAGAGTGAATTATGCCATTTACAGAGTAAATCTTGTCCCATAATACAAAAATTCCAAGATATGAAATCCCCCTCGGAACGAATTAATTTCGTATCTCGAGTTATCACTGTATTGCTGTTTTTTTTATCTGATAGGGCAACTTTTTCTAAAAATATTTTACTCTATTAGCAAAAATATCCAATTGGTTTGAAGACTTAGTTTTTGAAATCTCTCTTGACTGTAAATATCCAGTTCGAGGAGAAATGTTGAAAAAATATCTGCACTAATTAGAAATTCCATAAATCATTTTGAAAGTTTCAATTAAATCAGCTCTCATTTTTCTTTCGAGTAAAGTCATCATCATGATCATCATCATGTCGTGCTGCTAGCACGAATATCTCTGACCTTCTCTTGCCACTTCTCCCTATCGTTCATCGCCTCTGGCAGGTCTTCAGGGCTACATCCCGTATCCTCACATAGCTGCTGCATGTAGGTTCGAGCTGGTCGTCCCGCTTTTGCTCGGCCATATGCGCAGGTTCATAGGAGTACATCACTTATGAGCTCGTCCTTGCTTCTCCAGCAGTGTCCTACATGTCTGGTTCGTCTAACTTGGATAGTTTTCGTGATGGGAGGCAGGTGGCCGTATAGTTGGTGCCTTGTGTGGTATTGCCGCCAGGACTTGTTCAATGTTGCTCGCAGCATTCTTGTGTATCTAGTAAAGTAGTTAATCCCAATTTCTCTGTTCTCTCCCTATATCAATAATCTTTTACGTTTTAAAAATCATTTTTGTTACTTTGCTCACAAATCTCAATATTACACTCCAATTTTCATCTGGGCGTCTCGGGTGGTGTTCTGGTTTGTAAGTGAGACTTGCAAACCTACATAAGTCGCATCTAAATAACAAGAATGGAGTCCAAGCCTGAGTACAATATTCCATATGAGGTCTTATCATATTTACCCAACCCCACCGCTCGGGCAGGATATGACACAAGATCAATTTTTAAGCGGAGTTTAACAAGTTTGAATTCAGAGTTTTCCTTCTCCTAGACTAGTTGCTTCGCCAAGGCTGAAGAATCAGTCTGTCCTACTATTTACCCATAACTGGACGGAGAATAAGTGGATTCATTCCTTTCCCAAGGTGCTATGTGAAATGCAATCAGTCTCATCCAGGATTTGAACTCCTGTCGCCGTGTCCATTTCCTACGACGATAACTATTAAACCACAGGCACCTCCCAATATACCACGGGCACCTCCCTCCATATGAGGTCTTATGATGGCTTTATATATATATTATATTATATTATATTTCAAGAAAAGCTCCAATATTCGGTCACATTAGAATGATAAATTTATTTCCATCCTGCAAAGAGCATTGATATGAATCAAAACTCCCAAAGAATTTTAACAGACTTCATCAGATCCAATGAGAAAAAAAAAGGTTTTCTAGTTGGATCTGAAGTCCTGTAAAAATTTTTTTTGCGTTTTGATTCATATCAATGCTCTTAGCAGGATGGAAATAAATTTATTATCCTAATGTGACCGAATATTGTTTTTTTTTTCTTGAAATAATATCATTTGCTCTGTGGATTTTATTTACATTGAGCTCTTTACCTGGAATATTTAAATATTCTAAATTTGAATAATTTATTTGTTCTGACTGAATTGTTCCCTTTTCCGGATTTACTGGATTGAAGAATACTATATATATATATATATATAGTCATCTGACGAGACGGAGAGTATAGCAGTAATATTCTCCGCTGAAATAAATTTATTATGACGACTTAACCGAGTTTGAGTCTCCATTAAATTGTACTATATATATATATATATATATATATATATATGTGTGTATATATATATATATATATATATTAGAACAACATTTGCCTCCCTTGAAATAACATTTTAGTCATCCAGCCAATCATTTAATTTGTCTTTGATATGAGAAACATAATAACATGGTTAGCTTTAAATGCATGATCAAAGCCAACCCCTAAATCGCATCTTCATTTAATCTTTCAAATAAATTTACTCACCAGTGAAATAAATTTCCGTTTACTATGCTTAGCATAGTTTAAAACAAGGACAGACGTATCCGGTACTCTGTGAGAATCGAACTCACTAAGGTCCGCTAGTCTAATAGGCCAAACATTAAATCATGTTAGACATCTTACCGGTACCATGATTTAAGAAAAATTCAATTAAATTTTAATTAGCTGAATTGCTGTATATTTGAAAAACAAAAAAAACAAAACAATACAAAAACAAAACTAAAAGAAAACAAATCAAAACGAAACAATTTTTTATCACTTCGAGTAATCGGATTATTGTCTATATCTTCCAGTCAAGATTCTTAACGTTTCGGCCGATGCTTCCTTCGGCCTTCTTTAGGTGTTTCATATATAACTCGGGAGTTCACACAGAAAATCCTTTAAGTGGAATCATCGGGAGGTTGCAGCTTCAATCACAACAACAGGTAAATAAGAAATAGTTATTATAGCTTACCACTTGTACCCTGATATGGTTAATGGAATTAGAACCATCTACAACCGTGGATTGAATAGAGGCTTCAGTTTGAAGTTCAGCGTAAGCTCCGGAGTTCGACATGAAACACCTAAAGAAGGCTAAGGACGCATCGGCCGAAACGTTGTAACTATAACAATGAAGATGAAGACCATTGTCCGATTACTTAAAGTAATTAGAATTATTAGACTTCATCGAAAAAATTTAGGCAAGTAAAGCAAAGCAAAACAAACAATAATAGCAAAAAATCTGATGCATCAGGTGTTCAAATTTTGTATATTGACTTTTCGGAGCAAATTTTTTAGGTATTGAAGATTTGAAAATAAAAGTTCAGTTACATACACGACTGCTTTTATTAGACTCAAGTTTAATTGCAAAATAATCTTCAAGCCGCCTGAAAAGTCTACTTTTTATCATTTTTTTTTCTTATTTTGATATGTAAATTTAAAAGCAAAACTTTATCGTCAAATTAAAATAAAGAACTACTGTTTAAGTTACATAGGTTTGTATCATAATTTTTATCAAGAAATATTTCATAGATTATTATTATTTATTTATCATGACTCATTTGGCACGTTCTAGCGAACAAACAAACAAACAAATGAATAAATAAGGGTAATTAATCAATCAATTAATAAATCAAACTTGTCGAAATTTGATATTCAGTTTATTTCAATCGTGAATAAGATGGTGAATAAGATGGTTGTTCTTTTGATTTTTGTTCAATGGCATATCAACCCTTGATGGTTATTTAATGCCAAATCCTGTTTATAGATATTTAAGTAAATAGTTTGTATGTAAGATTTTAAACTAGTCAGAGCAAATTTGTCTGGACACAGTTCAATAGTTTCAAGTACTCCTATCTAACACTAATACTTCAATTTAATATTAATCGTTTGTTTGCACATAGTTAAATGATTGAACAGTTCTATTTGACCCATAGATGGGACCCTAACAGGTACTACCACTCAAGGTCAGAGTAAGTAAAGTAAATTTGGCGCCCATAGTCAAGGGTGACCCGAAGGCTCCCTTTTCGATAGCTACTACACCATGGTGTTGGGTAGGGCGCTACTCCTTTCCCTGGATTGCTCCACTTTACCCTTGATCCTTACCTTATAATGCTAAGTGTTAAGCAAGGAGGGATCAAGTACCATTTTTTGAGTTTTTGGTATGACTCGACCTGGGAGTGAATCCAGGTCTCTCCGACCATTGGCGAACACTCTAACCATTATGCCAATGAAGGTCAGAGTAGATGTGGGAATAATGGCAATGAAGAGGTACTCCATGTTCCCTAAAGCTCCAGGACTGGAGTTTCACTATCCGATGCTGTTCAGTGTCACACACAGGACATTCATTAGGGTAGTATTACTCTTCTGCTGGGATTTAGTCGGCATATTCTACAGGGCCTGTCGACTGGGATATTGGCGAATAAGTTTAGAAAGTTTTATTAAAATCTCAGTCTGCTTCTATCTATCTATCTATCTATCTATCTATCTATCTATCTATCTATCTATCTATCTATCTATATCAGTCTGCATACATCTATCTATCTATCTATCTATCTATCTATCTATCTATCTATCTATCTCAGTCTGCTTCTATCTATCTATCTATCTATCTATCTATCTATCTATCTATCTATCTATCTATCTATCCTGAGCTCAATTGGCTGTTGCTGTAGAATACACCGACTGCATCTCCGCAGAAGTTTAAGACAAGCCCCCCCCCTGCAAAGTGTGTTTTGGATATGATACTATACAATATGATGGTTAGGCTCCAGTCCTGAAGCTCTGGGGAATATGGAGTACCCCTTCATTGCCATTGCTCCCAAGTCCATTCTGACCCGGAGTGGTATCACCTGATAGGATCCTATGTATAGGTCAAATAGAGCAGTTTGACATTTAAACTTTGTACAAACAAATGACATGTTAAATCGAATTGTTAGAAAGAGAACAGTTTAATCATTTAACTGTATGTAATTAATGTCTGAGGTGTTATTGAATTTTTAGTGATACATAGCAGTCCTTGGAACAATTTGACTGAGTGAAAACCAATGAGAATTATTGAATAGAATCATCATTGCTGAATGTATGTTCATGCTGGTCGTCCTGCTTTTGCTTGGCCATATGTAAGGGTCCATAAGAGTACATCACTTATGAGTTCGTCCCTGCTTCTCCAGCAGTGTCCTGCATGTCTGTTTCGTCTAACTTGGATAGTTTTCGTGATATGAGGCAGGAAAACTATTCAAGTTAGACAAACCAAACATGCAGGACACTGAATAGAATTATTGGTGTTAAATTGCAATATTTATAAGCACTTTACAGTCTGCAAACAAATGATGGATAATGACTAGAATTATTAGTGTTCAATAGCAATATGTTGAACACTTTACGAATTGTAATGGTGTACTGTATTAACACGAATTATAATGGTGAACTCTATTAATACGAATTATAATGGTGTACTCTATTAACACGAATTTGAATGGTGTACTCTATTAATACGAATTGTAATGGTGTACTCTATTAACACGAATTATAATGGTGTACTCTATTAATACGAATTATAATGGTGTACTCTATTAATACGAATTATAATGGTGAACTCTATTAACACGAATTATAATTGTGTACTCTATTAACACGAATTATAATGGTGTACTCTATTAATACGAATTATAATGGTGTAATCTATTAATACGAATTATAATGGTGTACTCTATTAATACGAATTATAATGGTGTACTCTATTAATATGAATTATAATGGTGTAATCTATTAACTCGACTCAAAATGGTGTCATCTATTAACACGAATTATAATGGTGTACTCTATTTATACGAATTATAATGGTGTACTCTATTAATAGGAATTATAATGGTGTAATCTATTAATACGAAATATAATGGTGTACTCTATTAGTACGAATTATAATGGTGTACTCTATTAATATGAATTATAATGGTGTAATCTATTAACTCGACTTATAATGGTGTAATCTATTAACACCAATTATAATAGTGTACTCTATTTATATGAATTATTATGGTGTACTCTATTAACACGAATTATAATGGTGAACTCTATTAATACGAATTATAATGGTGTACTCTATTAATAAGAATTATAATGGTGAACTCTATTAACACGAATTATAATGGTGTACTCTATTAATACGAATTGTAATGGTGTACTCTATTAACACGAATTATAATGGTGTACTCTATTAATACGAATTATAATGGTGTACTCTATTAATACGAATTATAATGGTGTACTCTATTAACACGAATTATAATTGTGTACTCTATTAACACGAATTATAATGGTGTACTCTATTAATACGAATTATAATGGTGTAATCTATTTATACGAATTATAATGGTGTACTCTATTAATACGAATTATAATGGTGTACTCTATTAATATGAATTATAATGGTGTAATATATTAACTCGACTCATAATGGTGTAATCTATTAACACGAATTATAATGGTGTACTCTATTAATACGAATTATAATGGTGTACTCTATTAATACGAATTATAATGGTGAACTCTATTAACACGAATTATAATGGTGTACTCTATTAATACAAATTATAATGGTGTAATCTTTTAACACGAATTATAATGGTGTACTCTATTAACACGAATTATAATCGTGTACTCTATTAATACGAATTATAATGGTGTAATCTATTAATACGAATTATAATGGTGTAATCTATTAACACGAATTATAATGGTGTACTCTATTAATACGAATTATAATGGTGTAATCTATTAACACGAATTATAATGGTGTACTCTATTAACACGAATTATAATGGTGTAATCTATTAATACGGAATATAATGGTGTAATCTATTAATACAAATTATAATGGTGAACTCTATTAACACGAATTATAATGGTGTACTCTATTAATACGAATTGTAATGGTGTACTCTTTTAACACAAATTTTAATGGTGTACACTATTAATACGAATTATAATGGTGTACTCTATTAATACGAATTATAATGGTGAACTCTATTAACACGAATTATAATGGTGTACTCTATTAACACGAATTATAATGGTGTAATCTATTAACACGAATTATAATTGTGTACTCTATTAACACGAATTATAATGGTGTACTCTATTAATACGAATTATAATGGTGTAATCTATTAATACGAATTATAATGGTGTACTCTATTAATACGAATTATAATGGTGTACTCTATTAATATGAATTATAATGGTGTAATCTATTAACTCGACTCATAATGGTGTCATCTATTAACACGAATTATAATGGTGTACTCTATTTATACGAATTATAATGGTGTACTCTATTAATACGAATTATAATGGTGTACTCTATTAATACGAATTATAATGGTGTACTCTATTAATACGAATTATAATGGTGTACTCTATTAATACGAATTATAATGGTGTAATCAATTAACACGAATTATAATGGTGAACTCTATTAATACGAATTATAATGGTGTACTCTATTAATAGGAATTATAATGGTGTAATCTATTAATACGAAATATAATGGTGTACTCTATTAGTACGAATTATAATGGTGTACTCTATTAATATGAATTATAATGGTGTAATCTATTAACTCGACTTATAATGGTGTAATCTATTAACACCAATTATAATAGTGTACTCTATTTATATGAATTAATATGGTGTACTCTATTAACACGAATTATAATGGTGAACTCTATTAATACGAATTATAATGGTGTACTCTATTAACACGAATTATAATGGTGTACTCTATTAATACGAATTATAATGGTGTACTCTATTAATACGAATTATAATGGTGAACTCTATTAACACGAATTATAATTGTGTACTCTATTAACACGAATTATAATGGTGTACTCTATTAATACGAATTATAATGGTGTAATCTATTTGTACGAATTATAATGGTGTACTCTATTAATACGAATTATAATGGTGAACTCTATTAACACGAATTATAATGGTGTACTCTATTAATACGAATTATAATGGTGTAATCTTTTAACACGAATTATAATGGTGTACTCTATTAACACGAATTATAATCGTGTACTCTATTAATACGAATTATAATGGTGTAATCTATTAATACGAATTATAATGGTGTAATCTATTAACACGAATTATAATGGTGTACTCTATTAATACGAATTATAATGGTGTAATCTATTAACACGAATTATAATGGTGTACTCTATTAACACGAATTATAATGGTGTACTCTATTAATACGAATTATAATGGTGTAATCTATCAATACGAATTATAATTTTGTAATCTATTAATACGAAATATAATTGTGTAATCTATTAACACGAATTATAATGGTGAACTCTATTAATACGAATTATAATGGTGTAATCTATTAACACCAATTATAATAGTGTACTCTATTTATATGAATTATGATGGTGTACTCTACTAATACGAATTATAATGGTGAACTCTATTAACACGAATTATAATGGTGTATTCTATTAATACGAATTGTAATGGTGTAATCTATTAACACGAATTATAATGGTGTAATCTATTAATACGGAATATAATGGTGTAATCTATTAATACGAATTATAATGGTGAACTCTATTAACACGAATTATAATGGTGTACTCTATTAATACGAATTGTAATGGTGTAATCTATTAATACGAAATATAATGGTGTAATCTAATAACACGAATTTTAATGGTGAACTCTATTAACACGAATTATAATGGTGAACTCTATTAACACGAATTATAATGGTGTACTCTATTTATACGAATTATAATGGTGTAATCTATTAATACGAAATATAATGGTGTAATCTATTAACACGAATTATAATGGTGAACTCTATAAATACGAATTATAATGGTGTACTCTATTAATACGAATTATAATGGTGTAATCTATTAATACGAAATATAATGGTGTACTCTATTAATATGAATTATAATGGTGTAATCTATTAACTCAACTTATAATGGTGTAATCTATTAACACCAATTATAATAGTGTACTCTATTTATATGAATTATAATGGTGTACTCTACTAATACGAATTATAATGGTGAACTCTATAAATACGAAATATAATGGTGTACTCTATTTATACGAATTATAATGGTGAACTCTATAAATACGAAATATAATGGTGTAATCTACTAACACGAATTTTAATGGTGAACTCTATTAATACGAATTATAATGGTGTAATCTATTACCACCAATTATAATAGTGTACTCTATTTATATGAATTATGATGGTGTACTCTACTAATACGAATTATAATGGTGAACTCTATTAACACGAATTATAATGGTGTATTCTATTAATACGAATTGTAATGGTGTAATCTATTAACACGAATTATAATGGTGTAATCTATTAATAGGGAATATAATGGTGTAATCTATTAATACGAATTATAATGGTGAACTCTATTAACACGAATTATAATGGTGTACTCTATTAATACGAATTTTAATGGTGTAATCTATTAATACGAAATATAATGGTGTAATCTATTAACACGAATTATAATGGTGAACTCTATGAATACGAAATATAATGGTGTAATCTACTAACACGAATTTTAATGGTGAACTCTATTAACACGAATTATAATGGTGAACTCTATTAACACGAATTATAATGGTGAACTCTATTAACACGAATTATAATGGTGTACTCTATTTATACGAATTATAATGGTGTAATCTATTAATACGAAATATAATGGTGTAATCTATTAACACGAATTATAATGGTGAACTCTATAAATACGAATTATAATGGTGTACTCTATTAATACGAATTATAATGGTGTAATCTATTAATACGAAATATAATGGTGTACTCTATTAATATGAATTATAATGGTGTAATCTATTAACTCAACTTATAATGGTGTAATCTATTAACACCAATTATAATAGTGTACTCTATTTATATGAATTATAATGTGTACTCTACTAATACGAATTATAATGGTGAACTCTATTAATACGAATTATAATGGTGTACTCTATTAATACGAATTGTAATGGTGTACTCTTTTAACACAAATTATAATGGTGTACACTATTAATACGAATTATAATGGTGTACTCTATTAATACGAATTATAATGGTGAACTCTATTAACACGAATTATAATGGTGTATTCTATTAACACGAATTATAATGGTGTAATCTATTAACACGAATTATAATGGTGCAATCTATTAATACGAAATATAATGGTGTACTCTATTTATACGAATTATAATGGTGTAATCTATTTATACGAATTATAATTGTGTAATCTATTAACTCGACTTATAATGGTGTACTCTATTAATACGAATTATGATGGTGTACTCTATGAATACGAATTATAATGGTGTAATCTATTAATACGAATTATAATGGTGTACTCTATTAATATGAATTATAATGGTGAACTCTATTAATACGAATTATAATGGTGAACTCTATTAATACGAATTATAATGGTGTACTCTATTAATACGAATTATAATGGTGTAATCTATTAATACGAATTATAATGGTGTACTCTATTAATACGAATTATAATGGTGTAATCTATTAATACGAAATATGATGGTGTACTCTTTTAGCACGAATTATAATGGTGTAATCTATTAATATGAATTATAATAGTGTAATCTATTAACTCGACTTATAATGGTGTAATCTATTAACACTAATTATAATAGTGTACTCTATTTATATGAATTATAATGGTGTACTCTACTAATACGAATTATAATGGTGAACTCTATTAACAGGAATTATAATGGTGTACTCTATTAATACGAATTGTAATTGTGTACTCTATTAACACGAATTATAATGGTGTAATCTATTAATACGGAATATAATGGTGTAATCTATTAATACGAATTATAATGGTGAACTCTATTAACAGGAATTATAATGGTGTACTCTATTAATACGAATTGTAATGGTGTACTCTTTTAACACGAATTATAATGGTGTACACTATTAATACGAATTATAATGGTGTACTCTATTAATACGAATTATAATGGTGAACTCTATTAACACGAATTATAATGGTGTACTCTATTAATACGAATTATAATGGTGTAATCTATTAACACGAATTATAATGGTGTACTCTATTAACACGAATTATAATGGTGAACTCTATTAATACGAATTATAATGGTGTACTCTATTAATACGGAATATAATGGTGTAATCTATTAATACGGAATATAATGGTGTAATCTATTAACACGAATTATAATGGTGTACTCTATTAATACGAATTATAATGGTGTACTCTATTAATACGAATTATAATGGTGAACTCTATTAATACGAATTATAATGGTGTAATCTATTAATACGAATCATAATGGTGTACTCTATTAATACCAATTATAATGGTGTACTCTATTAGTACAAATTATAATGGTGTACTCTATTAATATGAATTATAATGGTGTAATCTATTAACTCGACTTATAATGGTGTAATCTATTAACACCAATTATAATAGTGTACTCTATTTATATGAATTATAATGGTGTACTCTACTAATACGAATTATAATGGTGAACTCTATTAACATGAATTATAATGGTGTACTCTATTAATAGGAATTGTAATGGTGTACTCTATTAACACGAATTATAATGGTGAACTTTATTAATACGAATTATAATGGTGTACTCTATTAATACGAATTATAATGGTGAACTCTATTAACACGAATTATAATGGTGTACTCTATTAATGCGAATTGTAATGGCGTACTCTATTAACACGAATTATAATGGTGTACACTATTAATACGAATTATAATGGTGTACTCTATTAATACGAATTATACTGGTGTACTCTATTAATACGAATTATAATTGTGAACTCTATTAATACGAATTATAATGGTGTACTCTATTAATACGAATTATAATGGTGTAATCTATTAACACGAATTATAATGGTGAACTCTATTAATACGAATTATAATGGTGTAATCTATTAACACGAATTATAATGGTGAACTCTATTAACACGAATTATAATGGTGAACTCTATTAATACGAATTATAATGGTGTAATCTATTAACACGAATTATAATGGTGAACTCTATTAACACGAATTATAATGGTGAACTCTATTAATACGAATTATAATGGTGGAATCTATTAACTCGAACTGTCATAGTATGTGTAAGAATAACTCAAAATTCTTTGTAATTGGTAATGTTTTCTTTTCAGGTATAAAAATGTCATTCACTGGAGAGAAAATGTATTTAAACATTAGATTACGAAATCATATCCATATTTCTGGAACTCCCCGTACAAATAAAATGATATCAATTCTTAAAAATCATATATATATATATATATATATATATATATATATATAAAAGCAGTGTATGGATGTTGCTGTCTTACTTGGTAGGTTTTTGGCAGACCAAATGCGGTATAATTTGGATTTCGATTTCACTAAAATCTTTCTTTTTTCTACCTGATGATCGTTGTATGAAGATGGCTTGAAACAAGTAGTCGCAGATAAAAATCCCTGCTATCAAATAGATATAATAATTAATATATATATATATATATATATATAATGCAACTGGATGAAAACTTAACCACGGTTAAAGGCTTTTTATAAATTAATTTTGCCTCTTCAGTTTATACACACGCTTCTTTTAAGGATATATATATATATATATATATATATATATATATATATATATATATATATATATATATATGAAAAATGGAAATACATCCCACAGTATGTGGATGTTAGATATGAACAACAGAATATTCAGAGGATGTATTAATTTATATATGAATAATATACTACTTTTATGTTTCGCTTTTTTTTTAATCAAATCATTTCTAGGGCGATGTTAGTGTGGAATGTTATGATGCCTTATCCGAAAATTATTTTCAAATGAAAGAAATGCGAAAATTTTTAGCCTTCTGTTATCGTTAATAACTTCTATTTCAAAATATGCTGCTGAAAAAAGAGTTTGAAATTGTTTTTTTCCTTTCCTTTAATTTAGTCATTTATTTATTAATTTAATTTATTTATTTATTAAATGAAAGAGTTTTCCAAACAATTCCAATAACAACTTTTCATATGATAATGATTTACAGATATATATTATTTTACCCAATAATTCAATTGCACTCGTCAACAAAAAAAATCTAACCGACCCTTTTATTCAGGCAGTTACAGACTCTTCTAAAAAAATTAGGAACATAATTAATGGGAAGAAGTACACGAATCATATTAGTAGAACTTCATGATCAATAAAAAATGTACTTACAAACGCATGAGAGATTTCAAAATCGGGATAGTAGAAACATGTTAACAAAATAAAATTTAATTGCCTAACATGGTTTTAGTTTAAAAGACTCTTAATGTTTGGTTAAGGCGCCTTTGGTGGTGTAATGGTTAGCAAGCTCGACTAGCAAACCTACACGAATGAGTTCGAGTCTCATTGGGTGCCCCTCTCATATGGCCCTGTGCCACATCTAAGCAAAAAGCTTAGTAAATTACCTCTTAATGTTTGGTTAATATAGATAATAAACAACACAAAAAAATTGTTGAATCTATCACTATTTTTAATGATCATAGTATTAAATAAAGACGCGTTTTTTTTTTGTTATCTCCTTTGTTACATTAAGTACAAATGGTATTCCTTTATTTAAATAAGTCTTTATGAATTTTTAATAAATTACATTTACATTTAATAGTTTCGATACAATTTCCAATCAAGATATTTTGTAAAAAAGGTTTTTATTGTAAACAACATTACATATATTATTTTATTTAAGGCAAAACAAAAAAAAACAAAAAAGAAAAAAAAAAAAAAGAAACTTTTTTGAAAACGATACACATAAATGTTATTTTTGAGGATTAAAACATCTTAATTTTTTTAAACGGTTCTAAAAGATTGTTTTTTTGAATTATAGCAAATACGTTGTTTTTTTGAAAAAAAGGAAACATTTTCGAATACTAATTACGTCACAGATTTTGAAACAGAACGCTATTAACGAAAATCTCATTTTTTCGTTTCCCTTTTCATGTTATATATATATATATATATATATATATATATGTGTGTGTGTGTGTGTGTGTGTATTCATGTATTTTCGTGTTATATATATATATATATATATATATAATATGTATTGTATATTTGGTTCGTTATATATATATATATATATATATATATATGTATATATATATATATTCAAACACATATACGGACGGCTGAAAGTCAGATTGGTGGAATAGTCTGGAGTCTTTAATTAATGACGACGTTCGCTGACCCTTCTTGACTGTTGGCCGGTTTTGGTTACGGAGCCAACATTACAGAGCCACTCTTGGTTGACGAGTGGTCGGGTGGGTAAGTTTAGAGGAAAACTGTGAGATGGTCTCAAAGGGCGTGGCACCTGACGCTCAGTGCCACGCGCTAATGGGGAAGCCGAAATTTAAGAAGCAGCTAAAGAGGAGCACAACAGGACTTTTTTCCCACATTAGTTTTGTTTTGGTTCGTTTGTTTAACCTCACACACACACACACACACACACACACACACACACACACACACACACACATATGTGTGTGCGTTTGTGCGTGTGCATGTGTGTGTACGCTCGGAATCTCTCTCTCTCTCTCTCTCTCTCACACACACACACACATACACACATACAATAATAACACATATGCAGTCAATAACGAGGAAACTATTTAGAAATTTAACAATAGATTTTGTAATACTACTATAATACATTGTTTAAGAAATTCGTCTCACTTGCTTCTAGTATCTATCCATCTACCTATCTGAGTGTCTTGATATCTATCTATCTATCTATCTATCTATCTATCTATCTATCTAAGTCTCTTGATATCTATGTATCTATCTGTCTGAGTCTCTTTATATCTATCTATCTATCTATCTATCTGTTTCATTCCTTTTGATATCTATATATCTAACTGGTTCGCAAGCTTTCCCAATATGTTTTTATCTATATCTAGAAATTCGTCTCGCTTGCTTCTAGTATCAATCCATCTACCTATCTGAGTGTCTTGATATCTATCTATCTATCTATCTATCTATCTAAGTCTCTTGACATCTATGTATCTATCTGTCTGAGTATCTTGATATCTATCTATCTATCTATCTTAGTCTCTTGATATCTATGTATCTATCTGTCTGAGTCTCTTGATATCTATCTATCTATCTGTTTCATTCCTTTTGATATCTATTTATCTAACTGGTTCGCAAGCTTTCCCAATATGTTCATATCTATATCTAGAAATTCGTCACGCTTGCTCCTAGTATCTATCTATCTACTATCTAGTAACAAAGTTTGATTAAAACTATCAAAACTGAAAATAGAATTTTATGATTTGAAAACTCTATGTGTTAAGACATGTGCACAACTGAATGACTTGTATAATAAGTGTTGTGTTTTGGCCTTCGACCCGGCCAAAAATGCCATTCCAAGGTTGATGCACCAGAAGGAGGTGACACATTCTAATGGCGGTTATGAGAGGAAATCGTGTGGGCGGAAATTCTTCTTCTTCTTCTTCTTCTTCTTCTTCTTCTTCTTCTTCTTCTTCTTCTTCTTCTTCTTCTTCTTCTTCTTCTTCTTCTTCTTCTTCTTCTTCTTCTTCTTCTTCTTCTTCTTCTTCTTCTTCAGAATTGTTAAACTAGTAAATTTTTTTTATCCCCTACGAAGAAACCAACACGGCTTCAACAATTTTTAGCAATAAAAACATCTTCTGCATTTTTAAATACTTATGAGCTATATTTTTAAGGGCCCACAATGTAGTTGTCAAGTGTTCTTGTTAATGACATTGTGGTAGACGCCGATGACATAGCGATTCTGGCAAATACCAAGTCGAAACACTACTGCATAGTTTGGAACAAGCTGCCGCAGGCATCGGCCTCCATGTCAATGCATACAAAACTGAATACATGTGCTTTAATCAAACAGGCGACATTTCCACACTAGACGGAACCTTTCTGAAACTGGTAGACAAATTCACCTACCTAGGAAGCAGTGTCTCATCAACCGAAAAAGACATTGACACGCGGCTAACGAAGACATGGACAGCTATCGATAAGCAATCGATCATGTGGAAGTCAGACATGACCGATAAAATGAAACGAAGTTTCTTCTTAGCAGCGGTCGTGTCGATGCTACTGTATGGATGCACTACTTGGACGCTAACAAAACGGCAGGAGAAAAAGCTTGACAACAATTACACAAGAATACTGCAAGCAATATTGAAGAAGTCCTGGCGTCAACACACCACAAAACACCAACTATACGGCTACCTACCTCCCATCACGAAAACTATCCAAGTTAGACGAACCTGACACGCAGGGACGAGCTCATAAGTGATGTACTCCTATGGATCACCACATATGGCCGAGCAAAAGCAGGACAACCAGCACGAACATACATTCAGCAGCTATGTGAGGATACGGGATGTAGCCCAGAAGACCTGCCAGAGGCGATGAACGATAGGGAGAAGTGGTGAGAGAGGGTCAGGGATATCCGTACTGGTGGCATGACATGATGATGATGATGATGATTAAACATCTTAGTTGCATAAAACACTCTTCTCTTTATGTAATTTGTCTTGTTTCTTTATCGGGTCTCTCGCTCTATTTCTTTCTTTTTATTCTGCATTCAATTTTGTTCCGTTCCGGATTCTGTGAGGTTTCAAATACAAGACAATTAAAGGGTTAAACATTATTCCGGGGTATTATTTTCTTTTCTGAAGTGTCTCATCTTCATATTCGTTAATTGTTTAGTTTTGAAATTGCATCAACATATGAAATAGTGTTTTCTTTCACTGAAGTGTCTCATCTTCATATTCGTTATTTGTTTAGTCTTGAAATAGCATCAACATTTTGAAATAGTGTTTTCTTTCACTGAAGTGTCTCATCTTCATATTTCGTTAATTGTTTAGTCTTGAAATAGCATCAACATATGAAATAGTGTTTTCTTTCACTGAAGTGTCTCATCTTCATATTCGTTAATTGTTTAAAGTTAGTCTTGAAATAGAATCAATATATGAAATAGTGTTTTCTTTCACTGAAGTGTCTCATCTTCATATTCATTAATTGTTTAGTCTTGAAATAGCATCAACATATGAAATAGTGTTTTCTTTCACTGAAGTGTCTCATCTTCATATTCATTAATTGTTTAGTCTTGAAATAGCATCAACATATAAAATAGTGTTTTCTTTCACTGAAGTGTCTAATCTTCATATTCGTTAATTGTTTAGTTTTGAAATAGCATCAAAATATGAAATAGTGTTTTCTTTCACTGAAGTGTCTCATCTTCATATTCGTTAATTCTTTAGTCTTGAAATAGCATAAACATTATGAAATAGTGATTTCTTTCACTGAAGTGTCTAATCTTCATATTCATTAATTGTTTAGTCTTGAAATAGCATCAACATTTTGAAATAGTGTTTTCTTTCACTGAAGTGTCTCATCTTCATATTTTGTTAATTCTTTAGTTTTGAAATAGCATCAACATATGAAATAGTGTTTTCTTTCACTGAAGTATCTCATCTTCATATTCGTTAATTGTTTAGTTTTGAAATAGCATCAAAATATGAAATAGTGTTTTCTTTCACTGAAGTGTCTCATCTTCATATTCATTAATTGTTTAGTCTTGAAATAGCATCAACATATGAAATAGTGTTTTCTTTCACTGAAGTGTCTCATCTTCATATTCGTTAATTGTTTAGTCTTGAAATAGCATCAACATATGAAATAGTGTTTTCTTTCACTGAAGTGTCTCATCTTCATATTCGTTAATTGTTTAGTTTTGAAATAGCATCAAAATATGAAATAGTGTTTTCTTTCACTGAAGTGTCTCATCTTCATATTCGTTAATTCTTTAGTCTTGAAATAGCATAAACATTATGAAATAGTGTTTTCTTTCACTGAAGTGTCTAATCTTCATATTCATTAATTGTTTAGTCTTGAAATAGCATCAACATTTTGAAATAGTGTTTTCTTTCACTGAAGTGTCTCATCTTCATATTTTGTTAATTGTTTAGTCTTGAAATAGCATCAACATATGAAATTATCTTTTCTTTCACTGAAGTGTCTCATCTTCATATTTGTTAATTGTTTAGTCTTGAAATTGCATAAACATTATGAAATAGTGTTTTCTTTCACTGAAGTGTCTCATCTTCATATTCGTTAATTCTTTAGTCTTGAAATAGCATCAACATTATGAAATAGTGATTTCTTTCACTGAAGTGTCTAATCTTCATATTCATTAATTGTTTAGTCTTGAAATAGCATCAACATATGAAATTGTCTTTTCTTTCACTGAAGTGTCTCATCTTCATATATGTTAATTGTTTAGTCTTGAAATTGCATAAACATTATGAAATAGTGTTTTCTTTCACTGAAGTGTCTCATCTTCATATTCGTTAATTCTTTAGTCTTGAAATAGCATAAACATTATGAAATAGTGATTTCTTTCACTGAAGTGTCTAATCTTCACATTCATTAATTGTTTAGTCTTGAAATAGCATCAACATTTTGAAATAGTGTTTTCTTTCACTGAAGTGTCTCATCTTCATATTCGTTAATTCTTTAGTCTTGAAATAGCATAAACATTATGAAATAGTGATTTCTTTCACTGAAGTGTCTAATCTTCATATTCATTAATTGTTTAGTCTTGAAATAGCATCAACATTTTGAAATAGTGTTTTCTTTCACTGAAGTGTCTCACCTTCATATTTTGTTAATTGTTTAGTTTTGAAATAGCATCAACATATGAAATAGTGTTTTATTTCACTGAAGTATCTCATCTTCATATTCGTTAATTGTTTAGTTTTGAAATAGCATCAAAATATGAAATAGTGTTTTCTTTCACTGAAGTGTCTCATCTTCATATTCATTAATTGTTTAGTCTTGAAATAGCATCAACATATGAAATAGTGTTTTCTTTCACTGAAGTGTCTAATCTTCATATTCGTTAATTGTTTAGTTTTGAAATAGCATCAAAATATGAAATAGTGTTTTCTTTCACTGAAGTGTCTCATCTTCATATTCATTAATTGTTTAGTCTTGAAATAGCATCAACATATGAAATAGTGTTTTCTTTCACTGAAGTGTCTAATCTTCATATTCGTTAATTGTTTAGTTTTGAAATAGCATCAAAATATGAAATAGTGTTTTCTTTCACTGAAGTGTCTCATCTTCATATTCATTAATTGTTTAGTCTTGAAATAGCATCAACATATGAAATAGTGTTTTCTTTCACTGAAGTGTCTAATCTTCATATTCGTTAATTGTTTAGTTTTGAAATAGCATCAAAATATGAAATAGTGTTTTCTTTCACTGAAGTGTCTCATCTTCATATTCATTAATTGTTTAGTCTTGAAATAGCATCAACATATGAAATAGTGTTTTCTTTCACTGAAGTGTCTAATCTTCATATTCGTTAATTGTTTAGTTTTGAAATAGCATCAAAATATGAAATAGTGTTTTCTTTCACTGAAGTGTCTCATCTTCATATTCATTAATTGTTTAGTCTTGAAATAGCATCAACATATGAAATAGTGTTTTCTTTCACTGAAGTGTCTCATCTTCATATTCGTTAATTGTTTAGTTTTGAAATAGCATCAAAATATGAAATAGTGTTTTCTTTCACTGAAGTGTCTCATCTTCATATTCGTTAATTCTTTAGTCTTGAAATTGCATAAACATTATGAAATAGTGTTTTCTTTCACTGAAGTGTCTCATCTTCATATTCGTTAATTCTTTAGTCTTGAAATTGCATCAACATATGAAATAGTGTTTTCTTTCACTGAAGTGTCTCATCTTCATATTCGTTAATTGTTTAGTCTTGAAATAGCATAAACATTATGAAATAGTGATTTCTTTCACTGAAGTGTCTAATCTTCATATTCATTAATTGTTTAGTCTTGAAATTGCATAAACATTATGAAATAGTGTTTTCTTTCACTGAAGTGTCTCATCTTCATATTCGTTAATTCTTTAGTCTTGAAATTGCATCAACATATGAAATAGTGTTTTCTTTCACTGAAGTGTCTCATCATCATATTCGTTAATTCTTTAGTCTTGAAATAGCATCAACATTATGAAATAGTGATTTCTTTCACTGAAGTGTGTCGTCTTCATATTCGTTAATTGTTTAGTCTTGAAATTGCATCAACATATGAAATAGTGTTTTCTTTCACTGAAGTGTCTCATCTTCATATTTGTTAATTCTTTAGTCTTGAAATAGCATCAACATTATGAAATAGTGATTTCTTTCACTGAAGTGTGTCATCTTCATATTCGTTAATTGTTTAGTCTTGAAATTGCATCAACATATGAAATAGTGTTTTCTTTCACTGAAGTGTCTCATCATCATATTCGTTAATTCTTTAGTCTTGAAATAGCATCAACATTATGAAATAGTGATTTCTTTCACTGAAGTGTGTCGTCTTCATATTCGTTAATTGTTTAGTCTTGAAATTGCATCAACATATGAAATAGTGTTTTCTTTCACTGAAGTGTCTCATCTTCATATTCGTTAATTCTTTAGTCTTGAAATAGCATCAACATTATGAAATAGTGATTTCTTTCACTGAAGTGTGTCATCTTCATATTCGTTAATTGTTTAGTCTTGAAATTGCATCAACATATGAAATAGTGTTTTCTTTCACTGAAGTGTCTCATCTTCATATTTGTTAATTCTTTAGTCTTGAAATAGCATCAACATTATGAAATAGTGATTTCTTTCACTGAAGTGTGTCATCTTCATATTCGTTAATTGTTTAGTCTTGAAATTGCATCAACATATGAAATAGTGTTTTCTTTCACTGAAGTGTCTCATCTTCATATTTGTTAATTCTTTAGTCTTGAAATAGCATCAACATTATGAAATAGTGATTTCTTTCACTGAAGTGTGTCATCTTCATATTCGTTAATTGTTTAGTCTTGAAATAGCATCAACATTATGAAATAGTGTTTTCTTTTACATATTCATTTTCTAGATCAAAGGCCATGTGCTTAATGTCCCTTCTTAAAATCCTGGGGGATTAAAAATAAACTCTAAAGTCTTCTAGTCTGATTTCAATGGAAATTTCCTTCGTAATAAAAGCAGGTAGTTTCTATTTCAGCTAGATACGATATCTAATGCTATAAAAATGTTACTGATGGTATTTTAACAAAAATTGATTTTTCATTGTTTTGGGGGTAGTCCACGTGGCATAATGTGTAAAGTACTGGGGTTCCACCTCGAGGTAAGCAAGTTCAAACTCCGGTCGTCCTATTACATTCACTTTTGGACTAATGACCTTGGGAAAGGCATGAACCTCCTTTCCCACCCCAGTTGTGGGTTAAATCGTATAACTGCTGATCCCGTACACAGATGGCTATGGCATTAGATAACTCACGAAGGTTGATATGACATCAAAAAAAGAAACCAACCAAGCTATTAGCCTAATGAGTAGAGTGTTCTCCAATGGTTCGGAAGACCGGGGTTCAATCTCAGGTCGAGTCATACCAAAGACTTAAAAAATGGGACTTGATGCCTCATTGATATAAGGTAAGGATCAGGAGTAAAGGGGAGCAATCCAGGGAAAGGAGTAGCGCCCTTCCCTACACCTCGGTGTAGTAGCTATTGAAAAGGAAGCCTTCGAGTTACCTTCGACTGCGGTCACCAACTTTATCTTACTTAATATGCGTGAAACAAAGAAATTAACAAAACTTGAAAGCAAACTTATAATTGAGTAAAAATCAACTGAAATTTACAAAAATGAAGACACTGAGAAATAAACATGAATCAAAGCGAAGTGAAAAATATCATAGAAGTAACAAAAAACAAAAACACAAAAAAAGCGGGCAGGATAATATAGCAAGGAGAGTAACAGATGGTACAAAAAGTTGAATAATGGCCACTGAATCTCAAACGCTGAGATAGAGATTTCTACTTGTAAGATAGGGCAGGGTCTGAAACAGTCATGGCAGGAGTCAGAAATGTCCTTTGTTCACTGATGGATTATTGCAGCTGCTGCTGATTTCATATATATATATATATATATATATATATATATATATATATAATGAATACTTCTTTTCTTCCGGTGCTTAAAAGTCAAAATTAGTTGGCATTTCCGGGAGCGTGGCCTTACTCTTGACCCTAGCACAACCCGAACGCCACTATCTTGTGTCTTCAATCTTTGCTGGCATCTCCAAATATTGTAATAATATCTCCCATTTTTATTCGCGTTTGTTTTTCTTTTTTTTTTTTTTTGTTTTTGCTTTGTTTTTATTTTGCCGATTTATTTTATTTTGCCGTATAAACTTCTTTAAAATGAAAAAAAAAAAAGCAAAAAAAACCCTATGCAACTCAAATCTTAGTACTTATCTGAGTTTAAGTACCGATCACTATAAACTTATCAAAAATGCTAGATTAATAGATAGCTGATTTATTGATTTTAACGGCATGTCAACAAGTCTACGGTTATTTTAAGCCAAGAGATAGGGAATCACATTCATTATACTTTTATATCTATATTTTTGTGTTGTATCTTAAGATATTTTTGAATACGATTAACAAATATATATATATATATATATATATATATAATAAATGAAATATATATTAGATATATATATTTAATACATGGAATTTAGACTGCGACCGTGGGTTTCATGGAGTTTTTTGCAAAACAACGATAATCAGCCAGTTAAGAAAGTGAAATGAATCGAAAATCGAAAAAATACTGTAAAAAAACCGCTGGGATTTTGTAGGAATCTTTACATGTGATTGAGAGTGTTTGAGTGTGTGTGGGTGTGTGTGTATACTTGTGTGAGTTATAGTTGCGCATTATTGTGTGTATGTGTGGGTGTAAGTGAAGGTACAAACGCAGGGTTTTTGACTGTATTTTTTCGATTTTCGATTCATTTCATTTTCATAAATGCCTGATGATTGTTGTTTTGCAAAAAACTCCATGAAACCCAGGGGTCACAGTCTATATTCCATGAATTAGATATATATATCGAATATATATTTATTTATTATTACTATATAATAGCTCTATTCAAGATATTGAGTACTATCCGTATTATATTGCACTTGGTTCGATAAAAACCCACAAAGTGATTTAGTGACAACCAACACTGTTATAATATATATATATATATATATATATATATATATATATATATATATATATATATATGTGTGTGTGTGTGTGTGTGTGTGCTATAGAAAAACAACAGCTGTGCTAGCAACAAGGATTTGTTAATGATTCTAGGGCGACATATGCTTATATATATATATATATATTGAGAGAGAGAGAGAGAGAGAGAGAGAGAGAG
This sequence comes from Sepioteuthis lessoniana, assembly GCA_963585895.1. Classification (NCBI taxonomy): domain Eukaryota; kingdom Metazoa; phylum Mollusca; class Cephalopoda; order Myopsida; family Loliginidae; genus Sepioteuthis; species Sepioteuthis lessoniana. The sequence goes on along the minus strand of OY757940.1, from coordinate 47,129,181 downwards.
AGAGAGAGAGAGAGAGATACATGTATGTCATGTATATATACATTATTGGTGTGTATATATATACATATATGTATGTATGTATGTATGTATTCCTGTTATGTCATATCTATTTAGCCCACTCGGCAGGGTCTGTAGAATACACCTTCTGCATCTCTACAGAGGGGTTAGACTCACCCAATATATATATATATATATATATATATATATATATATATATATATATATATATATATATATATATATAACTGTTTGACATTTATACTGAGTGCAAACAAATCCACTCTGATAGGATCCTATTTATGGGTCAAATAGAACTGAACTGTGTACTTTTGTTAATCTGAATTACTTGAAATAGAACTGTTTTTGACTTTGAAATTGTACTTACGCTAAACTGAATTCTTTTAAATAGAACTGTTTTCACATTTAACTGTGTGTGAACAAAAAATATACAAATACTAAACAGAATTGTTTGAATCAGAACTGGTTGACTAAATTGGATAGCTTGAAATAGATATGTTTTTGACAATTAAACTGTGTACTTATGCTAAAATAAGTTATTTGAAATAGAACTGTTTATATGTATGAAAATGGATTTGGCATTAAATAACCTACAAAGCTTGATATGCCTCAAAACCCAACCAACCAACCATTTAACTGCCAGCAAACAAATGATAAATACTGAATATATTTTTCGGCGTTAGATAGCAATAATTGAAACCATTTAACCGTGTATAAACAATAGCAATACTAGTGTGCAAACAAATTAGTTCTAACTCATTGAAAAATAAAATTACCAACAAGCTGTGTGCTAACAAATGACTGATGTTAAATTATGACTTATATAAAAATACTTGAAACCATTTAACTGTATGAAAAAAATTTAGTTCAGGCTTCTTTAAGACTGTTATCTACAAAATGTGTCTAAAAATCATGTATATTTAATATATAGGTATAAATAGGATTTGACATTAAATAACCTGCAAAAGTTGATATGCCATAAAACACAACCAAACCCAAACATATCTATCTATTTTTGCCACGTTATATCTATCTATCTATCTATCTTACCGACCCTAAACCTCACCTGGATCACCTGCAGCTTTATTTTCTTCTCTTTCTCTTCTTACATACTCTCCCTATAGACATATTGGCTGCGCAAATGCATTAGAGCCAGCGACTAATTTTACGCCTTAATGCTCACCAATTGCAGTCCACTTGAAGAAAGGAAAAAAAAAATAAAAAACACACTCAGAAGAATAGTGCCAGACATAAAGCAGCAATTATTTTCACGGTTTTCTTTACAGAATTTTACGCTCTAGCTTTTTGGTCATGTATTTACGTGTGTTTATCTGCCTCTGTATTGCCGTGCTCATCTGTTTTTCCTGCATTTATGTTGTACGTATAGAGCCACCGTTTTAATAAAATAATGCTTGGCCGGCTAATAAGGAGCAGAAAAGAGATACAGAGACTCCTTAAAAAGGACACCCATTTCTCGTGAAAGCAACTGCCACTACTAGACAACGGGGGCGTTCGACGGAAAGACAGGGAGACACTAGTTCTTTCATGGCAGCTCTTCAATTTGAAGGTAGCCGCAAGGTTAGAACAGAAGAGAATTGCCGTGGTCGTAAAACTGTAACCACTTCCGGTTTCTTGACCTCAGAAATGAAAAAAAAAAAAAAAAACACAAAAAAAACCCACAAAAAACATTAAAAAAACACAAAAGCATAAAAAAAAAACTCATAAAAAGCAACAAAATAAAAAAAAAACACCAAAAGCACCAAAAAAAAAAAAACCCATAAAAAAACACAAAAAAAATCCAACAAAAAACAAAACACACACACACACACACACACACACACACACACACACACACACACACACACACACACACACACACACACAAATGTGGCTTTGACGAGAAATACTATCCTAATTTATGGAACTAAATAAACAGAAGACAAAAAATATTTAGGCAACAGTCATTCTAATTCATTATAATCCAAATTTTTAATTATCTAATTGTAATGAAATTATTATTAGGAAACAAATAAAAATGGATTGTAAGTAGACGTATTGAAACATCCATTAAACTTTTATTTCTGTAAATATGAATATAAATTTATTAAAGCGAATTTAAATTAACCAAATTGTTAGTATTTAATGAGATTTTCCTATTTATTTTAATTGTTCTTAAACAATCAATTCGGGTAATAATGGGTTTAAGACGTTTCGTTAAAAACTAAAAAGTTCTTTTTTAACAAATTTTTAGATTTGAATTTTCTTGCCTAACAAGATCTCTTAAATTTCATTTAGTTTTATTGAAAAATAGTCCAAAATTTAATTCCCTTCTTTTTATTTACCTTCTTTAGTCACTTTGAAAGAGACAATAAAATGCTATTTTTCATCCCTCGAAGATATCCAAACATGGATACCAAGGAGAAATTTCAGATGATTTTGATATAAAATCTTGATAAGGAAAAAGACTTAAACAAACAAACAAACAAACAAACAAACAAACAAGCGAAAACAAAACGATTAAAAAGAATCTTGTCATCTTGTTATATAGTCCAAATTAGCATAATGGAAATAATTCATCATTAAGATCTCATACGCTTCTTTCGCTTGAGAATTTCACAGAAATGCTATTCGCGTTCTGTTGGTTTGGCTTGGTTTGGTTTTACAGCATATCAACTAAGTTACCGAATACCAAATCTGGTTCATTCATGTTTATTAAATATATATGATTTGTTAACATAATTCAAAATTAAATGGTCCCCAGTATTGCTATGTATCTCTAAAAAATCAATTCAATATCAGTTATTTGTTTACACGCAGTTAAATGATCAAAATGTTCTATTTCTAACAATTCCTTTTAGCATAAGTCTTCAAAGTTAAATGGTGTTACTTTGTATAACTAAAAATTCAATGAAACATCAGTCATTTGTTTACACACTGTTAAATGATCAAACAGTTCTATTTCTAACAATTTAATTAAGCATAAGTCATTCATTTTCGCAGTTTAAATGTAAAACATTTCTATTTGATCCATAGATAGAACCCTATCAGATGCTAACACTTCGGGAAAGAGTGGAGCTAGAAGCGATGACAATGAAGGGGTACTCAGCATTCCCCTAAACTCCAGCATCACTGGAACCTCACTATCAGACACTCTTTCAGGGGAGTCTTGCCCTCTGCAGAGATGCAGTCGGCATGTTCTACAGCCTCTCCCAGCCGACTGGGCTGTATCGTTCTGTATATATACTTATCCCACCTCTTCCCCACGAACACGATGTGACACAAAATGAATTTTTAAGCGGAGGACATCTGAGTTTTCATTCTCCTAGACTGGTGGCGTAACCAAGGCTAAAGAACACAATCAGCCGAACTATTTACCTAGAGTAAGACGATATAAATTCACCCCCGCCGAGGGTATTAGTCGGAAGTAAAACGCGAACAGCTTCGTCCTGCCTTTGAATTCTGGTCACCGATTCCATTTCCTACGATGACAGCTATTACTCGTTCGGTGTATTTACGTGTTATCTAGTCAATTCAATTTATTCAAATCTTATAACGTTGAATGAACGATTCGTTGCAGTAAAATTGTGACAACAACAATGGGTTATCATATTTACCCAGCCCCTCCGCTTGGGGCAGGATATGACACAAGGTCAATTTTTTAAGCGGAGTTTTAACAGGTTTGAATTCAGAGTTTTCCTTCTCCTAGACTAGTTGCCTCACCAAGGCTGAAGAACCTAGTCTGCGCTACTATTTACCCATAGCTGGAGGGAGAATAATTGGATTCATACCTTTCCCAAGGGTATTAGTGCTATGTGAAATGCAATCAGTCCAGGATTTGAACTCGTGTTCATTACACCACCGGCACCTCCACAACAATGGGTTATACACAGTGGTTGCATCGATCTGGCAAGCCCACAATGTGATGGAAAGCCTACAAAGTACAATAGTTTTACAAGATACTGCCTTGGTGAGAATATGATCAAATTGTTAGAATTAAATGCATAACAGAAACTATTCAAGCAGACTTGAGAGAGAGAGAGAGACTGTCTTATCAATATTTATTCGACACCCCACAAAGTAGGATTTGACACAAGGTCATTTAATTGTAGGGGACCGTTACAAAAAATACTTGATCCCTTCGGCATTTCTTATAATAAGGTGCAGAGATACTGTCTAATTGATATTTATTCGACCCCACCCCACAAAGTAGGATCTAACATAAGGTCATTTTATTGTAGGGGACCACGCATGAATCGAGACATGTCCGACCATTAGAAAAAATACTTGATCCCTTCGGCATTTCTTATGATAAGGAGCAGAGATACTATCTTATTGATATTTATTCGACCCCCCCCCACAAAGTAGGATTTAACACAAGGTCACTTTATTATACGAGGCCACGCACGAATCGACACATGTGCAGCCATTACAAAAAATACCTGATCCTTTCGGCACTTCCTATAATAGGGAGCAGTGATGCTATCTTATTGATAATATCAACTTAATATCTCATACTTCTATTGGCTTTAAAAAATTACAGAAGCCTGCAGAAAATAAATCTAAGGACAGAATAAGACACTAGGTCAATATCTAAGAGGAGTACGGTTGATTTTTGTATTCAGAGTTCTCATTCTCCTACATTGGTTGCTTTACCCCGACTAAAGAACCAAATATGCCCTACTATTAATCCATGGTTCGAGAGGAGAAGAGATGGGTTCATGCCTTTTATTTGCCTGAAGGAAAACGCTAATAATCTCGTCCAGGATTTAAACGTGACTCGCTGAGTTTAAATTGAATCACGGTTGTTCTACAACAAAGATGTCTTTAGCCTTAAATAACCCACAAAGGTTGTTATGCCATTAAACAAAGAAAAGTATAAACTCTCTTATCTTTCCAGCTATGGGTTAAATAGTATCACTGTTGTTCTTCAACAAGGATGGCTTTGGCATTAAATAAATCACAAAGGTTTGGAATATGGTTATGTTCCAAAATCCACAGGAAAAAGGTGAACAAATGAATGTTTATCGTCTTGGCTTAGAACTTTTTGATTGCGTATCGTATTCTTTCAAAGAAAAGATAAATATCGCATAGAGTTTTCCACGCACATAAAACCTCCACTCAATGCAATACGTTTGTCGCTGGAGGGAGTCGCAAACGCTCATAACGTTATAATTAATTTTCCCGCCATGCTTACTTTTTCACTTTTTCCTGAATTGATGGTCTTTTCTTTTCTCCCCCTATCCCCCTTTTTAAAAAGTTGAATTTGTTTTCTGTCTGTCGTTGTCAATGACGCCATTGTTATTTGCTTTGTAGAGCTGTAGGTAGAGCTCGGTAGAGTTAGTCTCAAGTTAGTGGACCGTGAAACAGAGCTACGCAAGCCGTTTCATTGGGACAAATTATTAAGTTGGTAAAACTTCCCAATGCACTCTTATATGCTATGTTAACAAAATCTTTGAAGCGTCCTTGAAGATTATTCAACATTTTATTGCATGTATGCACCTATACTATTTGTTACCGCAGAAACTTAGAAATTATGATGCTTGGCTTTTAAAACTGTTATGTCAATAGAATAAATACAATTAGAATATATATATATATATATATATATATATATATATATATATATATACACACACACACACACACACATATATATATATATATTCTAATTTTACTTATGCGGGACACTGTTGGAGAAGCAAGGACGAAATCATAAGTGACGTTCTTCTATGAGCCCCTACACATGGACGTGCCAGTGTTGCCCAAATAGCAAGAACTTATCCAGAACAGGACTCTGCGGACAGGAGCGATGGATGATAGGAACGCATAGAGACAGAGAGATAGAGAGATAGAGAGAGAGAGTCTGGGAAATCTGTGCTGGCAGCGCAACTTGATGATATATATATATATATATATATATATATATATATATTGTCATCCACAGATAGACTACTTTGTTGTATCACAACTTTTCATTGTGGCTAGACACGTGAGATGCCCGAAGCTGGGATCGAAACCTGGCAGGCTTTTACGCCAACCACATATTTTACTGCACTGTCTCGGGGAAAATTAGCGTAAGTGAAGGGATTTTAAAGCCTATTTATCACTTTTTTTTTGTTTACATATATACGCTTAACGGAGGTGCCCGTGGTGTAATGGTTAGCGTCGTAGGAAATGGACACAGCGACGCGAGTTCAAATCCTGGACGAGACAGATTGCATTTTCACATAGCACTAATACCCTTGGGAAAGGTATGAATCCAATTATTCTCCCTCCAGCTATGGGTAAATAGTAGGACGGACTGTGTTCTTCAGCCTTGGTGAGGCAACTAGTCAAGGAGAAGGAAAACACTGAATTCAAACCTGTTAAACTCCGCTTAAACATTGACCTTGTGTCATATCCTGCCCGAGCGGAGGGATTGGTAAATATGTATATACACTTAACGGCTACCGAGTATTTAATTCATTAGAAGTGCTTTGCATTGAGAAAGTGGCAACCGGTAATTCCTTCGTTAGTGAGCTCACCACCCGAGGGGAGCATATATATATATATATAGAGAGAGAGATTTGAGTCAATTGACAGTAACTAAACGCTGTTGTCTCGATTTAAAATTAGATCTACTAGGTTGGATAAGAGACACAAGACCAAGTTGATACGTCATGGCGTAACCACTTTCGTCATCAAAACGAAGAATTGAATTCAGATCCTGGACGAAGTTGTCAGCGTCTCACTTGACGTAAATGTTCTTGAGAAGAGCTCGAATCCTTCTCTTGTCTGCTCCAAAGTAAGGGTAAATTGTTGGGCAGATTAGGCTCTTTTGTTTGGGTAAGGCAACCAATATAGAAGAAGAAAACTCAGGGGCAGGGGATTATTAGATCCACTCCATAAAAGTCTATACAATTTGCTAAAAAGAAAAAAAAATAGAGAATGCAGATTTCATCTTCCTCTCACCACCCCCTTCCAGTAGAAGTAATTTTTCTCATGTCATTAATTCGGTAAATCTTATTATAATGGAGATTAGATGTCACTCTGTAAATGAAACTATGTCACCGCCGACATCACAGTTCCCTAAGTTATTTATACTATATTCTCAATGATTATCCAATAATCATTATTTATACTTATTCGCGTCTTATTTATCAACAATGTCTCCATTATGAATTGTTGCTGAGTTAGATTTGACCCCAGGACCAGACAATCAACATAATAATACCCACCTGATGCGAATGCCAGGTGGCCCCCAGAAAACCGGGAACGAACAAGATAATTATCAGCCCTCCCATCAGGTCAGGATTTGACACAAGGTCATTTTATTGCGGGAGACTCATGCGCAGCTGTCACAAAAATGTTTGATCCCGTCGGCATTTCCAATATTGGGGCGCCTCAGGCACCAAGCGATAAACTCAGCTCTGCCAATAAGGTATTGCCGGAAAAGCCCCCCCCCCCGAGACCAAGCGGTCACCAGAATAACACCTACCCGACGCCAACGCCAGGTGAACCCCAGGAAACAGAGAGTGGGAGCAAGCTCGTGGTATTAATACGTTTAGGTATTTAACCAACTTACCACCAAGTCAGGATTTGACACAAGGTCATTTTATTGTGAGAGGACTCGAGCGAATCGACATATGATAAGCCGTCATTAAAAAATGCTCACTTCCGTCGGCATCCCCAATATTTAAGGGCCTCAGGCGGCAAACGATGAACTCAGCCAGTGAACTAGATTATTAGAATAATACGTACTTGACGGAAACAGCAGATGGTTCTCGGAAAACCAGGGTGGAAGCCCATGGGATTAATGTATTTAAAATCCAACAATGTGTGTTATATATCACTAAGAAATAAAAGACAATGTTGAATATGGTGTGGATAATTTGCATATATGTTGTAACAAATTCGGATTTAATAATTAATTACTTGGTGTTATTGATTTCTAAAATTTTTGCTTTATTGTCAAATGTATTAAAAGCAATCCTATGAATAATTTCATAGAGAAATCAAGTATAAGCTCTTTATAAGCTTTTTATAGGCTTTTTTAAAAATTTATTTTCAATAATTTTTCCAATTTAATGTAAAAAAGTAAAGTTGGCTACTACATTGAGTTGTAGGGGAGGGCGCTATTCCTTTCCCTGCATTCCTCCACTTTATTTTGAAACGTACCTTATAATATTGAGTGTTACGCAAGGAGGTAACAAGTACCATTTTTTGAGTCTTTGATACGACTCGACTTGAGATTGAACCCCAATCTCCCAAATATTAGTTTTTGATAACTGCTTAAAGTGAAGACATCTTTAATTGTGAAACACTATCATAGTTTTACAAGTTGACTGACGATATTAAATTAAATACTTAGGACTAATTGGGATAATTTATTCAAGATTAGTTATAGTCTTTTGGTAAGGTCGAGTAGAAAAATATAATAATAATAATAATAATGGATTCGTACTTGGCGACACAATGCATGTCCGGTTAAATACGAGCCTCGGGGTGGGGCTTTTCTACACCCCAGTGATTATGCTATGGGGTCATTGGTCCAGCGTTTCTGTTGGCTAGCCAATCGGAGCCATGTATTCAGGGTTCTGGACCTCCATAAAAGAAGATCCCGAAAAGGGAATAGGCAGATCGAAGGCTGGTTCCGCAGAGTGAAGACTTGAAGCCCTTGCCATCCTCTTTGCCACCGCTGCCGCTTTACCCAGAGTCCTCAACTTGACCGTTCCCACCAAAATTAATTTGCTCAAGACAGACTCGAGGCTAACTGTTATCGCCAGTCAACTTATCACTTCTTACTTCAAACTGAAACCCCTTGTTGCTGTTGTTGTTGTTGTTGTACATGATTTTTAATCATTGTATGACGAATAAAGGTTGTGTTATTTATAACTATTAACTTGTTCCAGAGTTATTGAAGTAGTTGACCAGCTAACAGGACCGGTAAAGTTGGCCGTCTTCCGACCCAGCCAGAACCAAAAGAAGTCCGAATCAGCTCTTCCCCAACTTTCCCGGAGATCGAACAACACAACGTGGGCACGGAAATCCAGACAAGCAGATTCATCAGAGACTTCGATCAATAAGTGGCTTGCAGTACGAAATACGCATATAGAACCACAACTGATACCGTAAATCCATAGATGCGACCCTGAGAGACCCCCACGGTACATCTACACAAATTTCAGCACCCAAGAAGCAAGTGAAAATTTTCAGCACCCAAGAAGCCCATAAAAAGCACACGTGTTAAAGGTAGGCGACCATTCTTTCTCGCTCTCTTGAATCTGTATACAAACGTCGGCTCACTAGTTTTATTGAAAATTAGACATAACTAATAATGGCAACCACTAGTTTAATTCATAGAGCACTAACGAATAGTTCAAAGATCCCCATGTACACTGGGAAACCAGCTGAATTAAATCCTTGGATGACAGCCTTACAAAAAAAAGAGAGGATCTATAAACTTACTGATCCAGAGCTTGTCGACTTGGCTTATGATTTCACTGATGGGATTGCATCAGAGTGGATAGGGGAATACTTAGTCAATCACCCAGACGTCACTAGTGCTGAGCTATTTCAACAGCTGAATGCCCAATTCGGAGAAGTAGCTAATTCGACAGAGGCTGCCCGGGATTTAATTACGATGAAGCAAATCCAAGAGGAGACACTCGCAGAACTGGCGAATAGAATAATAAAATTAGCCAAAGTAGCATATCCGGATGCGGAGCATAGACAGAGTCACGCTGTTCAGTTACAACTATCCAAGTATTTTATAGACGCCTTAAACAATTCATTTATAAAAGAAGATGTTTTGAGGGCAAACCCCGATACGTTATCTGGGGCATTAACGGTGGCAAGGTACAGTGAAAGACTATTCCAGAGGTTGAACCCACGTCAAAGGTTAAGTCAGGGAACTGCACAAAGGTCAAGAGAAGAATGGAGTTCAGGTAAATCTCATAATGGGGAGGTTTACTGTGGTCCCTGTACCATGTTAGGAGAGTCGAAAGTTGAGGGACGGCACAATGAGTGGTCAAGGGAGGAAATACACCCCAGTGAAAGATTTTCTTGTAGGCATGGTAAGAGCACCAATAATATGAACTCCCATTATTTTAAGAGAAACCGCGACCAAAGAACCGCAGAGGGGAAGACAAGGGGAAACAGTTATGACACATCTAACTCACATTATTCTCAAATGACATACGGGGAGGGAGAAAAGAAAGGACATTTTGCAAAAAACTTTCCTGGTAGAGAAAGATGGCCTGATAGAGGACTAGGGGGTGATTATAGATTGAAAGGTAAGAAAGGGTGGACAGCAACAGGCACTAAAAGGCAGCCTAATTACAAAAACCAGGGAAACTTTCTGGGGCCACCCTAGTAATTAAAAGGGTGGCCCGATTTCCGAAATCTAAAAAAGAAACGAGAAGTTGGGGACGCACTCAAGTGTGCCAAGATAGTGGAAACGCTTATAAACCAACAAGAAAGGAGTCAAAGAGTGAGAAAGGCAAAGAAAAACGGCTTAGTGACCAAAAGAAAAGAAAAGAATATAGAGAATACGAACTCTTCTCCCAGGGTTCAGAGATGATATGCAAAGTCCGAGTAGGAAAGAAAGAAGTAGAAGCGTTGATTGACACTGGGTCCGAAGTCTCCTTAATGAAATTAGCTACTTGTGAAGAACTAAAATTAGTTATTGGGAGTTTAGAAGAATCGGACTTAATTATAACTCAGGCGAATGGCCAGGAAATGCCACTAAAGGGAATGTGTTGGTTACCGGTGGAAATAGAGGGCATGAGCACCTGGTCAAAGTTCTATATAGCACCGAACTTAGATAGAGAATTGATATTGGGAGAGGACTGGCTAAAGAAAAATCAGGCACAGATACGTTTTAAACCGAATCTTTTAACTATAAAAGGCTTAAAAATACCATTGGGTAGAGGTACCAGCAGAGTAATGGCAGTTTACTCAGAGGAAGATGTTGAACTGCCGGCGCGCACCGCCATTGCTTTTTCTGCTAGATTAGACTCACCGGAAAACTCAGGGGGGATATTATACCAGATAATCCCTAGGAACAAATCCCTCTTAGAAAACGAAGTAATGGTGGTAGAAGCTCTTGTTGAAAGAAATGACAGGAGCCAAGTACCCGTAATGTTAGCTAATTTGAGTAATAAAACAGTGAATGTGCCCAAAGGTGTACAGCTGGGGACAGTACTTAATATCAAAACCCAGAGACAGGTGAGGAATGTTAAGACCCGACCATGCAGTGATGGCAAGACTATAGTTAATCCCGATGAGATACGTGTACCACAAGAACATAGAAGAAAAATAGAACATTTGATATATAAGAATAGGGAAGTTGTCGCTAACACGAATAAGGAATTAGGTCAAACACAGACTATTCAAATGAAGATAGACACAGGGGACCACCCTCCTATAAAATTAAGACCTTACCGAACCCCAATCCATAAACGGAAACTAGTAGAGGAAGAGGTAAAGGACATGTTAGAATGCGGGATAATCGAACGCTCTCAATCTCCTTGGAGTTTCCCGATAGTGCTGGTAGACAAAAAGGATGGGGGACACCGGTTCTGTGTGGATTTTAGGGCATTAAATAATATCACTAAGCCCCTGGCATACCCTTTACCATTAATCGACGATATCCTATCTCTGCTAGGCAGAGCAACCTATTTTTCCACCCTTGATTTGAGGTCAGGATACTGGCAAGTGGCTCTTGATGAAGCTGATCGAGAAAAAGCTACTTTTGCATGCCACGCTGGGCTTTTTCAATTTAGAGTGATGCCATTCGGACTTGCTAACGCGTCTGGGATTTTTCAACAACTAATGTCTATCGTGTTGGAAGGGCTGGAAAACTTTTCCATGGCATATTTGGATGACATAATAATTTTCTCAAGCAGTGTCAGAGAACATCTCCAGCACCTGCAGGCTGTATTCGAAAGATTGAAAAGCCATGGTCTGAAGTTGAAGTTACCAAAATGCCAGTTCATGAACGAAGAGACCAGATATTTGGGTTTTGTTATAAACAAAAACGGGATAAAACCTGACTCCAATAAGATCGAGGTGATCCGATCTATGCCAGAACCAAAGACTGTTAGGCAAGTCAGGAGATTTATAGGGGCTATAGGACAATATCGAAGATTTATCCCAGCATTTTCCAGTATAGCCACTCCCCTAATAGAACTTACAAAGAAACATGCTAAGTTCAAGTGGTCCGAGGAGAGCCAACGGTCATTCGAGGCGCTAAAAGATCAATTAACGGCAATACCCTTATTAATATACCCAGATTTAAGTAAGCCAATGGTCTTGTACACGGACGCAAGTGATCAGTGTATAGGGGCGTGTCTTACCCAGCCATGCTCAGAAAAAGAGGGCCTTATACCAGGAATACCTGAAGAAACCCCTATTTATTTTTTGTCACATAAGCTAAGCTCCACAGAACAAAGGTGGTCAGTGATAGAAAAAGAAGCGTACGCTATAATATATGCTTTACAAAAATTAGACTACCTTTTAAGAGGGGCAACCTTTATTATTAAGACTGACCATAAACCACTCCAGTACTTATTTAAGGCCGATTGGAAAAATAAAAAAATACAGCAATGGGCGTTGAGAATCAGCGAATACAATTGTAAGATCGAGTATTTATCGGCCAGGGAAAATACTTTTGCTGACTTACTATCACGTATTCCTAACAAGTTAAAACTAGAATCGGAGAAGGTAAAGCAGGTGGATGACAAGGTGTACCAAATAAACGTCCTGAATTCGCATAACTTGGAAGACATGTCTAATTAGACGAAGCAGATATGGGAATGGAAGAGAGCAATTCACAAGGTTACCAGGAACCACTGGCTGGGAATATTTAAGAGGATAAAGAAATCTAAGCAATTAAAGAGAATATAGAGCCAGGAAATGCACCAAAGACTTAGACAGATAGATACCTAGAGCAGAATGGGTTAGTTTATTATCTATCTGGTAAGGGTGAGGATATTAGACCACGATTGTATGTATCAAGAATTATTAGAGGGCACATTTTAAAAGAAGGCCATGATAAGATGGGATATTTGGGGATATGATCTCATAAGTAGGAAGTATTATTGGCCGGGATTATATGAAGAAATTAAAAAATATGTCAATGCAATCGAGAAGTGGTAAACAGTTAGTTTTGTTGATTGGCTGAGCAATTGGCCTAAAGCCTTCGCAGTTTAGGATAAAAGGTCCAAACAATCGCTGATCTGATTTTAACCGAAATATTCCCCAGGTATGGAGCTCCCTTACAGTTGGTAACAGATAATAGTACGGAAAACGTAAATGAAGTAATGAGGGAAACCATACATAGTTTAAATATCCAACATATTACTACTTCTCCCTACCACCCTCAAAGTAAAGCTAAGGTGGAACGTTTCCATCGATTCTTGCGGGATGTTTTGTCAAAACTAACAACGGGAAACAGCAGAGACTTGGATTTACAACAAAATCAAGCATTGGCTACTGTGAGGTTCTCAATAAATGAAACAACACAGTTTTCGCCTTATTTTATGCTATTTGGACATGATGTGATACTTCCCATAGATAATCTTCTAAAGCCACGGAGGAAATACATGGGCGAGGACCATCACAAACTTATCCTTGAACAGCAACATAAGATTTTTGCTCAGGTTAGGAGGAAGATTGAGCGAGCCCAGAAGAAAAGAAATAAAAGGGTGAATCAGAATAGGAAGGAAGTAGAACTTGGCATAGGGGACCCTGTATATTATAAGGCACATGCCAGACATGGTAAACCCGATATGGGGTGAAGGCCCTATTACCGAATAGTAGAGAAAACAGGACCAGTTTCGTTCGTTGTTTTGGATCAGATAAGTGGAACCACGAAAAGGGTGCATGCCAGTGATCTAAAATTAGCCGAAATAGAAGAATGGAAAACACCCAAGTTTAAAGAACCAGATAAAACCTTTAGAAGACCAACATAGGCCGTCCCTCCTCCGGAGACAGACTCCGATGACGAAATCCAAGTAGAAAATATACCCTACATTAGGAACCAAGTTGAGAGTTTCCCTCGTGTTACAGAAGCAGAAGACTCTCCTTTACAGGATTCAGAGGGTTGGGAAACGGAAGACGAAATCCCCTTAGCAGAATTAAGAAGGGTAGAAAAAGAAAAATCTAGAGCGGAAGGTGAAGTTCCACTGAAAGACTCAGAAGTTCAAGAAAAAAGAAGTGATCGTAGTTAGTCGGTACCTATGTAAAACTAACTAATCGATGAGGAGCTATATCTGCAGGCATCCGATCCAGGTGCAGTAAGTGCAAGCTGTTGCCGTGGGTTCGGCTGGTTGTGGGGATGGATGGGTCTCTTGAGGTTTTCCCTAATCATGCGAATATAATGTTTCTAAAGATAGAAAGTTTTTCAAGTAGTGGGGTTAAATACTATTTATAATGGTAAGACCCGTTTCTGTGTACCCGTTTGAGTAAATAGGACTCCGTTCTATTACAGGATGACTGGTCTGGGACTGTTACGCTTACTGATCTTGGCGACAGTAGTAGATGTCCTGAGACATAATTAAAATACGATATTCCAGAGAATAAAGGAGGTAACGATTACCAGGTCGAAATGGTTAATAGCTTTGACGATTAACCAAAGACCGTACGAATTACTGCTGAAGAAGATAGTCTGAACTGGCTGAAACGGCTACTGCAGGGAAAAAGTTTGAGAAAGATTGCATAGGAAATGATAAGGAAAATTGTTTAAACTTGTGGTGCTCCCTAATGCTAGAAATAAAGGGAATGAAAGAGGACTGGAAAATCATAGAATATCAAAAGGGACTACGGTTATTTGAAAGTAGAACAAAAAGGTCAGTAATTCCTATAATGGGGAAGGCCTTAAACGTACCGTATCGGAGGAAAAGTTGGGAACCATTAAGGATAAACTGAATAATTTCGAGAGAGATCAACGAACCTTAGTTCAAGTGGAATAGAGAAGTATCTCAATTATAAACGTAACTAGGGTAGGACTAGAGAAGGATTATCGAAATATCAATTGGTTAGTAAAAAAAAAAAAAAAAACGTAATGAGGTGGGAACTTGGCAACGTTACGGAGGCACTGATGACAAAAGTGTTGGAGTTGACGCAATGTATATTGCGTCAACTCCAACACTTTTGTCATCAGTGATAAGTGAATACTTTCATCAGTGAAAGAGAATACTTTCGATTATTCGCGTTGATTAATCAAATACGCCAGAAACTGCAATCCTTACTTACGTCTCAACAACATTTAAGAACCCAACTTGACATGCTGTTGTTGGGTCAACTGTTACCAAGTATAGTGAACCCAAATCATCTCAGAAACAACTTGCTGAAGATCCGAGCAAAACTACCCAATCACTTGAAATTGCCCGCAGTACTCTACGTTTGAGTTATGACGTTATTATAACTCACTGGGCAGCTGCATAACTCAAGTAGAAAACGGTAAATTATTGATACTAGTATCTGTGCCATTGTTGGATACAGGAAGTGTTTTTGAAGAGTTCAAACTAATTAACTTACCTATCCCCTACCCCGATACAAAGCAAGGCGTAGGAATAATAGCACAGAATAAAATAGAATCAGAGAACATAGCCTTTAATTTAGCTCGGACCGAATTCATGCTACTAAACCAACAAAACGCCGAAAAATGTGGGATTGGTGTGCTTGGGACTTGGATATCTAGCAGTCCAATATATGTCGCCAGTAATCAAGACTTAGGTATCCTAGAGTTGTTTAGAGATAACAAAAAGGGTGCGAAAAAAATGGCCAGGTGGAGATACTGGTTGACACTAAATCGCCAAAAGCCGTTAGTCTGACCGATGGAATATGGGCAGTAGCAACAAAAATCGAGTTACAAATGACGTAGGTATGCAGTAGGAAATCCCGTTGACCACTCTTGAGCTTCCAATGGGTTTCACAGCATACGGGGATACTATTATACTTCCACCACACTACCAGGCGGAAGAATTGTTTGAAATGAGAGACTCTTCCTTGCGCTTAGTTAATGCCTCAGTTGACAAAGGGACAGAACTCTGGGAACCTTTTAACTATGAAATTTCTCGAAAGGACATTGCGAGAGATTCCTAATGTATTAGGATCTTTAAAGAAAATTAAATTAAACGATCTAAAACATAGGTTAGGCATCCCCCTCTCAAAAAGATCAGACGTGGATGATAGTGACATTTGTAGTAAGTTTACTATTGATATCAGGAATGGCTGGGTTGGTCGTGTTTATAAGTATTTGGTAGAAACAGGGGGTAAGAAACAAGCCGACAGTGTTGTACAGAGGTAGAGGAGAGAGTGTGAAAAATGTAGCTCACCAACAGAAATCATATCCGGAAACAGAACAAATGGAGATGGAGCCAGTCGGTACGGGACACCCAACACCAGCCACACCGGAACAACCCCTCCGATTGGCCGCAGTTGAAGTACACACATCTAAGTGGGGTATAACAAATGCACACAAGAACTTTTTGAACTGTATTCTTTTCTTTTCTCTTTTCATGTAAAAAAAAAAAAACTACTTTGAATTTGAGACTTTGAAGAAAAAATTTGATATAAGAACGATATTAAGATACATATGTATGTGCGTATATGTATGTATATCTGTATATGTGTGTGTATTTATAAAGACACAAACGCACACAAGAACTTTTAAAAAACTTTTATTTATCTTTTATCTCTTTCTTCATGTAAAAAAAATGAAATTGTATAAATCCTTTTAATTGGTCCTTTACCAATTACATAAATGACGGGAGGAAATGTAGCACTATCATAGTGTTACAAGTTGACTGGCGATATTAAATTAAATACTTAGGACTAATTGGGATAATTTGTTGAAGATTAGTTATAGTCTTCTGGTAAGGTAGAGTAGAAAAATATAATAATAATAATAATAATAATAATAATAATAATAATAATAATAATAATGGATTCGCACCTGGCGACACCATGCACTTAAATAGGTTAAGTTGACAAAAACACCAAGATTGTTAACTGTAAGGGTCGAATCGACCGATCTGGGTTTTGATGGACGGGATAGAAAAACGAAATTTTATTTCAGTCGAGTGCGAATCTACGGAAAATTACGGCTAAAAGCCTGGCACAAGGCCATTAACACAATGTTAAAATATTATCGGGTGGCTCACCAATCAAAGAAAAGCGGGGTGGAGCTTTTCCCCCGTCCCCAAGACGGTAAAACACGGGCCTCGGGATGGGGCTTCTCTACCCCCGATGATTACGCTATTGGGCCATTGGTCCAGCGTTTCTGCTGGCTGGTCAATCGGAGCCATGTATTCAGGGGTCTGGACCCCTATAAAAGAAGATCCCGAAAAGGGAATAGGCAGATCGAAGGCTGGTTCCGCAGAACGAAGACTTGAAGCCTTTGCCACCCTCTTTGCCACCACTGCCGCTTTACTCAGAGTCCTCAACTTGACCGTTCCTACCAAAATTAATTTGCTCAAGACAGTCAACTTATCACTTCTTACTTCAAACTGAAACCCTTTGTTGTTGTTGTTGTTGTTGTACATGATTTTTAATCATTGTATAATGAATAAAAACTGTGTTATTCACAACCATTAAAAAGTGTTCCTGAGTTATTGAAGTAGTTGACCAGCTAACAGGACCGGTAAAGTTGGCCGTCTTCCGATCCAGCCAGAACCAAGAGAAGTCCGAATCAGCTCTTCCCCTTTCCCGTGGATCGAACAACACAACGTGGACACAGAAATCCGGACAAGCAGATTCATCAGAGACTTTGATTTATAAGTGGCTTGCAGTGCGACATGCACTTATAAGAACACAATTGGTTGTTTGGTGAGTTGGTTGGTTGTATTTTTCAGGATATCAACCCTTGCAGAGTATTTGATTCAAAATTGGCTCAGTTGGATTGTACTGTAGAATACACAAACTACATCTCTGCAGAGGGTTAAGACTCCTCACCAACGAGTGTCTTGCATATGACACTAAACAGTCTAACAGTCTTTTAGCGACGTTCTTATAATGCTGGTGCTTTGGGGAATGCGGAGTACCTCTTCACTGCCATCGCTCCCAGATCCATTTTGGCCTGGAGTAGTAACATCTGATCGGGTCCTATCTATGGGTCGAATAGAACTAAACTGCGCACTTATGCTAAACTGAATAGCTTAAAATAGAACTGTTTTATCATTTAAACTACGTACTTATGCTAAACTGAATTGTTTGAAATGGAACTGTTTCTGTGTGCTAAACTGATTTGTTTAAAATAAAATGGTTTTGACTTAAAATTGTACGTACGCGAAACTGAGTTGCTTAAAATAGAACCGTTTTGACATTCAACTGTGTAAACAAAATCTATACTTAAACTAAACTGAATTGTTTGAATTAGAACTGTTTGACTAGACTGAATAGCTTGAAATAGAAATGTTTTTGACATCTAAACCGTGTGTTGTGTACACATACATTGTTTGAAATAGAACTATTAATTTGTATAAAAATGGATGTGACTTAAAATAACCTACAAAAGTTGACATGCCGTAAACCCAAACCAACCAAAAGACAAAAAATGATTCAAAATCCTGTTTATATATATATATATATATATATATATATATATATATATATAATTTCTGCGCTTCGGGTGATGTAATGGTTAGTAAGCTAGACTAGCAAACCTTTATGAGTGAATTTGGGTCTAAATTAATTCCCCATTCGTACGGCTTTGTGTCATATCTAAGCAAAAAGAAAACTTAGTAAATAACAAAATATATATGATTTGTAAACGAAGAGGTTGTAGACAACAATTTTTAAACGAGCCATAACTCAATTCTTTACTCATAGTTAAATGGCTTCAAGTATTACTATCTAACACTAATAGTTTTATTTGCACACAGTTAAATGGTTTCAAGTATTGCAATTTAACACTAGTAATTCTTGTCAACAATACAAAGTTTAATGATTTCAAGTATGGAAAATGATTACATATTCCTATTTGACCCCTAGATAAGACTCAAACAAGTACAACTATTCGGGGTCGTTGTGGATCTGGCAGTAATGGCAATGTAGGGATACTCCCCATTTGTCACAGCTCCAAAACTGAAGCCTCACGATCAGAGGGTTTAGTGTCATATCCAAGACCCTTGTGAGAGACAAGGTGAAGACATCTTTGCAAATTACTTAACATGGCAAAGAAATCTGGAAAACCATAAATACACAGAAAAAACATTCACACGTACACACACACACATACACATACACACTCACTCAAATATCCACACACAAAAAGCATATACGATATGTCTCCGGCCTTCTTCAGGTGTTTGTCGAACTCGGGAACCTTCACGGAACTTCGAACTACGTCCTTTATTGAATCATCTTTTACCCGGTTATGGCTAACGGAATCAAAACAGGCGACCCCCGTGGATTCAATAAAGGACGTAGTTTGATATATATATATATATATATAATTTCATTGTTTAATGATATATTAGCTTTGTTTAGTACTATATTAGCTTTCATGAATTATTTAATGCCAAAGACATTCTTGTTGAAGGACAGTAGTATTACTATTCTAGCTATATATGGGATGAGAATGGTGTTCCTACATTTCTCAAAGTAATATATATATATATATATATAATTTTTCTGCATATATACTTTATTGAGCAAGTGACATCTTTATTAATGTATTTTAGTCATAGATGACATAGTAACATGTACAACAACTCCGGGTCAGAGTGGACATAGGAGTAATGGTAAAAGGTGATTTTACCCTCTTCAAAACTCCGGTACTCCGGATTCAGGTAATTGTCATTAACAGGACAAAAGAAGTTTTTTTTTTTTTTAAATGAAACAGCTGCAGAAAAATCATTTTCATTTTTATCTTTTAAAAATTAATCACAAATTAGTTACAATGCCAATAAGGTAATCGAACTTTGCCGAATATTGCCGACGATTCTAGAGTTTTTCTAATGATATTATTTATGCATCTAACACTTCATAAATATTCAGCTCTATGATCTGGAAAAAAGAGGAATTTAAAAAAATCTATTTTTAAAACCGCTTGTTAGTTGTGTTAGAGTTTTTTTTTTATTGTGTACCCAGGAAGTTAATTATCATCAATGAATTTTTTATTTAAAAGAGAGCGCACCATTTTATTCAGAAAATGAATTTTAACGCTTATTTTTGGTTTATTTTACCTTAGATCTTTTGAACTTCCTGCTGAACATAGCATTATCTATATAGGTTATTAAAATTCGTCAAATGTCTGTCTGCCCGTCCATACGACAAAAACTCTACCGTTTGTTTTTACCTAATTCAATAAAACTTCCATGAATTATTTAGGGCACCACTATCATATTTACCGACCCCTCCGCTCGGGCAGGATATGACACAAGGTCAATTTTTAAGCGGAGTTTAACAGGTTTGAATTCAGAGTATTCCTTCTCCTAGACTAGTTTCCTCACCAAGGCTGAAGAACCTAACCTGTCCTACTATTTACCCATAGCTGGAGGGAGAATGATTAGATTCCTACCTTTCCCAATGGTATTAATGCTATGTGAAATACAATCAGTCTCGTCCAGGATTTGAACTCGTGTCGCCGTGTTCATTTCCTACGACGATCAACCAATTCGCGCCGAATATGATAAGATCAATACGGCAATTCGAAAGGATTAGCAAAAAAATATGTAGACAAAACATGTCTATTATGTTCAATCTAATATGCATATATATATAACCAACACTTAATAGAATTAATTTTCAAACCAGTGCTAATGTACTTGAATGTCTTTAGCTACTGACACTAATTATAGAAACCCATTTAAAAGCAAACGCCACAATCTTCAACGGTAAAGACGCTCTTACATAGTAGTAATATGCTAAAACAAAAGTTACATCACTTTTGTAATAGATCCTCCCCTGATGATGGACCAAAGTCGGGCAGAAAGTACTAGGGATACATACAACTACGGACAATACATAAATCAATTCCCCCCGAATACGATAAAAGTAATACGGGAATTCGAACGGACCCAGAAGAAAATATGTAGACATAAAATGTCTATTATGTTTAATGAAATTTGTATCAACGAAGAAATGCTGCCAAAATATACATATATATATATATATATATATATATGGAAATAAATAATGGAAAAATTCGATAGAATGGAGAAAAATAGAAAAACGAAGTAATCCAAAAGTAATGAATTTATTGATAGAACTTTAAACATCTATCGTTGTTCTATCAACACTTGGTATCACCATTCTTAAAGTCCTGATGATGGTTTATTTAAACCGAAACGTTATAGCGTCGACTCTCTTTCACAATAAATTCATCACTTTTGGATAACTTTGTTTTTCAATTTCTCTCTCTCTCTCTCTCTCTATATATATATATATATATATATATGTATTTTTTTTCATCATACAACGTGTGAAAGCACGTGCGATACCCTAGCCTCATCAGCCGCCAACCAGGGTGATAACACAGTTTCGGCAGCTCAAGGCGGTACTGCAACCCCCGGCACTACCGAGCAGCTTTTGCCACCGGATAGGGTATTTAAAAGAAATATATATCTATGTATACACAAGATCAAATAAAAGCAGACATTACATTGGACGTTCGTTCATCGTCTAATGAAACTGTGTTATCACCCTGGTTGGCGGCTGATGAGTCTAGGTTATCGCACGTGCTTTCACACGTTGTATGATGAAAAACACACACACACACACACACACACACACACACACACATATATACATATATATATATATAGAGAGAGAGAGAGAGAGAAATTGAAAAATATATATATCAGGGATGTACATATTTTGGTACTGTTACATGTTTATGTTTTTTTGTGACAGAATTTCCATGCTGAAGAATTTGGTAATCAGTAATACCTTATAACATCAGTTTCACTGTATAATCTTCCGCTGAAAATGATAAAATCTTCGTATCTTTGGTTCAGAAGAAAATCTACTTTTTATTTGGTGGTGCTCTCAGCGTAACAATTATTATCGTACGAAATGAACTCGGCTACTCGAGTTTAAAATCCTGGACGAAGCTGTTCGCATTTTGACATATATTGCTAATACTCACGGAAAAGGTATAAATCCAACTATTCTTCTTTCAGGTCTGGATAGTGAAGCAGACAGGACTCTTTAACCTTATAATGGCAGCCAGTCTAGGAGAAGGAAAATATGAATTCAAATTAATTGCAGACCTGGAGAACCTTATAATGGCAACTAGTCTAGGAGAAGGAAAATATGAATTCAAATCAATTGCAGACCTGGAGAACGATGTACCCGGTCAGGGTGTTCTTTTGATCAATATACACTATATAAGTAGCAACCCACGTCCAAACCAAGTCATGGGACCAGTAACCAGGAGATGGCAGTAAATATTCATACGCTATACTCTAAATATGGGTAATCAAATACACATCTAAGATTTCCCTAATATTGTGAGCTGTGTAATCGCAAACGAGCTAAGCTAGCAGGCCATTACTAGAGGAGATGGTTTCCTTAATATTGTGAAAAAGTGGGGTGCGCAGGGAGTTTTTCGATTAAACTCATATCTGTGTATATTCCCTTTAATTGATACGCGTGTCTGAATGAGCCTATTGACGCATTCGACCGTAGCAGCTGCATTATTATGCCTATATAACCGGACATTAAGTAGATATAAGCATGACCATTGCGCCAAGCTGACGTCACTTGTATTCATTTCCGGAAAAGATAAAGAAGTCATCACTCAGCTTTGTTCAAAATATGTTTTAAAAATGCTCCATTGTTTACTATCAAGGCGTCTTTTTTTGGTACGGTTTGGTGGTGGGGATTTTAATATACATGTTGAGGTAAACATCCGGGTAAAAATGAATCAATTAATCTGCAGCCAGACATCATACAGTCGATTTATTTAAAAAAAAATGGCATTTTATTTTGAAACTGATTTAAGTGTCTATTATAAATGGAACCTAACGAAAAATATATTTGTGCCAAAACACAACCCAACATTGACGGAGCACCCCAAAAAAACAATGAAGAAAAAGCAGGAGAGTAGCTCGTTAACCATCTCACTGCAACAGATGTCCTTTGATCAAAGCCAGGCAAGCAGAAATATTTTGAAATCAATACTCCAAGGTAAGGTCGTCTACTCAGAGCGTTAGCCACAAAACAGTTCTATGTTATTTGTTACCATTATATTTTGGCCTTGAAGCCAATTGTAATGAAATGGACTCAGCGAGCCGAGTTCAACTCTAAGACGAGGTTGTTTGTGTTTCACTTCAAATTCATGCCTTTCTCTTCTCACTCAGCAGTAATGTTATATAGCCAGATAGTTAACTTTGGAACCATTTAATTTTATTGGCATATGGGCACCTCTGGTGGTGTAACGGTTAGCAAGCTAGACTAGCAGACCTACACGAGTGAGTTCGAGTCTCATTGGGCGCCCCGTTCATTCGGCCTTGTGCCACATCAAAGCAAAGCGCTTTGTAAATTACATAACTTTATTGGCATATGCTAAACTGAATTGTTTGAAATAGAATTTTTTGATTATTCAACAGTGAGTATCTACAAAATGTGTTTACAAGTTATATATATTTAATATATATGTATGTAAAAACAGGATTTGGCATTAAATAACCAACAATGTTTGATATGCCATAAAACCAAATAAAAAAATCAAATCCTGACGAGGCTGTTTGAATTTTACAAAGCGCAAATATCCATGAAAAAGGTATTTAATTCTTTGCTTAATTATGAATGAATCGTAGGACAAACTCGGCAACCGGTCTAGGAGAAGGAAAGCTCTGATTTCAAAACAGTTGCACTCCGCTTGAAAATTGACCTTATGTCACATCCTTGTTCATGGGGGAGGGGTTGGGGTAAATCCATACATTCTGACATAATTATCATCATCAGCATCAAGTCAATGACAAGACGGAGTTCCCTGACTTTCCTTTACCATCCATCCCTATCGTCCATTGGTCGTAGCGGGTCTGTATTTTATGTCTGCACATAGCTGCTGTTTAAGACAATTTTAGTATTAGGTAGATATAGTATAACTCATATATGAGTACAATTTTTAACAAAAAAAAAAAAAAAATTAAAAAATAATAATTTTCCTCTAAATTAAAAATTCCAGGATTTTATTAGTTCTAGAGGAATATTCTATAAACCAAACGAATATTATTAGGTATTATTTATCACTGAATACTACAGCATTGAAATTCAGTGACAAAATATATGAGTATGTACATATTTACCAAAACTTTCTGCTAGGCTGTAACACAAAACACATACACTTTTAAACAGAGCACAGAGTTTTGAATTTAGAGTTTTCCTTCTCCTAAGTTGGTTGCTTAACCAAGGCTAAAGAGCCCAGTTTACCTTATAATTTACCCAGAGCTGGGAGGAGAACATGGATTCATATCTTTCCAAAGGGTATTAGCGCCAAGACAAACACACAGGTCAGGTCACCGATTTCATTAGCTGTTACGTTAAGCAAGGCTCCCATGAAAATCTGAATTCGTAACAATCCAAAAATTGTTTATTAGAAATGAAGGAAGCCGAAGAATGTATCGGCCGAAGCGTCAGATGATTAACTGAAATAAATAGTTTAATAATTCGAATACTTTATTCAACTTCTAAGATTTCGCTGAGTTCGCGTAAAATATGCCGCTGGAAACTTTTACACTAAACTAATAATTCATACTTTTATACTAAATATACTAAGGTATACTTTTATACTAAACTAATAATTTTGTTTTATTGACCAAACAGTTTTGAAATAGTGAATTAAAAAAAACAAACTTGCCAAATAAAAATGACCGACAGGTAAATAAAATAAAAAGTCAAAATATTAACTGTTTAGCCAGGAAATGTGTTCTATTTTCTAGAAAGGAGAATAAATAGATAAATAAATAAATAATGGGTACAACAAAAACACTCCTGAGTCAAGAATTGTGGTAATGATAGTTTATGACATTTTTGAAATGAAAAAAACATTCATTTCTCCATGAATACGGACACACATACGCAAACACGCACGCACTCACTCTCTCAACAAGAGACTCCGTGGTATAGTTGCCTAGTCAGCTGGGGCTGTAGAATACACCGATTGCTTCTCTGCAGAGAGATAAGACCCCATCCACCAACGAGTGTCTAAGATATGACTCTAAACTCTCTGATGGTTTGATTCCAGTATTGTTGCAGCTTTGGGGAATACGGAGTACCCTTTCATTGCCATCGCTCCCAGGTCCACTCTGACCCGAAGTGGTATCACCTGATAGGGCACTATGTATGGGTTAAATAGAACTAAACTGTGTGCTAGTGCTAAACTGAAATCTTTGAGATGGGACTGTTTTGACATTTAAACTGCATACTTATGCTAAACTGAATTGCTTGAAATATAACTATTTTAACATTTAACTATGTGCAAGCAAAAAACTATACTTATGCTAAACGGAATTGTTTAAACTGAGACTGTTTATATATATAAAAATGGATTTGGCATTAATAACCTACAATGGTTGATGAACCATAAAACCAAACCAAACCAATCGGTGGTGTAGTGGCAAACGTGCTCGATAACGACCTCGTAGTTAGCGAGTTCAAACTCCCGTTGCTCTTTTTCGTTCACTTTTAGTCAAATACCTTTGTGAAAGGCATGAACTACCTTATCCCCCAGCTATGGGTTAACTAGAACCACTATCGTTCAATGTGCGATTAAAAAAAGAAACCTTAAATAGTACCACTATTGTCCTTCTACAAGGATGACTTTGGCATTAAATAACCCACAAAGGTTGATGTGCCATTAAACAAAGAAACCAGATCAAACCAAACCACACACACACACACGCACACACACACAGAGAAATAAATGAATATAAAGGCGTACAGACACAACTGGACTCCTCCGAGTTTGGAAAGAAATCGATTTCTCTCTCTCTCTCTCTCTCTCTCTCTCTCTCTCTCTCTCTCTCTCTCTATCTATCTATCTATCTCTTTAACTCTCTACCGAGTTTGTGTCTTCGGGCAAGACGAAAAAAAATAAAGAAAAGAAAAATTAACAACAAACCTAGCAACAACAGCAAAAAGACAAAGACAAAGACAAAAAAAACAACAACAACAACAACAACAGCAAAAAAGCAAAAACAAAAACAAAAGCAAAAAGAGCAGCCAAAACTAGGCAAGTCTGTATGTCGTACATTTTTTTACCCTTGCTCATATATACGAGCATAAGACACCTATTAAGCTGATCCCATTTCAGAGTATGCAATGGTGGTTGGTTAAGTTTTATGTCATATCAACCTTTGTTGCAAATAATCAGTTCTATTTCAAAAAATTCATTTTAGCATAAGTACACAGTTTAATTGTAAAAACATTTCTATTTCAAACTATTCAGTTTATTCAAACAGTTCTAATTCAGCTAATTCAGATTTTATTTACACACAGTTAAAAGTCAAAACAGTTCTATTTTAAACAATTCAGGTTAGTGTAAGTGCAGTTTCAATGTCAAAAACAGTTCCATTTGAAACAATTCAGTTTAGCATAAGCATAGTTGAATAGATAAAAACATTTCTATTTCAAGCTATTCAGTTTAGTCAAACAGTTCTAATTCAGTTAAGCATAAATATGCAATTAATTCTATTTAACCCATAGGTAGGGCCCTATCAGGTGCTACCATTCCAACCCAGAGTGGACCTGGGAGCAATGGTAATGAAGGGGTGCTCTGCATTCCCCAAAGCTCCAACATCACTGGAACCTCACCATTAGATTGTTTAGTGTTATATCCAGGCCACTCATTAGAGGGGGTCTTACCTCTCTGCAGGGTGCAGTCGGTGTATTCTACAGACCCAGCTAGGGTATGTAAGTACCCCAATATATATATATATATATATATTGTCATCCAAGGACAGACCTGTTTCGATCTGTCAGAACTCTTCAGTGTGGCTAGACAGGCTAGATTCTCGGAGCTAGGATCGAAACCAGGTTGACTCAAACGCCAATCCAAGATTCTCCACTCAGCCACGATGAAACTAGCGCAAGCGAAGGAAATTTAAACGCTTATGTATCACAATAGTTTTTTTTTTTTGTTTTGTTTACGTATATCCGCTTAACGGCTACCGAGAGCTCATATGAAGAGCCTTGCATTACGCTAGTGGCAATCATTTACTTCCCTCGCTCGAGAGCTCAACCCTCCTGGGGTAGGGGAGTATATATATATATATATATATATATACTACGTACTTAGAACATTGATTGATCTTATGAAAGAAAATGACTCTACACTAAAAGAAAGAAAGAAGCAGACGATACTTCGCAAAAACTATTACGGACACAAACTATGCTGATGACATAGCGCTTCTTGCAAATACACCAACGCAAGCCGAATCCCTGATGCAGTGCCTTGAGCAGGCAGCAGGAGGCATTGGCTTCCACGTAAATGCAGACAAAACAGAAAACATCTCCACTCTAAATGGCGGTTCTCTTAAATTAGTCGACAAGTTCACATACCTCAGTCTCATCAACAGAAAGTGACATCAATATGCGCCCCGTGAAGGCACGGATGGTTACCGATAGGTTATCGATTATATGGAAGTCTGATTTATCCGATAAAATAAAATACGATTTTTTCCAAGCAGCGGTCGTGTCAATTCTGCAATAAAGATGCACCACATGGACGATGACGAAACGTATCGAGAAAAAAGCTAGACAGGAACTGTACAAGAATGCTACGAGCTATACTGAACAAATCCATCTAAACAGCAACTGTACGGCCACCTACCTCCTATCTCAAAAAACATCCAAGTAAGACGAACAAGACATGCGAGCCACTGGTGGAGAAGAAAGAAGAAAGTGACGTTCTCCTATGGATCCCTTCACATGGACGTGTCAGAGTTGGTCGACTATGAAGAACATACCCACAAAAGCTCTGTATAGACACGAGATGTCGTCTAGAAGATCTGCTGGGAGTAATGGATCATAGGGACGAAAAACGAGAGAGAGAGAGAGAGAGAGAGAGAGAGAGTCAGGGAAATTTGTGCTCGCTGCTTGGCTTGGTGGCAGTCAATCGAGGCTGCCTGATGTGGGAGCAAGGAAGCCCAGCATTTGTGTCATGCGGCTAGGACCGATATTCCTTGGGCCTCGGTTGGCTGTTTCCCCAGGCTCTTACCTGGGCTTCGTATCTGGGCTATGGCCCTGCTCCTGGCTCCACGTTAGCACTGTGACATGCTAAACAAATACAGAGACTCAGGGAAATCCGTGTTGTCAGCACAACTTGATGATAATATATATATATATATATATATATATATATATATATAAACTGAGATTGACTTAAGGCCACCGAATTTTGTCTATTTATTGACTTATCTTTTCTGCCACGAGTATGGTGCAACACAAAGACAATTTTTAAGCAAAGTACAGCTGGTTTGAATTCAGAGTTTTCCTTCTAGATCGGTTGCCCCACTAAGATTAAAGAACCCAGTCTGCCCTACTATCTATCCATAGCTAGTAAGGGAATAGCTGGATGCATACCTTTCCAAAAGGTATTTACGCTATGCGAAATGCAAACAGCCTCGTCCAGGATTTGAACTCGATTCACGATATCTATTTCCTACGATTATAACCAATACACCACGAGCCCCCTGCCCAAATTTGCTATATATACTTATTGAACCTTCAGAAAAGGTAAAAACACGAAAGTAAAATGTTAACTCCTCCAGGATTTGAACTTCGCTCGTTGACTCCATTTCCTAAGACGACAACCGTTACGCTACAAGCTCCCGACATAAAGAAATCTTTTTGAAGATCCCCTCCACTTTTTGTTTTTTGATATTTACCCTTTGCTAAAAAGTTTCTCTTGGCAGTCAAGTGCGTTATCCAATTTTTCATGAAGTAATTATCATTATTGAATGGCCGTGTGATACACTTAGGAAAAATTGTGGGTCTCTGAAATTTGATAAAAATGTCCCATTTTTTTTTATACGGACGTAATCGTGACAGCTGACACGTCGTGTTTAAGTTAAACCGCTTGAAATTTTCAACAGAAAATAAAAGACTTGAGAAGAAAGAAGGAAAAGAAAGACAAAATGAAAACAGCAACCCCACCCCCCCAAAAAAAAGCAAAAAAAAAAAAAACTCAACAGGAAACAAACCATAAAAACGTGGCAGCCATTAATAAAAAAAACCCAGAACAATTATCAAAGATACGGACCGAGTCTTTTTTTTTTGTTTGTTTGCTTGTTTGTTTGTAATTTACTGAATGTCGGTTTAAACATAAAGGTTACTGATGATTGCAACTGTAAAAAGATTTATCTGGATGACATTTGTTGGAAAAGAAATAAAATTTTGCTATTCCATTCAAGTATGGAAAATGTTTAAATTACACACCGGGTTTGTTTATATAGATTCCATGTGGAGGCATATTTATACGAAATATTGAAATATGTTTGCCTATCTATCTATCTATCTATCTATCAATAATATGGCATGTTCTATTCAACCTCTTTCTCTCGAGTTTTTATTTAGTAAGCTGCTATCTATCTATTTATCTATTTATCTATCTGTGTCGATAGGTAAGAACACATTACGCTATGTAAGATAAAAAGGTAGATTGAAACATATTGTAAGATAGATAGATAGATAGATAGATAGATAAGAACGCCTTGCAATATATTAGATAAAGAAAGAAAGGGGTAGATGAGAACATATTGTCAAATGACAGATAGATAGATAGATAGATAGATATAACAACTTATAATATATATAATATAGAGAGAAAGGGCGTAGAATAGAACATGATATATTATTGATAGATAGATAGATAAGTTGGCATCTAAATAGAAAGATAAGAAGGCATCTAAATAGATAGATAAGTAGGCATCTAAATAGATAGATAAGTAGGCATCTAAATAGATAGATAAGTAGGCATCTAAATAGAAAGAAGGCATCTAAATAGATAGATAAGTAGGCATCTAAATAGATAGATAAGTAGGCATCTAAATAGAAAGATAAGAAGGCATCTAAATAGAAAGATAAGAAGGCATCTAAATAGAAAGTAGGCATCTAAATAGATAGATAAGTAGGCATCTAAATAGATAGATAAGAAGGCATCTAAATAGAAAGATAAGAAGGCATCTAAATAGAAAGATAAGAAGGCATCTAAATAGAAAGTAGGCATCTAAATAGATAGATAAGAAGGCATCTAAATAGATAGATAAGAAGGCATCTAAATAGAAAGATAAGAAGGCATCTAAATAGAAAGAAGGCATCTAAATAGATAGATAAGTAGGCATCTAAATAGATAGATAAGAAGGCATCTAAATAGATAGATAAGAAGGCATCTAAATAGAAAGATAAGAAGGCATCTAAATAGAAAGATAAGAAGGCATCTAAATAGAAAGTAGGCATCTAAATAGATAGATAAGAAGGCATCTAAATAGATAGATAAGAAGGCATCTAAATAGAAAGATAAGAAGGCATCTAAATAGAAAGATAAGAAGGCATCTAAATAGAAAGATAAGAAGGCATTTAAATAGAAAGAAGGCATCTAAATAGATAGATAAGAAGGCATCTAAATAGATAGATAAGTAGGCATCTAAACCAATTCACGAGTTCGACAAGTTTTCAAAATAATAATATTATTGCCCATTTTCTTTGATCGATTCTGGACAAAATTTCAAGAGGGGAGGGGAGTCTCCGTAGCGAAGTGGCTAACGTTCTCGACTGTGACATTGTAGTAAGCGAGTTCGAAATCCAGTCACACTATTTTGTTCACTTTAGCACTAATACCATAAGAAAAAGTATGAAAACCTTTATCCTGTCCGCCAAGACATTGCTTAAAAAGTACCAATACTGTCCTTTGTCAAAGATGGCTTCGGCATTAAATAACCTTCGAAGGTTGATATACCATTAAACAAAGAAACCGGACCAAACCAAACCAAAATTTGTAAAAAATGTTCTTTTTGTTTATTTTAAAAATCTAATACCATTAAAAAGTATTTCCAGACATTTTGCATTCTGATTCGCAAAAGATAGCTAAATTTTTTTTTTTTTTTTTTTTTGCCTACAATAAAATTTAATTCTTCTTGCGCAATATTCATGCTTTCATATCCCATAACCAAACACTAAGGAAATGTTGTAACCTAACAAAAGGTTACTGAATAAGAAATAACCAAAATGGAGGTTGGAAATCAAATGGAAATCTTTATAACATTAATAAAATACAATACTCACCAGCGGCGTGAAGAAGGTAAACCACTGTTAGTGGTGTATAACCTAATCAGTATATTAACCTTCATAATAGTGTCCAACGTATTTCTGAGGAATAGGACATGTCCATTTACGTTCATAGTTACGGTATATAACGGGAACAAATTGTCTCTTTGTTCAAATACTTATGATCAGTACCATATACAGAACAATTGTTCTATTTCATTCACTTTCAGACCAAGCAGGGAAGAGTCCCCGTGGTGTAGTGGCTAACATATCGGACTGCGATATCGCACTAATCACGCTATTACGATCACTTTCGGACAAATACACTTAACCCAAACCAAACCATATAGAATGTAAGCGCAAAAATATACCTGGATTTCAAGGGGTCATAACACATAACGTATGGAATTATGTTTATGAATATCATAATATCGCATAAATTAACGCAAAGGGGATCATAGTGCAATAGATATCGTCGTGGGAAATGGACACGGTGACCCAGGTTCAAGTTCTGGAAAAGGTTGTTTGCATTTCACATACCACTAATACCCTTGTTAAAGGTATGAATCCAGTTATTCTCCCCCACCCCCAGCTACGAGCAAATAGTAGGACAGACTGGGCTTTTCAACCTTAGTATGGCAACCAGTCTAGAAGAAGGGAAACTCTGAACTCAAACCTCTTAAACTCTACTTAAAATTGACCTTGTGCAGTAAATATACCATCATCATCATCAGGTCACGCTACTACCACGGATCTCTCTCTCTCTCTCTCTCGCTATACATCCCTATCATCTCCCCCTTCCGGCTGGTCTTCTAGACTACATCCTGTGTCCGTACAGAGCTGTTGTATGTGAGTTCTTGTTGGTCTTCCAACACCGGCACGTCCGTATGCAGGAGTCCACTGGAAAATATCACTTATAAGTTTTTCTTTGCTTCTCAAGCAGTGCTCTGCATGTCTTGTCCGTCTTATTTTGATAGTTTTAGAGACAGGAGGTAGGTGGCCGTACAGCTGCTGTTTCGTGGAATGTTGCTTCCAGGATTTGCTCAATATAGTACGTAGCATTCGTGTGCAGTTCTCGTCTAGCTTTTTTTTTCTCTATACGCTTTGTCATCGTCCATTTGGTGCATCCATATAGTAGAATTGACACGACCGCTCCCTGGAAAAAATTGCAATTTATTTTATCGGATAAGTCAGACATCTATATGATCGATAACCTATAAATAGCTGTTCATGCCTTTGCTAAACGCATATTGATATCATTTCAGTCGAGGAGATGCTGCTATTTCTTTTCTCACCAGCAGATTCTCTATGCACACATCCCACTACTTGAGGGCAATGAAATCCAAGACGAAATACAATATCGCGCTTATCCGACAAGGAGCGTTTTTGTGTTCATCCTATATATATATATATATATATATATATATATATATACTGATACTCATATTAAGCTGTCACACGCACATATACGCGAGCACACATAGAGTAAGGGAAATGTGTATACACAGAAACACCCGATTTCTTTCAGTTTAGTTTCTGTCTCCACCTGGGATATTAAAAACAAATTCACCCGTAGCTTTTCTATTTGTCAGTTTGAGAACTCTGTAAATATTACTTTGTCCATCACAAAAGGTCACCAGAAGAATAGGGACAAGGAAGAGACATGTAGAATGACAGGCTTAGCCATTGAAAGACACGGTTTCTTTACATGATTCACGTATTGTCGTCATCTTTCCTCCATATTTTCTTTGTATGCATCTACCCAACCCCTCCATCATGGTCAGGATGTGACACAGGGTCAATTTCTAAGTCGAGTTTAATAGGGTAGAATTAAGAGTTTTCCTTCTCCTAGAATGGTTGCAAGATTAAAGAGCACAGTCTGTCCTTTGATTTAATTATAACTAGAGGAGGAATACTTTTCCCGAGGGTATTTGCGCAAGGTGGAATACATATAGCAACATCCAGGATTGGAACCCAGATCACCATATCTATTCCGTAAAAGATAAGTTATACTATGAGCTACTCTTCTTTTCTCTTTGTGTAGGTAATTGGTTGTAGCCCAGTCGGTTGGGGCGGTGGAGCTGTAGAATACACTGACTGCAGCTCTGTAGACGAGTACCTCCCAACGAGTCCTGCATATGACATTAAATCATCTGATGATGGGGCTCCAGCCTTGGAGATTTGTGGAATGTGGAGTAACAATTCATTGCCATTGCTCCCAAGTCCACTCTGACCCGAAGTGGTAGCTCCCGATAGGGCCCTATTTATGGGTCAAATAAAACAAATTGCGTGCAAAAAAAATGACTGATGTTTAATTGTAACTTGAAGCAATACCTGAAACTATTAAACTATATGCAAAAAAGAGCCCAGGCTCGTTTAACAAGTCCTGGCGGCAACACGCCACAAAGCATCAACTATACGGCCACCTGCCTCCCATCACGAAAACTATCCAAGTTAGACGAACCAGACATGCAGGACACTGCTGGAGAAGCAGGGGCGAGCTCATAAGTGATGTACTCCTATGGACCCCCACATATGGCCAGGTAAAAGCAGGACGACCAGCTCGAACATATATACAGCAGCTATGTGAGGATACGGGATGTAGCCCTGAAAACCTGCCAGTGGCGATGAACGATAGGGAGAAGTGGCGAGAGAGGGTCAGGGATATCTGTGCTAGTGGCACAACATGATGATTATATGATTTGTAACATGTATATATATATATATATATATATATGCTTTTGTATAAAGAGGATTTGGCATTAGATAACGTACAATGGTTGATATGTCACCAAACCAAATTAAACTATATGCAAAAAAGAGCTCAGGCTCGTTTAAGAATGTTATCTATAAAATATGTTACAAATTATATGTATATATATATATATGATTTGTAACATATATATATATACTTTAAGAAAAACAACGAAACCGGTCACATAGGATTATAAATGTATTTCCATCCTGTTACGCATTTTTGAAATTTCCAAAAACACGAAAAAAAATTAACAGGACTTCTTCAGATCTTTTTGATAAAATAAAAAACTAGAATAGACACAGAAGAGTGGGAGGGGATAGAAGAGGGGTGAAGAGTTATCTCCTCATTAAGCCCACTTCCGTTTTAAATTTTAATTTCGGTTAGAAATGTAGTAAGTTTATTTTTTAATTACATTTTAACCTAAATTACAGATTTTATATTGAATTAGATTTAAACTTTAATTAATAGCCTCACTTAATGATACATTAGTAGATATATTAAACTAAAACAAATATTTAATTTATTTAAAATATTTTAAAATTTCAAAACTATTTAGAAAGCATTAATCAGTTACACTCTTTATGAGTTGAACGTATGTATTATATGTTTTTTCACAATTTTCTATCTAACAATCTATTTTATTTATTCATTTACATTAATTCTGAAAATTAACTATGCTTTTTTTAATTATTTATAGTTTAAATTTAGCCCTATGTCTACACCTAGCTATTTGTTCATTTCTCTTATTTAATAACATTTTGGCTCTGGAAAAAGCAAAATGTGGATTTTTTTCTTCAAGACACAAAACTGGACCAAAGAATACTATATATATATATATATATATATATATATATATATATATATATAATGCATATGTATAAAGAGGATTTGGCATTAGATAACGTACAAGGGTTGATATGTCACCAAACCAAACCAAACCAAATTCTATATAATTAAAAGGAGTTGACATAAAGTAACCTGCTATGGTTGATATGCCATAAAACCCAACCCAACCAAATCATATATATTTGATATGTATGTATAAAAAGGATTTAGCATTAGATAAGCTACAATAGTTTCTATTCCATAATAACCCAGCCCAACCCAACCAATGGATAGATTTCTTCGTTCTTTTCCTTTTTAACTTTGTATCTCGTATTTCCACCCTCGTTTTTTAATATTCCTCTTTCTTCATCCTTATCGTTTGAGCTTAAAATTATCAATTTCATATTAGTTCTTCATTCTTGTATTAAAAAATCAATATCGTCATCAAATTGAGTAGATAGCATTCCCCCTAATCAGTTATCACTCTTGGTAAGTCTGCTAGACGGCATGCAGTGTCTATACAGAGTCGACGTATGTAAGTCCTTGCAGGTCGTTTAACACTGTGTAGGAATCCTCAGAAAAACGTTGCTAATAAATTCGTGTTAACTTCTCCAGCAGTGCCAAGCTGATCTTGGTCGTATTTCTTGGATAGTTTCCAAGATAGGAGGTAAATGGCCGTGCAACTGCTGTTTTTTAGTGTCCTACTTCAAGATTTTGTTCGAAACAGCATGCAGCATTCTTGTGTATTTCCCACCAAGCTTTTTTCTTTTCTAAGCGTTTTGTTAAAATTCAAGCAGTGCATTCATACAGTAGTAATGACACGGCTACAACTTTCACCAATTTGTCTCATTTTCATTTTCTCTCAAAACTTTTTGACATTCGGGCTTTTTGACATATGTGTGTGTGTGTGTGTGTGTGTGTGTGTGTGTGTGTGTGTGTGTGTGTGTGCATTTCGACCTTAGGTCATCTTCAGGAGAATATAATATTGTCAACAAATATTTTCAAACAATTGTTTAAAAAAAAACCCTAAAAAACAAACAAACTCCTCCTCACCTCCCCCACACATAAAACGCAAACAAAAACAATTACTAATGAATTCCATAGAATATAATAAATGAACTCAACAATGTGGTATAAGTACGTATTAAATGTACATTGTTTTTTCATAAGTTAAAATTCTAAAAATGTCAGTATCCTCACCCCACTTAAATACACCAGTGGGGGTGTCCTCGTGGTATAATGGTTAAAGAGATGGACTACGGAATCGTAGTAAGCGAGTTTGTACCCCAGTCGCGCTATTACGTTCACTTTCGGGCAAATACCCTTTGGAAAGGTATGAATCCCCTTATCCTCCCAGCTATGGGTTAAATAGTACCACTAATGTTCTTCTTGGAGAATAGCTTTGGTATTAAATAACCTACAAAGGTTGATATGTCATTAAATAAAGAAACCAAACCAAATACACCAGCCCAAGTCGAATCCCTGCTGCATTGGCTGGAGTAAGAAGTGTTTACATTGATATGGACAATAGGTACGGGTAGAGAGAGAGAGAGAGAGAGAGAGAGAGAGAGAGAGAGAGAGAGAGAGTCAAGAAACTCCGTGCAATTAGCACAGTTTGATGATAATAGTGATATGTATATATGATTGTGTGTGTGCGCAAGTGTTGATTGCGTTGATACAGAATCACCGGCGTTTGGTGACTGCTGCCTATCCGATCATCAGACCAAGCTCTTGTTTTGATGATCACATACGGAAGAAACTAACAGTCACCAAGCACCGGTAATTCTGTGTCTATGGTAACATATATATATATATATATATATATAGTATAGACGTCTTTTGTCTACATATTTTTATTTTGATCCTTTCAAGCCGCTGTATGAATTTTATAATATACGGCCGGAATTGGGAAATAAATTTTCCGTAAATAATTGATTTCAAGATATGTCTCCATGAAGAAATGATGCCCAAATACACACACACACACACACACACACAATAAATGTATGCCCTATCATCGATACTGAGTACTCATTTATAAACGTACCAAAATGCATTATATATATATATATATATATATATATATATATATAGTGTGTGTGTGTGTGTGTGTGTGTGTGTGTGTGCAAGCGAAAGATAACGATAAAAACAGCAATCATTTTGCACAAATTTTATTTTCCAGTCTTCTCATTTGTCATTTCATTTAATTCAGCAATGAACGTTAATCATATATATCGATTATTATACAGCTAAAATTTTTGATTAAAATTCAGCTTACGAATCAGAGTACGGACTTACTGGTTCACCTGTGGATGACAATATATACGCTCCCCCATGGGGGTCGAGCACTCTAGCAAAGGAATTGTCGGTCGCCGCTCACATAATGCAAAGCTCTTCGGAAGAATTGAGCACTCTGGTAGCCGATAGGGTATGAAAATGTAAACAAACGGACGCTGCTGCTGTTGCTACATAAATACCTTAAAAATTCCCTTAGCCAACGTAGTCCGCTTGTTGGCCGAGCGGTCTGAGACTTAGTTTAACGTAAAGTTGGATGGGTTTCGATCCCGGCTCCGAGCGTCCTGCGTGTCTAGCCACACTGAAGAGTTCTGATAGAACGAAACAGTCTGTCTGTGGATGGCTATATATAAAATATATATATATATATATATATATATATATATATATATATATATATATATATATATATATATATAAGCTGAAATTAAATCTAAAGTTTTCACAGGATAATTATAATCGATATTATTTGTCTAAATTTCTGAAATGATGCAGGATAATTTTCATCACTTAGAATATTCGGCCGATATGTCCTTCAGCCTTCTTTAGAAAAAAACAAAACGAACTCGGACATGATAGTTGAGCTGACGGAGACATTAGGTTTATAAGTTCCAAAAATCACGTTGAATTGTCCGGTAAGGATGCATGGATAACGCGTTTGGTTGGAAAGTGATTCTGAGTGAAATCATTGGGAGGTTGTAGGTTCAATCCAAACAACAGGTAAGAATAACAAGGAATATTGCAACAACTTAACACTTGTGATGGGTCATGGTTAACAGAATTCGAACAGTCCATCTCTGTGGATCAAATTAAGGGTTCGATTCCAGGTTCTGTGTAGGCTTCCGAGTTCGATATGAAACACCTGAAGAAGGCCGAAAGACATATCGGCTGAAACACTGTGAGTATAACACTGAAGATGAGGTTAATAGTCCGGATATTCTAAATGATAAAGAATAATCAGCATATTGTATGAAATCATTGTTGGATTGGTATTATTTTTCACTAAATACGATAACATTGAAACTCCGTTACAAAAAATAAAATTACAGCTGTCCTTTATCCAAAAAATAAAACTGGAGGAAGATATAGACGGATTGTATTTAATTTTGGATAGCTACATATTCACACACACACGCGCGTGCGCATATCATCCATCGATCCTGGTAGGTCTTCCAGACTGTATCCAGTGTCTACAAAGAGCTGATGTAATCAAGTCCTTGCTGATCGCCTAACACTGGCGGAACCATGTGTAGAGATCCATAGAAGAACGTCTCACACGAGTTTGGCCTTGCTTGTCCTGAGAGAGAGAGAGAGAGAGAGAGAGAGAGAGAGTATGCGTTGGGGGAAGTCTGTACTGTCAGTGCGACTTTATGATGATAATGATATATATATATATATATATATATAGTGGAATCTCGAATTACGAAAAATTCAGAATACGAGACGGGCTTCGATTAAATTTCCGTCCCATTTAACGAAAAAATTTTCAAGATACGAAAATGAAAATGCCGCCCGACAGTGATCCTCCCAGAATGCATTTCGTAGCATCACTTGAACGCTTTGTTGTGCTCTTATCTTTTTTAACATTCATGTAAATGACTATGTTGTCATTAATTTATTTTTATACGACTACTTGTCCTATAATATGAAAATTCCAATATACAGAATCGTGGATGACAATATATATCTATTTCTCAGAAACTAGTAGACAAGTTCACGTACCTAGGAAGCAGTGTCTCATCAACTGAGAATGACATCAACACGCGACTAGCAAAACTATGGACAGCTATCGATAGCCTATCGGTCATATTTTTTTCCAAGCAGCGGTAGTGTCGATACTGCTATATAGATACACTATATAGACGCTAACAAAACGTATGGAGAAAAAGCTTGACAGCAATTACACAAGAATGTTGCGAGTAATATTGAGCAAGGACACAAAGCAGCAGCTATACGGCCACCTACTACCCATCATGAAAATTATCCAAGTTTGACGAACCAGACATGAAGGACACTGCTGGAGAACTCATAAGCGATGTACTCTTGCGGACCCCTTCACATGGCCAAGCAAAGGCAGGACGACAAGCTTGAACCTATATACAATAGCTTTGTGCCGATACCGGATATAGCCTTGAAGACCTCTTGGGAGCAATGGACAATAGAGAAGAATGGCGAGAGAGGGTCAGGGAGATCCCTGCTGGTGGCGTGACATGATGATGATGATATATATTGTCATCCTGTTACATAGCCATACATGAATGCGTGAAAAAGACATATTCATACCGGTAGGCAAAACGTTCATAATGTCCATAACGCACATATATAACATAGGAAGCCTGATACACGAAAAACACTTGACTTCTTAGTTCAGGTACGAAACTTTTTATTACCTTTGAGTTAAAAGGTTTTTCGACATAAGGAAGAGAGAGGCACAATCTTTCTATGACGACTTTTCCATCTGCCCCCCTCCACCATGTGCGGCACCCGCCTCAAGGCCTCAGCGAGCTCCGAAAGTCAACCTTCTTCTTCCGAGGCAGAAACTCAACTGACTTTTTTTTCAAATCCCCAAAATCCTCCGCGCACGCCTCCGGTGCATGACGCCACTCACATCCCGCGGTCACATTTTCTATCTGGGGTTTCTATTGTGACATCTGTGAATGACACGTCCGCTCTGCGCGCACGTGAACATCTGCGCTCATGTTTGCACCTAACTAACCCATGCACTAAGCGAAAGGTTCTCAGCCTAACTAAACAGAAAGGCAAGATATATAAAACGAAATCCCTCGGCCATTATATTACAATCCATAGACAGATTATTTCGTTGTATCGCAACTCTTCAGTATTACAAGACAGCGCGAAATGTTTCAAGATGGGACCGAAACTCGGCTGACTTTACGTCAGCCAGATATCTTACCCTTGAGGTAACGTCATTCCCAGCATAAGGGAAGGAATCTTTTTGATATATATTTTATCGGCTACCGGAATGCTCAGTTCATGAAAAGAGATTTGCCACTATGCGTACTTGGCAGTCGCCAATTCCTCACTGGTATGCTCAACCCGCTGATGGGAGCATATATATGGTCACCCACAGACTGTTTCGTTGTATTACAACTCTTCTGTTTGGCTAGACACACGAGAAGCTTCAAGCTGGGATCATTGAAAACATTGAATAGGTTCTTTTTAACGAAACCTATTTCCATTAGCCTCCGTTAATGAGACACTGGATCAGCGTATGGATCTCGGCACAAGCCTAGGCAAGTTTGTATTGAAAACTGGCAGGTGCTCATGCCGCTGGTCTTTCCTTTTCTGATATTGATTTTGACAAGGAGGGGGGGTAAGATGTTCTACAACCCTCCATTAGTGTCAGAGCAGATGTTGAAGTCAACGAGGGGCTAAACTTAGGGACGCTAGCTCTTGGTTTTGAGTTTTTCCTCTCCAAGGATTATTGTGATTACCAAAATATAAAACAGCCTAGTTGGCTGGATCAGTAGAATACACTGACTGACTCTCTGCAGAGGGGTAAGACCCCCCCCCAACGAGTGTCCTGGATATAAATTGGAAAAATCTGAGTCTCTAGTTTCGGAGCTTTGGGGAATGTGGAATACCCCTTCAATGCCATTGCTCCCAGGTCCACTCCGGGTCAATGGGTCAAATAGAACTAATATTTAAACAATGTGCAAACAAATGACTTATGCTAAATTGAATTATTAGAAATAGAACAGTTTGATGATTTAACTGTGTGTAAACAAATGACTGATTTTTGATTGAATTGTTAGTGATACATACTTAGAACAATTTAACTGTGTGCTAAAAAATGAATAATTTTGAATAGAAATATTATTGTCAATTAGCAATACTAAACACTCTTTAGCTGTGTGCCTAAATTGAATTGTTACTGTTACGTAGCGATGCTTGAAAACATTTAAGTGTGTGCAAATAAAACTATTTATGTCAGATAGAAATGTTTAAAACCATTTATTAAGTGCAAACAAATGATAATACTAAACAGGACTGTACGTTTTAGAATATTTGGAACCATTTAACTGACGGATTTAAAAATAAGACTACCGACAAACTAGTGACTTATAAATAATATGTAAAACCCTATAACTGTACACAAACGAGTTCTAGTTTGTTTAAAAATGTTATCTACAAACTATGAGTTTACAAATTATATATAATATGTATAAAATGGCATTAAATAACTTACAATGGTTGATATGCCATAAAACCAAACCAAACCAAACCAAACCAAATCATATATATATATATATATATATATATATATATATATATATATATATATATATATATATAAAGAGGATTTGGCACTAAATAAGCTACCATGGTTGATATGTCATAAAAGCCAACCAAACCAAATCATATATACTTAATATATATGTATAAAGAGGATTTGGCACTAAATAAGCTACAATGGTTGATATGCTATAAAAGCCAACAAAACCAAATTATATATATTTAATAAATATGTATAAAGAGGATTTGGCACGAAATAAGCTACAATGGTCGATATGCTATAAAACCCAAATCAAACTAAACTAAACCAAACGAAACCAAACCAAGGTTTAAAAGCCTATGCAACAATAATATGTTAGCTTACTCGAATCTCGCTCACCTCGACCAGTAAACGACGGTTGCAGGTCGGACAAAGAAAGAAGTTAAAGGGCCACAGCTATACAGTCTTGAAAATAAGGGGGTTCGAACTCTAGTCGTACTATTACACTCACTTTCTTACTAATACCTTCCAGCACTGGATTATAGAATTTTCTGCTCAATGTTTGATTGACGCTGTTAGTCGTCAAGACAAGTTAGTGATCATAATTTTTTTTAAAAAACAAAACATGTTTGCAAGTAGAACACATGTCATACTAACCAGATCTAAGCCTGTACTACATTTTTTTGTTTTGAAGTAAATCATCATCATCATCATCATCATGTCGTGCTGGTAGCACGGATATCCCCGATCCTCTCTCGCCACTTTTCCCTATCGTTCATCGCCTCTGGCAGGTCTTCTGGACAACATCCCATATCCTCACATAGTTGCTGAATGTATGTTCGTGCTGGTCGTCCTGCTTTTGCTCTGCCATGTGTGGGGGTCCATAAGAGTACATCTCTTATGAATTCGTCCCTGCTTCTCCAGCAGTGTCCCGCATGTCTGCTTCGTCTAACTTGAATAGTTTTCGTGATAGGAGGCAGGTGGCCGTACAGTTGGTGTCTTGTGGGGTGTTGCCGCCAGGACTTGTTCAAGATTGCTCGCAGCATTCTTGTGTAATTGCCGTCTAGCTTCTTCTCCAGCCGTTTTGTTAGAGTCCATGTAGTGCATCCATATAGCAGTATCGATACGACTGCTGCCTGGAAGAAACTGCGTTCCATATAATCGATAGCCTATTGATAGCTGTCCATGCCTTCGTTAACCTCGTGTCGATGTTCTTTTAATCCGATAATGTATAAAGAAAAATTGATAACAAGGTAATCCAAGTAAGAGAAATTTATTGAGAAGCAAAGTCAACACTATAGCGTTTCGGTTCCAATGAACCATCATCAGGACTATGATGATATTAATGATGTTAAATCAACAATTTTCATGTTTTCTAATCGGACAATTATTCTCAAAGAAAAGACACGTGGACGTATTCGACAATAGATAAAATACAACTATATTGTGGATTTCCTGATATGCTTTACCCGGTTGAAAACTCGTTGAAATAAATGTATTGAATGCTGAAGGGACTATTTTAAAGGAAACTAATGTTTCATTCATTGGTAATTTCTGACTTGGTAAATACAACTTCAGTCTCGAAATCTTTTTAACACCGAAAAACTCGCATGAAGAATAATTAGATAACTATTTTGATCATCCAGTGAAATGATTGGTTGACTTCCTCGAAAAGAAATTACCTTTTCTGGATCATTGCGTCATTCAACTGAGCCAATTGCTCACTCTACCAATTTACCCAACTATTTCGCCTTGGGCTTGTCAAAGTCAATTTTTAAGCGGAATATAGCTAATTTCGAATATCAGAGTTTCCTTCTTCTAGAAAAGTGGTCAAACTAAGGCTAAAGAACCCAGTCTGCCCGACTATTTATCCATAAATGGGCAGGGAAAGAAAAGGTGGCTTCATACCTTCCTTAGGGGTATTAGCACGAAGGGAATGGCAAACAGCCTCGTCGAGGATTTGAACTAGGGTCACAGATTCTATTTCCTGCCACGATGAACGCTCCACATGGCGGGATTTTAACTCATTACTAACATCAATTTTTCACTGTTATTTTGTTCAGATTCCAGTATCTTTTTAATTTAAAATGTCTCGTTGAATCTCTTTCAACACAGAATGGATTTTTCCCAGAAGATTCCATTTTAGAGGAGATGTTTAAAGATGTCGTGGATCGAAACGTATAATTAAAATGGAATTTTAGTCATAGTTCCAGTTTTTACCAGAAGTGGATATATTTCACCAAACTGATCTTCATCAGTAAAACAATGTTTGTTTCCGTAAGTTCATTCGGAGACCATTTTCTTGGCGTTTGAAGTTTTATTCAGATAATTTACACGATATATTATAATGAGTTTTATTGAACCCATTGAACAACAAAACCAATTAAAACTCATTATCTATTACACTAAATTTAAAACGTCAAACTTTATCGTTAAAAATAGCACAAATTTCTCCCAAACTTTCCTAAACGAGTTTGTAAATTTACGTCCTTTTCGAGAGTGTCTCTCGGAAAATATCATAACAGCTAATATCTACATTGGCCACACTACAACAACCCTCTCTCGTCACCTTGTAATATAATGGTCGAGGGATTTCGTTTTATGCCTTTGGGTTTAGTTAGGCTGAGAACCTTTCGGCTCAGCATATGGGTTAGTTAGGTGCAAACAAGAGTGCCGGGGTTAACGCGCGTGC
The DNA here is from genome assembly GCA_963585895.1 of Sepioteuthis lessoniana. Taxonomy (NCBI): domain Eukaryota; kingdom Metazoa; phylum Mollusca; class Cephalopoda; order Myopsida; family Loliginidae; genus Sepioteuthis; species Sepioteuthis lessoniana. The sequence goes on along the minus strand of OY757940.1, from coordinate 47,085,153 downwards.
GGAGAGGATGTGTCGTTCATAGATGTCAAAATAAAAATCCGATAGAAAGGTTGACCAGTGGATGTGAATGACGTCATGCACCGGAAGCGCACGCGGAGGATTTTGGGGATTTAAAAAAAAGTCAGATAGTTGAGTTGAGAACTGGACACCGAACGAGAAGGATCGACTTTTGCTTGCTCGCCGAGGCCTTGGGCAGGTGTAGCACGAGATGGGGGTGGGCAGATGGAAAAGCCAGAATAGAAAGAATGCGTATCTGTCTCCTTATGTCGAAGAACCTTTAAACTCAAAGGTAATAAAAAGTTTCGTACATGAACTAAGAAGTCTTAAGTGCTTTTCGTGTTTCCTATGTTCTATCTTTATGGACATTCTATGTACATTTCAATATTCATGTATGGCTATGTAACAACCTTACGTACCAATTCTCAGACATAAGCGCCATAAAACAGCATCTCATTACAAACCATAACAAAGACCCTGACAAACTCAAATCCCCAGACAAAAAAGATCCTGATTAATAATAAAAAATCATTTATAAAAATAACAACAAAAACCGCTAACAAATTCTTGGAGCAATAACCGGAGAAAATTAAAAAAAAAATACTCTAAATAAAATAGCATTCAACACTGGTATTAACATATCGAACATATTCAGTAACTAACCCTATCACTCATCATAACACAATGAGCTAACAGCAAAATAAATAAAAAAGACTCTCCAAATAAGTATAGAAACTCACGGCAAGAAACAACCTAACACAACACCTGAGGATGACCAGCGAAATGGTCGAAAGCTCTGGGTCTAGTATGGGGTAATTTCTTCACCACCTCGACCCAAGCATAAGGAAAATAATAAGAAAACTTGAAAGTTTTCACTTTAAGAACCTAAAAAGAAAATACTCAGCGGTCTTCAACAGCACATGCTTAATATACGAGGTACATACGATAAGTTTCCAGACTTTTTTCGTATGGGCATTTAAAATTGTTAAATGATAATAATCGAAAACATTTAACTGTGTGCAAGCAAATGATTTATAGTAAATAGAACTACATGGTGCTTTCAATAAGTTTCCAGACTTTTTTGTACAGGCATTTAAAATTGTCGTAGACACTTGACAATTCAGTATGTTATTGCTATACACCTTATGAGATGACTGACCAATTTCTATGATTTCAGGTTCAAAACAACAGCTACAGCAGAAATTGGAATACACCCTACTAAAACCTGATTGTCACAGCTTGTGAATTTCAAAAATGCAATCTGACACTTTAGAGGAACGATATGCAATAAAATTCTGTTTTAAACTTGAAAGAAATGCCACAGAAACGGGTGGAATACTTCAGACTGTTTGTGGACCATCTTGCATGAATCTAGCATCAGTTTCT
>OY757940.1:47063770-47078770 GCA_963585895.1 Sepioteuthis lessoniana | reverse complement strand
TCCAACTGGTGTAAAACCAACCAAGTAACCAACAAACAAACATACCAACCAAAATAAAATTATGAAGCAGTATTTGAAGTTAAACGGTAAAATACTCGCCAATTCTCTTGGGTTAAAAAGGGGTTTGATTCCTACTTGTTGAAAGGCGGCATATCGTGGCGTAAAAGTTGATGAACTTGTATCGCAGACCATCGTGGTCAGTTCAGTTCTCACTTTGTGGCATCAGTCAGTCACCTCCTGAATCTGTGCCTGGATCCCTGCACAAGCTTGTGCAAGTTTGTATTGAATATCAGTAGTTGCCCATGCGGCTTCTTTCCCTTTTTCACGACACAAATGTTATTCAAAGATAAGAACAAGAATTTATACAACATTGCATCTTCGTAACCTCACAGGAGTTATGCAAACTATATTAAAAACACTTTTCCTTCTCCTATATTGTTTACCCTTTCAAAGTCTAAAGAGCCTAGTCTACCCTACCATTTGTCCATAGCTAGTAAAAAAATGTTCTTTACCTTTTCCAAGTGTTTTAGCACGGTGTGAAACGTTAACCCCTTGTCCAGGATTTGAAGTAAGTTCTTTGAGTTAATCTATTACAACGAAAACAGTTACGCCCCCTAAGTCTCCGTAGTTCTCAATATCACCCTACTGCAGAAAGTTATTCTGCTAGCCCGGTGGGGTGGGAGTGTTGTTTTATTTGGTTTGGTTTGGTTTTATATCACATCAATCATTGTAGGTTATTTAATGCCAAATCCATTTTATACATATGAATAATTCTATTTCAAACAATTCAGTTTATCATAAGTCTGCATTTTAGTTCTATTCGACCCATTGATAGGACCCTATCAGGTTCTACCACTCCGGACCAGAGTGGGCCCGGGAGCGATGGCAAAAGTGGGGTATTCCGCATTCCCCAAAGCTCCAGCATTTCTGGAGCCTTACCATCAGATTGTTTAGTGTCATATCCAGCACATTCATTGGGGGTTCTACCTCTCTGCAGAGAAGCAGTCGGTGTATTCTACAGCCCAAGCCAACTGGGCAAGATGGTTTGGTATGGTTTCTTTATTTTATAGGATATCAACTTGCGTGGATTATTTAATGTCCAAGCCATTCTTGCACAAGAACCGCTGTGCTACTATTTAACCCATAGCTGAAAGTATAAGGGTGTTTCATGCCTTTCCTAAGGGTATTAGTCGAAAAGTGAACTTGATATAGTGGCTGAGATTCGAACCCGGTTGTTCCCAAGTCGCAGTCGAGGACGTTAGTTATTACACTACAAGGACTCCTTCTAGAACTGTTGAATTCATTTTTTTTCCATTTTCTTTGACCTGTTACTCTTACCAAGGCGAGAGAACCTACTCTAGCCTACTGTTTACCTATAGCTGGGAGAGAAAGATTTATATCTTTTCTTGACGTAAATTACCTTGTCCAGAGACTTGAACAAGGTTAGTCGAGTCCGTTACTTACGACGATAACTGTTACGCCAGCCACGTCTCTTCAGTTCTTACCGCCATGTCTCATATTAGTGAACTTGTGTTAATAAGCTAAGTAAATACCTTTGCTTGGCTTTGCTTGGCTTTGCTTCGTTTTTATATTATTAAAGGTTATTATAAAATGTGGGCTTGGCCTATGGAGTAACACAGTAGCCGGAAATGCACTATTGTCAACAAGGGAGCGTGTCCTTGAAACTAATAGCGTTGATGGTTTAGAGAAGGAATTTAATGCCTAGTAGTCTTGGTTTCAAGTTAGATTAGGAATTGATAGAAACCAATGGCAAATCTTGTTTAATCCATAAAAACTGAAACATAGATAAACAGGTGGTTTAATGCTTTCCCGTCCTTACGGCTGTTTAAAAATCGTGTAAATATGGGCAGGTGAAAATCGAAGCTGCATTCCGGTTTGTATATAATCACAGCTTTATGGCGCTCATACGACTTGATTTGAACTTTTTTAGATTATTTGACGATTTTTAAACATCATATTATTCGTTTCTATCTTTTAAAACTTTTTTTTTTTATTAAAATAAGTAACTATAAGAGTTTACATTTTTATCGATTGCTTCGCATTAATATTTTTTGTTTTACTCTGTTTTGTTTTATTTAGGTTCTGTGTTTAATGGCACATCAACCTTCGTGGATTATTCAATGCCAAATCCATTGTTGTAAAAAAACATCAGTGATACTATTTAAGTGATTGGGTTAGAGGGATCATACCTTTCCCAAGAATATTAATTGTTTGGTTGTTTTGTTTTTCGACGAATCAACCCTTTTCGGGTCATCTAATGGACGCTAACAAAACGGCTGGAGAAGAAACTAGATGGCAATTACACAAGAATGCTGCGTGCAATCCTCAACAAGTCCTGGCAGCAACACCCCACAAGACACCAACTGTACGGCCACCTGCCCCCTATCACGAAAACTATTCAAGTTAGGCGAACCAGACATGCAGGACATTGCTGGAGAAGCAGAGATGAACTCATAAGATATGTACTCTTATGGATCCCCACACATGGCCGCGCAAAAGCAGGACGACCAGCACGAACGTACATTCAGCAGCTATGTGAGGATACAGGTTGCCTAGGGCGATGAACGATAGGGAGGAGTGGCGAGAGAGGGTCAGGGATATCCGTGCTGCCAGCACGATATGATGATGATGATGAAAGCTGAATTAAGTCATTTTGAGGAGTTTCAAACAATTCAGTTTAGCATAAGTACACAGTTTAAATGTCAAAACAGTTCTATTTCAAACAATTTAGTTTTGTATCAGTACAGATTTTTGTTTACACACAGTTAAATGTGTAACATAGCAATACATGAATACCTGAAATGTACATAGAATGTTCATAACATATATAAGTAAAGTAAAGTTAGCGACCATAGTCGAGGGTGACCCGAAGGCTCCCTTTTCGATAGGTACTACACCAAGGTGTAGGGGAGGGCGCTACTCCATTCCCAGGATTGCTCCACTTTACCCTTGAACCGTACCTTATAATGCTGAGTGTTAAGCAAGGAGGTATCAAGTTCCATTTTTAAAGTCTTTGGTATGACTCGACCTGGGATTGAACCCAGGTCTCCCGGGCCATTAGCGAACACTCTAACCGCTGGGCCAATGTCCCGGAATATAACATATATACATAGAACATAGGAATCCCGAAACACGAAAAACACTTGACGACTTCTTAGTTCAGGTACGAAACCTTTTATAACCTTTAAGTTAAAAGGTTTTTCGACATAAGAAGAGAGATACCATCTTTCTATACTGACTTTTTCATATCCCCGCCCCCAACACGTGCGGCTCCCATAGCGCACAAATTCGTCTAGCCTCGCCCAGGTCTCAATCTCAACTAACTGACTTTTCTCAAATCTCCCAAAATCCTCCGTGCACGCTTCCGGTGCTTGAGGTCAGTCACATCCCCTGGTCATACTTTCTATCTGGGATTTTTATTTTGACATCTGTGAACGACACATCCCCCCGCACGCGCGTCAACACCTGCGCTCAAGTTTGCACCTAACTAACCCATGCACTAAGCGAAAGGTTATCAGCCTAACTAAACCCAAAGGTAAGATATATAAAGCGAAATCCCTCGTCCATTATATTAAAAATGTCAAAACAGTTCTATTTCAAAAATTCAGTTTAGGATAAGTACACCGTTTAGTTCTGTTTGACTCATAGATAGGACCCTAACAGATGTTACCACTCCGGGCTAGAGTGGACCAGGGAACAATGGTAATAAATGGGTGCATTGCTTAAAGCTCCAACATTACTGGAACCTTACCATCAGGTTTTTTGATGTCATATCCAGGATACTCGTTGGGGGATGGGGTTTAACTCTCAGTAGAGAAGCAGTTGATATATTCTGCAGTCCCAGCCGACTGTATCAGTCAAGGATATTAGTCTAAAAGTGAACGTAATAGCATGACTGGAGTTCGAATTCGTTTACTACGATGTTGTAGTTCAGCATGTTAGCCACGACAACAGGGGGAATCCCCACTCCGATATTTTGCTATAGGATGATAACGATACGGTAATGGAAATTATCGATCACGATTGTATAATGTTCAACTACACGGTGATTGGAAAGTAACTCCCTATTTCAAAATTTTTATGATTCATTTCTTAACCAGCCCAGTCGGCAGGGGCTGTAGAATACACCGACTGCATCTCTGCAGATGAGTAAGATTCCTCCAACGAGTGTCCTGTGGCCTAATCGGCAGGGGCTGTAGGATACACCGACTGCATCTCCTGTGGCCTAGTTGGCAAAGGCTGTAGAATACACCGACTGCATCTCTGCAGGTGAGTAAGACTCCTCCAACGAGTGTCCAGTGGCCGAATCGGCAGGGGCTGTAGGATACACCGACTGCATCTCTGCAGAGGAGTAAGACTCCTCCAACGAGTGTCTTGTGGCCTAGTCTGCAGGGGCTGTAGAATACACCGACTGCATCTCTGTAGAGGAGTAAGACTCCTTCAACGAGTGTCCTGTGGCATAATCGGCAGGGGCTGTAGAATACACCGACTGCATCTCTGCAGGTGAGTAAGACTCATCCAACGAGTGTCCTGTGGCCTTATCGGCAGGGGCTATAGAATACACCGACTGCATCTCTGTAGATGAGTAAGACTCCTCCAACGAGTGTCCTGTGGCCTAGTCTGCAGGGGCTGTAGAATACACCGACTACATCTCTGCAGAAGAGTAAGACTCCTCCAACGAGACTCCTGTGGCCTAATCGGCATGGGCTGTTGAATACATAGACTGTATCTCCGCAGAGGAGTAAGACTCCTCCAACGTGTGTCCTGTGGCATAATCGGCAGGGGCTGTAGAATACATCGACTGCATCTCTGCAGAAGAATAACACACCCCCTAATAAGTGTCTTGGATTTGACACAAAACAATCTAATGATGAGGCTCCAGTAATGCTGGAGAGTTGGGGAATGCGGAGTACCCCTTCACTGCCATCGCTCTCAAGCCCACTCTGGCCTGGAGTGATAGCTCTGTTGGATATTTAAACTGCGTGCAAAAATATGAGCTTAGGCTCGTTTAAAAATATTACCAGCAAAATATGTTTACAAATGATATATATTTAATATATATGTAGAAAGAAGATTTGGCATTGAATGACCGACAAGGGTTAATATGCTATAAAACCTAATCAAACCAATTATTTTTTAACTCTAATTTTTACAAGAAATAGATAAGTGTCTTGGAGCAGGGTGTTAGTTTTCAATCACTATATACTTGAACATTTTACTCTCAGAATCGATAATTTAATTACCGTGTAGAATGATAAAATTCTTGTATCTTTGGCTTTAAAAATGTGTGTGAGTTTTTGGGTGAAGGAGGATGGTTACTATGCATTCACAAGAAAATAGGCGTGTATTGTCTTCCCGATTTGCAACATTTGATGATAAAAGTGCTTCTTATTTATGTAACTGGAAAAGTTACATTTGAAATCATTAAGAAATATACAACTACTTCAACCATAATGAAGATTGCTTTAAACATCTCTCTTTCACTTTTTCTATTTTTCTGTCAGTCTGTCTGTCTGTCTGTCCATTTAAAAAGATCTTTCTCATGAGCTTTGTTTGTTTTTTCATATTTTTCTGCGTGCTTTTTGTCAGACAACTCTAAGCCCTTTTCAATCATATAAAATACTCAGAAGCTATTGTTCGTTGCCACCACTATTCCCATTTTCCCCCTATCGACGTCATCTAGATAAAAACTGATCTTCTCGAATAAAAGAGAAATTTATCTGTATTTGTCTTCGTTCACAGAAATTATTAAAAAATAGGCAGCTGTCTAGTCATCTAGATATCACCATATTGTTATATAAGTCGTAATTTACAAATCCTTTTGCTTAGATGTGGCACAAGGCCATATGAATGGGGCACCCAATGAGACTCTAACTTACTCATGTAGGTTTGCTAGACTAGCTTGCTAACCATTGTACCACCAGAGGCGCCACACATTATCATATAAGTTGTTCCAATGTGCACACGACTTAAAAAAACCCAGAGTTTCAAATATGCTTCGTCTTATAAACATCTTGCTAGAATTAAGCGTTTAAATACCACGAGGACAATCTTTGAAGAAAATTAACATATCGTTCAATATTCATTTATGTCTTGGCAAATTCAATTTTCCATACTTTGTTTAACATACCTTGTATTTTCTGAGGATGTCTGAAAAGTATTTTCATTTTTTATTGAAACCAGAGTTCATGGAAATTAGAGTTCACGGAAAACCTCTTGAAAAATCCTGTATATAGCTCATGTAATGTGAATAATAGAGTGGTCCTCAATTATTTTTTGCTAAGTGTTCTAGGGAAACCTCTTGAAAGATTATATATGAGATAAGACAATCAATAACATAAGAAAATATAGCAAACTGGAATAAAAACGATTAGAATGGTAGGCACGGCTGGGTGGAAAAAGTGATCTATTGGGAATTGTGCAAAAAACTTGAATTTAAACATGCTAACAAATGGTATTTACACTAATCAGAATCTGTCCAAGAAAATGAGACCCATAAAATTCTCTAGAACTTTGAGATATAAACGGATCCTCTAATCTTGGCCAGAAGACCAAACCTCGTGTTAATTAGGAAAAAAAAAACAAAAAAAAAACTTGTCATCTTGTGGATTTTGCCATGCTAGCGGACACAAAGAGAAAATGAAAGAAAGCAAAAAGATGGAAAACAATAATTGGAGCTTACTTGAGAGCTGAAAGAGTCGTTGAACATGAAGGTGACGATGATACCAGTTGTAATTTTGAGCAGTTCCTAAAGGTCTGAAAAAAGACTTGGAGAACTGGTGAGCAGAGGAAGAATCAAAGTCATCCAGACCACAGAAATGTTAAAATCAGCTAGAATAATTCGATTTGGTTTGGTTTGGTTTTATGGCATATCAATCATTGTTGGTTATTTAAAGCCAAATCCTGTTTTTATGTATATATTAAATATCTGATTCATAAACACATTTTGTTGATACATACAATTAAATGATCAGTCTTATTTCTAACAATTCAATCTAGCATAAAGCATTTATTTACATTCAGTTTAAATGTCAAACAGTTCTATTTGACCCATTGATAGGACCGAATCAGGTGCTACCACCCAGGGCTAAAGTGGATCTGGGAGCTATGGCAATAAAGCGGTGCTCTACAATACCCAAATCTCTAACATTTCTGGATCCTCACCATCAGATTGTGCAGCGTCATATCAGGACACTCTTTGCAAAGGGTCTTACCCTTCTGCAGAGATGCAGTCGGTGTATTTTACAGCCCCAGCCGACTGGGCTGCTGGAGACCAGAGGAAACTTGCTGTTGCTTAGATTTCGGTGAAGAACTGCCCGGTAAAACTGGTGTAAAAAACTCACAAAGGGTAAAATAACCTTGACTTAATTAGCTTGGTTTGGTTTCTTTGTTTATTAGTATATCAAACAATGTGGGTAATTTAATGCCCAAACTATCCTTGTCGAATGTTGAAGAACAGCAGTGATACTATTTAAACCGTAGTTAGTGGGGTGGTCATACTTTTCACAAGAATATTAATCTAAAAGTGAGAGGCTGTAGAATACACCGACTGCATCTCTGCAGAAGAGTAAGACTCCTCCAATGAGTGTCCTGTGGCCTAATCGGCAGGGGCTGTAGAATACACCGACTGCATCTCTGCAGATGAGTAAAACTCCTCCAATGAGTGTCCTGTGGCATAATCGGCAGGGGCTGTAGAATACACCGACTGCATCTCTGCAGATGAGTAAGACTCCTCCAATGAATGTCCTGTGGCATAATCGGCAGGGGCTGTAGAATACACCGACTGCATCTCTGCAGAAGAGTAAGACTCCTCCAATGAGTGTCCTGTGGCCTAATCAGCAGGGGCTGTAGAATACACCGACTGCCTCTCTGCAGATGAGTAAGACTCTTCCAATGAGTGTCCTGTGGCCTAATCGGCAGGGGCTGTAGAATACACCGACTGCATCTCTGCAGATGAGTAAGACTCTTCCAATGAGTGTCCTGTGGCCTAATCGGCAGGGGCTGTAGAATACACCGACTGCATCTCTGCAGAAGAGTAAGACTCCTCCAATGAGTGTCCTGTGGCCTAATCGGCAGGGGCTGTAGAATACACCGACTGCATCTCTGCAGATGAGTAAGACTCCTCCAATGAGTGTCCTGTGGCATAATCGGCAGGGGCTGTAGAATACACCGACTGCATCTCTGCAGATGAGTAAGACTCCTCCAATGAATATCCTGTGGCCTAATCAGCTGGGGCTGTAGAATACACCGACTGCATCTCTGCAGAAGAGTAAGACTCCTCCAATGAGTGTCCTGTGGCATAATCGGCAGGGGCTGTAGAATACACCGACTGCATCTCTGCAGAGGAGTAAGACTCCTCCAATGAGTGTCCTGTGGCATAATCGGCAGGGGCTGTAGAATACACCGACTGCATCTCTGCAGATGAGTAAGACTCCTCCAATGAGTGTCCTGTGGCATAATCGGCAGGGGCTGTAGAATACACCGACTGCATCTCTGCAGAAGAGTAAGACTCCTCCAATGAGTGTCCTGTGGCATAATCGGCAGGGGCTGTAGAATACACCGACTGCCTCTCTGCAGATGAGTAAGACTCTTCCAATGAGTGTCCTGTGGCCTAATCGGCAGGGGCTGTAGAATACACCGACTGCATCTCTGCAGATGAGTAAGACTCCTCCAATGAATGTCCTGTGGCATAATCGGCAGGGGCTGTAGAATACACCGACTGCATCTCTGCAGAAGAGTAAGACTCCTCCAATGAGTGTCCTGTGGCCTAATCAGCAGGGGCTGTAGAATACACCGACTGCCTCTCTGCAGAGGTTTAAGACTCTTCCAATGAGTGTCCTGTGGCATAATCGACAGGGGCTGTAGAATACACCGACTGCATCTCTGCAGATGAGTAAGACTCCTCCAATGAGTGTCCTGTGGCCTAGTCGGCAGGGGCTGTAGAATACACCGACTGCCTCTCTGCAGATGAGTAAGACTCTTCCAATGAGTGTCCTGTGGCCTATTCGGCAGGGGCTGTAGAATACACCGACTGCATCTCTGCAGATGAGTAAGACTCCTCCAATGAGTGTCCTGTGGCATAATAGGCAGGGGCTGTAGAATACACCGACTGCATCTCTGCAGAAGAGTAAGACTCTTCCAATGAGTGTCCTGTGGCCTAGTCGGCAGGGGCTGTAGAATACACCGACTGCCTCTCTGCAGATGAGTAAGACTCTTCCAATGAGTGTCCTGTGTCATAATCGGCAGGGGCTGTAGAATACACCGACTGCATCTCTGCAGAGGAGTAAGACTCCTCCAATGAATGTTCCGTGGCCTAATCGGCAGGGGCTGTAGAATACACCGACTGCCTCTCTGCAGATGAGTAAGACTCTTCCAATGAGTGTCCTGTGGCCTATTCGGCAGGGGCTGTAGAATACACCGACTGCATCTCTGCAGATGAGTAAGACTCCTCCAATGAGTGTCCTGTGGCATAATCGGCAGGGGCTGTAGAATACACCGACTGCATCTCTGCAGAAGAGTAAGACTCTTCCAATGAGTGTCCTGTGGCCTAGTCGGCAGGGGCTGTAGAATACACCGACTGCATCTCTGCAGATGAGTAAGACTCCTCCAATGAATGTCCTGTGGCATAATCGGCAGGGGCTGTAGAATACACCGACTGCCTCTCTGCAGATGAGTAAGACTCTTCCAATGAGTGGCCTGTGGCCTAATCGGCAGGGGCTGTAGAATACACCGACTGCATCTCTGCAGAGGAGTAAGACTCCTCCAATGAATGTCCTGTGGCATAATCGGCAGGGGCTGTAGAATACACCGACTGCCTCTCTGCAGATGAGTAAGACTCCTCCAATGAGTGTCCTGTGGCCTAATCGGCAGGGGCTGTAGAATACACCGACTGCATCTCTGCAGATGAGTAAGACTCCTCCAATGAATGTCCTGTGGCCTAGTCGGCAGGGGCTGTAGAATACACCGACTGCATCTCTGCAGATGAGTAAGACTCCTCCAATGAATGTCCTGTGGCATAATCGGCAGGGGCTGTAGAATACACCGACTGCATCTCTGCAGATGAGTAAGACTCCTCCAATGAATGTCCTGTGGCATAATCGGCAGGGGCTGTAGAATACACCGACTGCATCTCTGCAGATGAGTAAGACTCCTCCAATGAGTGTCCTGTGGCCTAGTCGGCAGGGGCTGTAGAATACACCGACTGCCTCTCTGCAGATGAGTAAGACTCTTCCAATGAGTGTCCTGTGGCCTATTCGGCAGGGGCTGTAGAATACACCGACTGCATCTCTGCAGATGAGTAAGACTCCTCCAATGAGTGTCCTGTGGCATAATAGGCAGGGGCTGTAGAATACACCGACTGCATCTCTGCAGAAGAGTAAGACTCTTCCAATGAGTGTCCTGTGGCCTAGTCGGCAGGGGCTGTAGAATACACCGACTGCCTCTCTGCAGATGAGTAAGACTCTTCCAATGAGTGTCCTGTGTCATAATCGGCAGGGGCTGTAGAATACACCGACTGCATCTCTGCAGAGGAGTAAGACTCCTCCAATGAATGTTCCGTGGCCTAATCGGCAGGGGCTGTAGAATACACCGACTGCCTCTCTGCAGATGAGTAAGACTCTTCCAATGAGTGTCCTGTGGCCTATTCGGCAGGGGCTGTAGAATACACCGACTGCATCTCTGCAGATGAGTAAGACTCCTCCAATGAGTGTCCTGTGGCATAATCGGCAGGGGCTGTAGAATACACCGACTGCATCTCTGCAGAAGAGTAAGACTCTTCCAATGAGTGTCCTGTGGCCTAGTCGGCAGGGGCTGTAGAATACACCGACTGCATCTCTGCAGATGAGTAAGACTCCTCCAATGAATGTCCTGTCGCATAATCGGCAGGGGCTGTAGAATACACCGACTGCCTCTCTGCAGATGAGTAAGACTCTTCCAATGAGTGGCCTGTGGCCTAATCGGCAGGGGCTGTAGAATACACCGACTGCATCTCTGCAGAGGAGTAAGACTCCTCCAATGAATGTCCTGTGGCATAATCGGCAGGGGCTGTAGAATACACCGACTGCCTCTCTGCAGATGAGTAAGACTCCTCCAATGAGTGTCCTGTGGCCTAATCGGCAGGGGCTGTAGAATACACCGACTGCATCTCTGCAGATGAGTAAGACTCCTCCAATGAATGTCCTGTGGCCTAGTCGGCAGGGGCTGTAGAATACACCGACTGCATCTCTGCAGATGAGTAAGACTCCTCCAATGAATGTCCTGTGGCATAATCGGCAGGGGCTGTAGAATACACCGACTGCATCTCTGCAGATGAGTAAGACTCCTCCAATGAATGTCCTGTGGCATAATCGGCAGGGGCTGTAGAATACACCGACTGCATCTCTGCAGATGAGTAAGACTCCTCCAATGAGTGTCCTGTGGCATAATCGTGGGGGGTTGTAGAATACACCGACTGCCTCTCTGCAGATGAGTAAGACTCCTCCAATGTGAGTCCTGTGGCCTAATCGGCAGTGGTTGTAGAATACACCGACTGCATCTCTACAGAAGTGTAAGGCTCCTCCAATGAGTGTCCTGTGGCATAATCGGCAGGGGCTGTAGAATACACCGACTGCATCTCTGCAGATGAGTAAGACTCATCCAACGAGTGAATGTAATAGCTTGACTGGTGTTCGAACGTGCTTACCACAAAGTTTCAGTCTAATAACTTAGCCATTATTGCTACCGGGGACTCCGCCCACTTAATTTGACTGGACTCAATTTACCTAATCTTTATAATCCAGGAAAAAAATCAATGAATTTCAAAGGGCCGAACAAAGACTGACAACCTTCTCTTTACCTTCTTATAATCAACAATTCAGGAAACAGAAGGAAAGAAAAATGTTATATATAAATATATTAAAATTTCCTGTTAACCAGATGACAAATGGAGAAAATGTACAAATAAATAAACAAATAAATAAATAAAAAAACAATATAAGACCAAACAAAAATAGTGAATCTTTTTCAAATTCTAAATGACTCACGACCTCTTTTTTCTACAAATAAATTTGGAAATATATCTCTATTTCAGAAAAATCAATTTTTTAATATTATCATTTAGAATTAACTTATATAACCGAAAAATCCAGAAAAAAAAAACAACAACAAATCAATGATTTTGAGAAGCCCAAACAAAGAGAATTACTATCTACCTCTCCCTTCTGCTCCCGTTTTAAGTAAAAGAAATGGAAAAAGAATTAATTCGAAAAGTCACGAGATTATACAATACGTCAAAAAAATCCTGCAGCAAGTGATAGAGAGTTTGTTTGGTTTAATGGCATATCAACCTTCATGGTTATTCAATACCAAAACCATCCTTCGGGTGGTTCTATTAAATGCAGGGGTAGGGGATAAAAAGGTTCATGTCTTTCTCTAGGGTATTTATCTAAAAGTGTATGTAACTTTCGAACTGAAGTTTGAATTCGCCTACTATGTTTTTGCAGTCCAGAACTTTAGCCACTACGACATGAAAACTACCTTAGTGGCAAAAAAGGGAATAATGCACTAAGACACATCTTAACAGGAAAGATTGGATTATCTGATTTTTGCAGTAGTGAAGGTTGGAAATGACAAACTAGCATCCCGATAAGGAACCCTAAAAAGAGCAGAAACAAAAGTTGGATGGGATATTAGATTTGAGGAACAAATCAAAAACCCCCGAGAACATAGAAAAATATTCAGAAACGGAAAACATATGTGGAAACAGTGAAATGAAATAACAGGTTAGGCACAGCAGCAAAGAAGACAGCCTTATCATCAGAAGTATTTTAGTTTCATATCAAGGACATCTCTTTTTAAAGGGTGGTTCTTACCCCTCTGTATTCGACATTTCACAGACAGAGCAGATTTCTCTTTCAAGTCGAACATTCGAAGAGGAATACCTGTCATTAAGACGCTCGAAATACCATTACGAATTGAAATCTATTGATCGTCAAGATATAATCTATAATTTTGCGGTTAAGTCTCCGTTGTAAAGTGACTAACCCACTGGACTGCAACGTCGTAGTAAACAAGTGTGAACTCCAGTTGCTCTTATCCATTTATTTTTAGACTAATGCCCTTGGCAAAGGTATAGAAAACCTTGTCTCTCTCAGCTATCTGTTAAAATAGTACTACAAGACTGAATTTGCCACTAAATTGCCCACGAAAGTTGATATACCATTCAATAAGGAAACCAAACCAAAAAAATAATCATACAAAGAAAAACTTATTATTTAGATCAATAAAAATCAAACGAAAGTTTGAACATAAGTTTTGGTTGTTTAAAAGTCAATACGAAGCAGAGATATTCTTTTGTGTTTGAATAAACGTTAGGATTGGGTCAAAAGTAGAAATTCTTAACGTAAGTTCTTATTATATTAACGAAGGTCATACAATAAATAAGAGGAATTTTTGATTAAGGAAGGAAGGACTATTATATATACGAGGTGCCCGTGGTGTAGTCGTTATCGTCGTAGGGAAATGAACACGGCGACTCGAGTTCAAATCCTGGACGAGACTGATTGTATTTCACATAGCACTAATACCCTTGGGGAAGGTATGAATCCAATTATTCTCCCTCCAGCTATTGGTAAATAGTAGGACAGACTAGGTTCTTCAGCCTTGGTGAGGCAATTAGTCTAGGAGAAGGAAAACTCTAAATTCAAACCTGTTAAACTCCGCTTAAAAAAAAATTGACCTTGTGTCATATCCTGCCCGAGCGGAGGGGTTGGGTAAATAGTACTATTATATATACGAGGATCATTAAAAAGATAAAGGGATAATTTGGACTGAGGAGTGACCTATTATATATACGAGGATCATTCAAATAATAAAGGGATAATTTTGACTGGAGAGGGACCTATTATATATACAAGGATCATTCAAAAAATAAAGGGATAATTTGGACTGAGTAGGAACCTATTATATATACGAGGATCATTCAAATAATAAAGGGATAATTTGGACTGAGGAGTGACCTATTTTTTAGGATCATTCAAAAAAGGTAATTTTGGAGTGGGGAAGGTCCTATTATATATACAAGGGTTCTTCAATAAACAAAAGAACTTTTTGACTGAAGAAGGATGTATCCCATAATAAGGAGAATTTTAAGGTGTTATTTTTATAACATTTTTTAGATTATTTCCTAATCTTAACTCAGCATATAACTTAGGTCAGAGATCATTTCTTGCTACTGATATCCCGTATGTATTCATCCAACCCTTTCCCAACAGGCAGGATGTGGCACAATCTCTTCGTTAATACATGATTGCTTAAAAAAAAGGACAAGGAAAAATGTATTTATTAATCCCTTTCGCCACAGGTAGGATGCAGCACTACCTCTTCGGTAATGCATGAATGGTTAAAAAAAGGCAAGGGAGAATGTATGTATTTATCCAAGCCTTTCCTAACAGACAGGCTGTGGCACAAGCTCTTCGTTAATACATGATTGCTTGAAAATAAGATGCAAAAAAATATATATTTATTCAACCCTGTCTGAACAGGCAGGCTGCGACACGCGGTGTTCATTAATTGGTTAAAAATAGACTTGGAAGATTATATGTATTTTTTTTTTATCCCTTTCGCCACATGCAGAATGCGACAGAACCTCTGTTAATGCCAGTTTCGTTAAAAAAAGAAAACAAATTAGAATATATGTATTTATCTATTCCTTTTATTAACAGGCAGGATGCAGCACAAGCTCTTCGTTGATACATAATTGGTTTAAAAAAAGACTAGGAAGAATATATGTATTTATCAATCCCTTTCCTAACAGGCAGGATGCAGCTCAAGCTTTTAGCTAATACATGATTGGAAAAAAATACGAGGAAGAATATATGTATATATCCATCCTTTTCCCAACACGCAGGATGCGACACAAGACGTTTATTAATACATGACTGGTCAAAAATGAGACAAGGAAGAATATATATACTTATTCAAAACTTTCTCAACTGGCAGGAT